>JACGCM010001588.1:600000-1200000 GCA_014058105.1 Kingdonia uniflora | reverse complement strand
GAAAATAGCTACTCAACCCCTGTTATGTTAATAATAGCGAGGGTGAGCAAAACCGCAGCTCACCGTAACCCAACAAAGCTAAATAACCAACTAAAAGAACCAGTGCTGAAGAATAGTGAATGATATAGAGAAACATTTAGAGTAAAGTAACTAACCATGACTACTACTAATCCAGGATAATTAACTATCAAAGGACAAAATTTAAACTAACTAATCGCAGCGAGAAGAGGGTACGGATAAAGAAATCTTCTAACATCCACTACCATGCCCAGAATTACTCAAAGAGAGAGAGAGAGAGAGAATAAGGAATAGAAGTAGAGATTAAGAGTAGAGTATAGGAATAGGAAATTTGAGTAAGGAATAAGAATAGAAGAATGGAAGATAGGATTTAGAGTAAGAGTTAGAAGAAATAGGAAAGTACAGAATATGATATGATGCAATGCTAAGATGATATGATGGTGGTAGATTTGGTATAATCCCATACTTATTCTGAATCCTAAGTGATGTGTTGTTGTGAGACATGCATTTCAACCTCAACGGAGAAGTCTGGGCACCAGGAGAACTAATCCAACCATGACTTTGCTCGCAGGAGAAGACTGGGCACCAGGAAAACTAATCCAACCATATCTTGTCTCTGTATCTGAGACCCGTTCACACTAAGTTTTGGTGAATTAAATACATTTCAAGGGGGTAAGCGAATTCACAAACAAGCCGTAACTAATTAACCCATCACAGTGCCATACCATAATTACCTTAAACAGCGAAGGAGGGTCCAATCTGATATGTCTAACCACAGAATGTTTCTAACGATACCGGAAGTCTACAACTATAGTCAAACCTAGGGCTGTCAATGTACCAGATCAGGCCAGGATCATGGTCGATTCTGACCTGATCCGTTAAGGAATACAACGATCCGACCCGATCCGTGATCCTAAAGGATCACTAATTTTGTGATCCTGACCCGATCCTTTAAGGATCTCAGTGATCCTTACCCAACTCGATCCGATCCGATCCGTTAAGCTTTGATTTTTGGCAAACATATAAGTTAAGATTTAAGAATGAGTACAAACAAAAAGATGTATTATATTTGTAATTTTGCATAATATCCATGTAAAATATAGAGTTAGACTGTTAGAGACTCATTTTGTACATAACTAAAATCTATGAGCTTAAAACATGGCAACAAATTTACAGGACATCAAATCTTGAGCATCCAAGGGACTTCAAAATGTGAAGCATGAGCATCCATAGGACTTCAAAATATGGAGCATGAGCATCCATAGGACTTCAAAATGTGGAGCATCAGAGCATCCATAGGACTTCAAAATCATATAACTTGTTTGTAAATAAAATCAAGTTGATTCTGAAATCATTAGCACACAACATTGGATACCAGTACATATTCATATTAAGGAAAGAACACCAATTAAGAGTCTGTATAGAAATGATTTAATAGTCTGTATAGAAATGATTCCATCACCCCAATCTGAATGGTGAATCCAAATTAGGCACCCTCCCCATCAGCATAAATTGGGCAAAAATCTCCTTATTCGAACGACAAAAATATATATACTTCTGTGTTCTTTCTTTTTTTGTAAAATCATATACAAAAATAAAGGGAAGAGGAAAAAATTACATCTTGACAATTTTGCTGCACCCCAAAGAGAACTGACTCTACCCCACATAACGCCCAACATTCCTTAAGATTGTGGTTGCTTTTTGACCAACATATAATTTAGCACATTAACCATATTTACTTTTCTCCATTATTGAGATATATACTTATGTTTAGCCTCCCATTCACTTCAACTTGGAAGAAGAAAAAAAATATACGATTTATCTAAACATAGAATTCAGAAACCCCAACCCCCAATACATATAAAACTAAAATAAAACTTCTATTGTCTAATTTTATGTATCCCAATCCTCTAGACACAGAATTATCTTCATACCAAACAAACAATGCATCAGTAAAAACAACTCAATCAAAATCACAATAAGTACATAACTATCACAATACTAACTCTCTATTTGTTTAACAGGTGATTCTGACATCATTAAGAGTATTCCTGGCGATCGGTGAAGCTCGGAGATTAGATATCATCAAGTCGTAAAGAACATAAAAGAACATATATCATCCATATCTTATATCATCATCAATAGATATCAACATGTTGTAAAGAACATAAAAGAAAAGTTCAAGTATCAATTAAACATAACATAAATCTGTCATTACCGTGTTTGTTATCATAGCTCTTCCTCCGACATATCATCGTCTTCCTCGCTATCATCTAACTTAGGAGCTGAAACTTCCGGCATAATGTCTACAATTTTACTAGTTGGGCATGAAGCAAAAACTGAAAATATGTAGAATATAAGAATTAATTCAGAAACTAAAACTAAAACTTAAAATATAAATGAAAATGAAATAATAAGACCCAACATACTTTGTGCGGTAGAAGGTAGCCAATCTCGTGTGCAAATAAGTGCCCCAAGTGTCTCCAGAAGCAATGAGCAACGATATTCATTTAGAATCCGTCCTCCGGTGCTAAATGCCGACTCCGAAGCAACAGAAGATGCTGGAATAGAAAGAATGTCACGTGCTATCGTTGACAACGTCGGATACTTATGTTGATTTATCTTCCACCAATCTAATATTTGCAATTCATTATGTGAAAATATGGGTTCCTCTCCGACTTGTTAGCCATACAATCGAGACCCTCTTGCAAATACCAATTCTTAACCCTCTTAGATTTACTTGAATCTAGATTCATTACATCCGATGATGCTCTTTTTCCACCATTACCACAAACACCTGATGACGAAGCATGAGAAGTACTCAGAGGTGATGTAGAATGCTTAGTGTATGCTTTGTAAATATCCTCCAATGCGATACGAACTTTTTCAACATGCAAGTTTACTTCACCATGGTATATAAGATTGTAGTAGTAATGTACAAATTTGATATTGAATCGGGAATCAAGGACAACGGCTACGGCCAAAACCAAACTACAACAAGACCAATATTTTTTGAACTTCTCCAACATTGACGTTGCCATCATTTGTACTGTAATATTTGGGCTTTGAAGCCAATCCATCAAACATAAATGTATCTCACAAACCTCAGAGAAATAAATATTAGAAGTGGGATACTTGGTACCTGAAATGGCTTTCGTGGAATCATAAAAGACTTTCAAGCAATTACATATATCCTTCGCCAATTCCCATTCTTCTACCGTGGGATTTACTTTGAAACCAATTTCCTGTTGGTCCAACCGAGCAAATGCTTCTTTGAACTCTAGTGCCCTTTCAATCATAAGGAACGTGGAGTTCCACCTCGTTGAAACATCAGTACAAATATCTCGCTTTGATTTAATCTTCACCTGATCAATCGCATTTTTCCATTTTATCTTTCTTTGTAGTGTCTTTTTAACGTAAATACAACTATCCCGGATCTTGCTCAAGGTATCTCCAAGAACAGCCAAACCATCCTTAACAATGAGATTGATAATGTGAGCCGTACAACGCACGTGAAAGATCTTCCCGCCTAAAATCAAATGATTTCCTCGGTTAAGATTCATCTTTAAGTTTGCAATCATAGTATCATTCGAAGTGGCATTATCGAGGGTGATAGTGGTCAACTTTTGTTCGATATTCCAATCGAGCAAACAGTTCATGACTACTTTGGATATATCTTCGCCTGTGTGATCGCATTCCATCTTTACAAAACTCAGAATTTTCTTCTTTAAGACCCAATCATTATTAACAAAATGTCTCGTCAAACACAAATATGCATCTTTAGTATGCTCAGAACTCCATAAGTCAGTGGTACAACTTATTCTTGATTGAAGCTTGTCCAAAAATTTATACAACTTCTGTCTTTCTTGTTGGTAAATCGCCATAACATCCGTCCTTAGTGTATTCCGAGAGATAAGTTTGAATTGAGGTTGAAGATTGTTGACAAACGTTCGAAAATACTCATGCTCAACTTTAGCAAACGGGTATTCATGTTTGATTACCATCCTTCCAAGATCAGCACGACTTCGCTCTTGATTGAACTTCCAAGCCTTCACTAAATGAACATCATCATTTGGATTTATCCTATCTGTAATTAACGGTTGTCTTGCTTCATTGTTTTTTTTTCAGTTTGCATCTTTTCAAGTGATTTCTCAAATGTGAAGTCCCATTACCTGGTGTCGCCCCCAAACTTCTATTGTAATGGTTACAGATAGCAACAACGACGCCTTTGCTATTTAACTTCTTTTCAAACTCCAGCCACACACTCGACCTACAAGCCCTTTGAAAAGGATTACTTTGCTCCTCAGTATCATGATCATCTATCACAATAGCACCATCAAGCACGGGTGTAGTGCCAGACATAATTACGATTAATCCTGTAACTTCAATAGCTTAATCATTTAGCTTTCATTTGACTTTAATCAGAATTTGGTAATCCAAAGTAAAATTACAGAAGTAAAACAAATTACGGATGCAAAACAAATTACACTCTAAACAAATTACAGAATTAAAAAAAAGACAATGGGGAAACACAAATCAATTATAGATGGGGAAACACAAATCAATTACTTCTGTAATTACATATGCAAAACAAATCATTTTTCCTCCCACCACTACTAATGGGGAAGCACAAATCAATGAAATAACCCCATTTACATTCTACTATAGACAATCAAAATAGAATACCATAATCACACACAATACTACACATTGCACCAAAATGAGAATTTTTAAACACAAACAAACAATGAAGATGTACTAAAGTGAAGTTGGGGTAAGTTGTAATGGGTGATAAATGGTTGATAGAAGAGGGAGAGAGTACCTGGGGTTGCAGACTTGCAGTAGATGTTGAGCAAAGAGAGAGGTATCTCTCTAACTTTAACTCTAAACTCCAATGGTGGACGAGAGAGAGAAAGAGAGAGAGAGAGACCAAAGCAAACCTAGAGATAGTTGAGGCGTTATGAGAATTGAGAGAAGCAAGGTGTAATTTATCATAGTTGAGAGATGAGAATTGAGATTTGAGAGATAGCAGAGGGCCAAGAGAGTCAGCTTCGTAGTTGAGAGATGCGAGCCCTAGTTTTGGTACAACTTGATTTTCATTTTATAATCTATAATCTATAATCTAATAATTTATTATACCTTAACAGATCGGGTTAGGATAAACAAAGGGTCGGATCACTAACGAATTGGGTCGTAGAGGATCAATTTTTTTCTGATCCTGATCCTTTGTTAACGGATCGGACCGGATTGGATACCAGGTCAAATCCTGCCCATTGACAGCCCTAGTCGAACCAATACCAAGCACAGTTAACTAAATTAACAGGCAATATACCATAATTGTGCCGAGAACAGCTAACTAGTTTATAGTTAAAATTATCAACACCTCTCTGACATAGGGAGTTCTCTAAATCAACCCTAAGTAATTAGTACGAAAAACTTAGCAAGGATGGGAACTCACATGTTATAATGCTCGATTCCTGACGATGACAAAACCAGAGTTCCAAGCCCTATAAATTGTGAATCGGCAAAGGGGATGCAGAACGAGTGACAACGATAACCTAACAACACCCAAAACTCCAATTAAAGATCCATAATCATAAACCCTACAAACCCTAAATTATTCCCAAACATTTCGAATCAAAATGAATCGACAGGAGAGAGAGAGAGAGAGGGATTACATACCGAGTAATGGGGTGAAGATCACGGCGAGGAGATGCGAAGAATTGACGTGAGAAGAGAGGATTTGTAGAGAGAGGAGTGGGGTTAAGTGTTGTTTATATAGGGGAAGGCCAATGCGTATCACGAGGAAGAGCCAACGCTTGAAAAAAAAACAGTTCAAAAATGGACAGAAAAGACGCCGAAAGGACGAAATGGATGGGTTAAGTCCTAAGCCTTAACGGAACTGATAGTGGCTGTCGGGCAACACACACACACACACAATAACATAACCAACCCATCTAGGGGTTGCCCCAAAAAAAAAAACCTACTTCGCCCTAAAATCACCGGAACGCCTAAGTTGCCGAAAAGGAATATTTTTACCTAAAAATTTCAAAAACGTGGCGGCGAACCCAACGGGCTTCCGGAATCACCCCAAACCACACACACTCTATTACAACATCATACCCGACCCGTCTAGGGGTTCCCAAGGTCATGATACGGCCTCCTCCCACCGAAACCACCAAAACCACTATAAGGGAATCTAATACCCAAAACTGAAATTATAGTACACCAAGTATGCATAACGGTTAGAATAAGCATGGAATGAGTAACGTGAATGATTATATGCAGACGTTATAGAGATGGAATATGCAGAATGATCAGGAATTTGAAATATGCGAAATGGGAATAGTAAAAGAAATTAAGAATTTTCAGGGTCACTACAGTTTATAATCAGTATATCTTATACTGCACCTTGCTTCTTCAAAAAAATAATTTGAACTATTTCCTTGTACTCCTAAATTTTTTGTTAAAAGATTATCAAGTTTTCAGATTGTTCCAGCGTGTTTTAAATTATCTTCTCTATGAGGTAGAATCATTTTCGTACAGTTTGAAGCTAAACCTTGTACTATTTTTTCAAACTTTGAATCTTCTATTATGGTTTTTGAAACTTTTCCAATAAAGTATATTTCTACCCATAAGTTATTTGTATTTTTTAACATATTATATCCTTTAGTTTGTACTAATATTTTTATTTTTTCTAAAAATTCATTTATTGTTACTGTATAGTTTGGGCTACAGGCTATCATGCGTTTTGCTTCTAACATATCTAATTCTGTATTTGCTATAATTATTTTTTGAAAATCTGTATGTCTTTCATCAATTATTGTTGCATGCGCCTTAGCACTAGTTCCTACTTTTATCTTGTTTGTAACAGATATTACCATGAGTCCAAAATGCATTTGTGAGAAGTTCTTTTTAAGAAGTATTTTTTTTGACTCTCTGGTTATTAAATCAAGTTTTAAATCATTATCTTCTAATATACTACAATCATGTAAAGATTTAAACATGTAAGTAGCTTCTCTACGGTTAAAGTATGCTGTATTTTTACCATATAGTAATTCTGGTTTTAAGTTGTTGAAGACTTTGTCTTAGTTTATTATGTCTAATATATAAACTAAGACTAAAATAGGCAAGCCAGTTAGATCTGATTAAAATATGCATCATCTAAAAGACCCCCTATCTACATCATCTAAATGTTTGTTTTTTTGGCTAGTTAGATCTGACTAAAATAGGCAAATACTAAAATACCTCTTGCAGTTTATAAGCAAACACCCTCACCTATTCATCACCAATACCATTACCACCGCTCTGTCACCGACGCCAACATCACATTCATACCAAACACAAATATAATAGAAAATAACCTATATATATATCAAACACAAATACATAGAAAAATAACCTATATATATATAGAAAATACAAATACATGGGAAAAAACTTGTATATATAACAAACACAAATACATAGAAAAGAACCTATATATATATATATATAACAAATACAAATATATAGGGAAGCACATTAAGCTTTGGACATAACAGATGCACATTATGCT
Source organism: Kingdonia uniflora (assembly GCA_014058105.1). Lineage (NCBI taxonomy): Eukaryota > Viridiplantae > Streptophyta > Magnoliopsida > Ranunculales > Circaeasteraceae > Kingdonia > Kingdonia uniflora. The sequence continues at coordinate 1,192,424 of JACGCM010001588.1, read as the reverse complement.
TTGGACATAACAGATGCACCTGGAAAAATAATGGACATAACAGCTATCCACTCATGCACCTTATGCTTTGGACATAACAGCAAAACAAATGGACATACACAAACCTGTAGATGGACAGTATTCTAGACAGATGCACCTAGACAGTTCTGCACATAACAACATTCTAGACAAATCAAGTAAAGAGTGGAAAAATAATGGACATAAGAAAATAAGATTCTGTAACAACAAAACAACTATCCATAAACAGCAAAACAGATGGACATAACAGTTCTGCAAAGGTAGTTAGGCAGTTTCTGCAGATAACAGTTTCTAGAAATAAAATGGAATCATTATCTTAAACCTCTTTGCTTAAAATATTATCTAGTTCTCATACCCATGCAGATAACAGTTTCTACAGATAACAAATAACAGGTTTAACCCATGCACATACGCCAACATCAACCTAATAGGGCTTCAAGGAAACCAAAACGCTGCTCTGGATCAAGCCCTAGAAACATCATTCTGTAAATGTGCTCATTGGATCCTCCCAAGAACTTCAAACTCTTGAAAAATAATGCATTATCTATCTCATATGAACTGACCATATCCTTTAATACCCTCAGAACTTCAAAAGAATGATTGTCACTGCTTTGAGAAGTAGAACTAGATTCTTGGGCAGTTAATGCAGATATCAAAGATTGGACCAACTCTGATGATTCCACTAGTTAAACTGCCGTAGTAGGTCTTTTCCTCTTTGATTGAGTTTGCCCACCAACTTGAGGCATAGGGGTACGAGAAGTACTACCAGGAGTAGGCTCCCTTCCTGGACTGATAGAGACATCATAAGAAAGAATGGCCTCACCTTCCTATGGATAATCAACTCTAGCGTGGGGAACTTGTGTCTTATCGATGTTTGTATCATCAGGTAGAGGAACATATTCTGTCTGCTGGGTGGAGGGTGGTACACTTGTCATACCTAAAGACCATGCAAAATCCCCAGTGGCAGATAGACCCTCAAATAATTTCTCCAACAAATCTCTATGCTGAAGAGGAGCGGTCTTATACTTCCTCGCCTCAGAATTCACCTGTAAACAAGAGAGTAAATAGATGTTTAAACATAAGTATTTATTGTTATATAATAAAATTGTAATGTCGTTATTCACATTAACTTACCGCAATGATATTATCCCAAACCTCTTCAGGCCAATCAAAGGTGCCTGATACAGGATCATATCCATGGCCAGTCTGGTTTATCAACCCTCTCCAAACTTGCCATTGCTTCTTCATGTAATCCCATTGATTCTTCAGTTCCTTCTGTTTCAAAACATGTTGCTGAGCTCTTCTTTCACTACCTTCCAAGCTATAGTATTTAGAGATGTTCGAGATACTCTATTCAAGTCTATTTGTGCCTGATATTTCAGGATGAAGTGAAGTCTAAATTATGGATTTTGCTTAAAAAAGCCTGTTGGTTTCTTTGGTGGTATTGACATAACTGCACCTTCAGAACAAATATGATGTTATAAACTGGATATTCAAAAGCTGGATATGCAGAAACTGTTATACTGAAATGGATATGCAGAAACTGCCTAACACATGTAGAAATGCCTAACTGTTATAGAAATGGATATGCATAAACTGGATATATAAAAACTATTATACTAAAATGGATATGCAGAAATTGCCTAACACATATAGAAATGCCTAACTGTTATAGAAATGGATAACTGTTACTGAAATGGATATGCCCAACTGTTATAGAAATGGATATGCATAAACTGGATATGTAGAAACTGTTATACTAAAATGGATATGCAGAAACTGCCTAACTGTTATACTGGATATGCATAAACTGTTATAGAAATGCCTAATTGTGATAGAAATGCCTAACTGTTATAGAAATTATAATGTAGTAATTATGACTATGGATAACAGTACATTATGGATAACTGTCCATTATGGTTCTTCAGTTCCATTATGGATAACAGCTACCTGTTATGACAATGGCAGTTCCATTATGGATAACATCTATCTTTATCTGGCCAAAAAGCCACCATGAACCCATGATAAAACTAGTTCAATCCTCTCTCAGCAAATTCAGTACTATTCTACTGTTGCAGCAACTGCCACATTATTCTTAATATATGCAAACACCAGAAGGGCTCTGGGGCATACAAAAAAACAAATAGAGCAAGGAGCAAGGAGCAAGGAACAAGGAGGATCTTACATCTATAAATATGTTCTCGAGCTGCCTTTTGGATATGCAGAAAATATGAGAACAGCTCTCTTACTTTCATTTCATCCTACCAAGGATTCTTCCTTTAGTAGGTTGCTTACAAGTAACTGTTTTTGGTAACTTTCATCAAAGCCATTTGCTTTAAACATTGAAGGCTTACCTCTTTTTCATAACCCAAGCAGTAAAGGAATCTCCAAGTATACACATTAATTATGTAAAGATATAGGTGACAAACTCTTCCTTATTTGTAGTTCTTTATTCTCAATCTAATCCATCTGACCTAAAGCTAGAAAAGATGTGATAAAAGTACAAATGATGTCGGTGTGTTCTAAGGAAAGGCATCTGAAGTGGAAAAATCACATTATTTTCAGTAATATAATTGGCTTACATGTAATGAAGTTAAAAAAATTCATTCATAGCCCAAAAGATGCTCCAATTTGAATCAAGTTAAAAAAAATTATATATAGCATAAGAAATTATGTTCAACAAAACATAACTCATGCAACTTTTAAAACACACTACTTCTTTAGATTTATTTTTGCTAGGTCTTTTGTGATGGATTGAAGCATTTCCATTTTAGCTTGGGCCACAGCCAACTCTATTTTGTACTTGATCTCCAAATCTTTAATAGTTGTGGAGGTAGTAAAGGTAGGAGTGGCAATAGTAGCAGGAGTGAAAGTAGATGATTCACCATTTACTTCATCAAACCACTTGAGGAAACCACAACCTCTCTCTTGCTTACTCTTTGAGAGTGGGCAACAGTAAAATCTTTTTTTACTACCAGTTGCAGAGCGCAGCTTACATGGACCATATCCACAAGGACAAGGCAAATACTCATCCACCCAGCACCAGAACCCACAATCCCTATGTGTATTCTGAAATATGCAAATATAAAATAAATAACTACTAATAGATAATAAAATAAAAATTTTAATATAGAAAATAGAATATATAAAATACCGCGTAAAGGCATTTGCAATATGCCCTATTTGGATTGTCAAAGCTTTGGGAAATCAATGTAACCCCATTCCCACAAATGCAGTTGTAAATCACCATTGAGTCTGAATATTATTTTCCACCAAATACCAGAAAAAGAAATGTCATTAATAAATAGATGTTGTCCCAGCATAAATAACATATTACAAAACCATTGTTACATAGTTATTGTTTACAAACAACTACATCACTCTATAATAGCGGCATTAGCATTGCTTAGGGCTAATTGTGCTGCAAGCATATCTCTTTGAATTATAGCTGCTGCATGCTCAACTTGCCCAAATAAGATAGCATTAGGTGGCAACTCCTCAGCATGCACTTCTTCTTCATTTCCCCCAACCCCAACATTATTACCCTCAAACTGTTTAAAGAGTTCATCATTTAGAGAAACCCTTCTTAGATAATTGTGAATTGCTATGCATGCAACCACAATGTTTCTCTGTGTGAGGAAGTCATAAGAAGGCATTGATCTGAGTAGGAAACCTTGCCTTCAGTACACCAAAGCTTCTCTCAATTACATTTCTTAGTTTAGCATGCGCATGGTTAAACAACTCTTATGGGTTCCTAGGCCTTTGTCCATGCCTATAATCACTCAACCAGTACCTAACACCTCTGTAAGGGGTCATGAAACCTCTTGTTTGTGCATAGGCAGCATCACATAGATAATATTGCTCTGAAATAAGGAAAGTAACATGAGGAGACATACAGAGAGTGATTAGCATAAACAAAAAGAGAATGACCATTACTACGAGTTGAGGTATGGGGAAGTTGAGGGCTAGCTTGTTCAGTGTCTCGGTCAAAACCCTAGAATCATGGGCAACTCCTTCCCAACCAGCAATAACATACGTAAATTACATGTTAAAATCGCATATGGCCATTACATTTTGGAAGTAACTCCCTCCACCTCTTCCTCTGTAAGGTGTTTGATCCTTTACTGGAATACTTGCAGAAATTAGTGTACCATCTAGTGCTCCTACAGCTCCTCTGAAAACCCCTTCCCTAAGTTTTTTATGATGTTTAATTGGCCTTGGTGGTTCATCAAAGTTAGTAGGCACTATCATCTCTTTTGAAAATTTCATCATTGTATCAAGACATTCATGAAAGACTTTACTGGTTATAGCAGCAAAATGTTGAAATTTGTTGTTTACAGCTCTATTTCTCATGTTGTGTGCAATGATGTGTAAGAACATTGTAAGCTTCTCCTCGACATCTATATGCTTACTATCCTTTAATAGCCCAGTATCTTTGAAGTGGGCAACTAAAGATCTGAAAGAGGCTGGGTCCATCCTCATCATATTATACATTACAGTTCTAGAACCTTCTAAGAGTTCCTGTACATATGCCTTGTCAGTGATAGCAGAAGTACATAGTCTTTGGCAGACCCTCCTATTTCATTTGACTATCTCGTTGTACAAAATAATAATAGCAAGAATACATAATACCCATTGAACCCGATTCATTGCCCCTAACAATACAAAATCAAGAAAATAATATCAAATAATCAACAAAATAGTATCAAATAACAAACAACTACTAATGCACTATCTATTAACAAATGCACTTTTATATACAAATAGGCTTACAGATGGATACAAAGTATAACAAATGCACTGATATATACAAAAAAATAAATGGATGCACTTCTAAATACAAACAGGCTTACAGATGGATAACAATTAGGCAGTTAGGCTTACAAATGGATGCACTTCTAACAGGCCATACAAACTGGATATACAAGCTGGATATACAAACATTTAGGATATAATCTAATAGCAGGCATACAAACTGGATATACAAATTGTATAAACTGTATAAACTACCTATGTATAATCTAATAACAGGCCATAATAACAGTTAGGCAGTTAAAAGATGGATATACAAACTGTTATAAACTGCCTATGGATATAATCTAATAACAGGCCATCAATAACCTGTAAAAATAGGTTATGAGTATTTGCAAAAACTGTTATAAACTACCTATGCATAAACTGCAGATGGATAGTTTTAATCCATAACAATTAACACTAAAGTTGATACTATTTATTCCTGTGATGCACTTCTAACAGTTAATAGATGGATAGTTTTAAACAGTTAATAAAACTCTAATATAAAATATATAGCATACACACATACCAAGTAACACAGCAGGTATTCTATAATCTGGTTCAGGGATCACAGTTTTTATCTATGGAGGAACACTTTTCTTCCCAAACTGAAACTGCCAAACAAGGAAAAACACATACAATTAGTTGAAACGAAGAAAAGAAAAATATAATATAAACCTAAAACAGATTCAAACTCCATACTAGCTCATCTCTTGGTACTTGCTACATAACATCCCAATGGTAATGTAAATCACACATCAAATCCAAGAAAAGGGTTTATTGTACCTCTCGATTTCTTTCCAACTACAGTTTTCCTATCTAATTGCAGTTTCTTTCCAATTGCAGTTTCTTTCCAACTACAATTGTAGTTTTTTTCCAATTGCAGTTCTTGAGAGAAAGAGAGAGTGATCGAGGAGTGGAGGAGCTGGGAGGAGCCCGAGGAGCAGGGAGGGCTTGAGGAGTTACTGGTTCTAGAGAGAGAGAGATTGAGGAGTGGAGGAGCTGGGAGGAGCCGTCTTCTGTGATCGAGGAGCAGGGAGGGCTTGAGGTTACTGGTTCTAGAGAGAGAGTAATCGAGGAGTGGAGATGATCGAGCAGGGAGGGCTTGAGAAGTAATTTTTTATTTTGTAGTTTTGATTTGTTTTGAGGGCAATTTAGGCACAAATTTTACATTCAGACTCAGATAGTCCACTCAGCTGGCTTATTTGATCTGAGTGGAGAGAGCCTCAGTCAGATGTTTTAACTGAGTCAGAGTGCAGTCAGTCGAAAAAACAAATGCCACTAAGTGACTTCACTCAGTCCAAATCACTGACTGGACTCAGACTCAGACCTCTGAGTGCAGTCAGTCGAAAAAACAAACACCACCTAAGACATCCACTCGACAGTGAATACCTCTAAGTGGACTTGGACCCAAAAAAAACAAACGCCCAGAGTGCGCTACCTTAAACAGCTTCATTCAGGCCCCCGAAATCAACCAACAATGGCGCTCAAAACACCAAACTTCATCACCCCCTCTCTCCAATCCAATCTCCTCTCCAAACCCAAACCTCGTTTTGTTGCAATTCAATCAACAACAGCACCCTCTTCAACCCCAATCAATCTCACCCCAAATTGGTCTCCCACAAGCTGGAAATCAAAGAAAGCTGTGCAAATCCCAGTTTACCCTAACAAAGATGAGCTTGATTCGGTTCTTAAAGAGCTTGAACGATTCCCACCTCTTGTGTTTGCAGGTGAGGCGAGAAATTTGGAAGCAAGATTGGCTGAGGCTGCTATGGGGAAGGCGTTTTTACTTCAAGGTGGAGATTGTGCTGAGAGTTTTAAGGAGTTTACGGCGAATAATATTAGGGATACTTTTAGGGTTTTGTTGCAGATGGGTATTGTTTTGGCCTTTGGTGCTGGGAAACATATTATCAAGGTTTGAATTTTATCCTGTTTTGTACTTTGTTTTGGTGTAATTTAGCAATTTTAATATTTTACTGTGAATACTGAGTTGATGGGTGTTGAAATTTTTTGATAAATCGGATTTTTTGTTCGTAAGAATTACACATTTATGTAATTTAAAACATAGTTTATAACAAAGTTAGGCGGGTAAGGATGGGTTTTGGCCTTAGAGTGATAGCTAGTTTACCAGTATGTTCTGATGGTGTAGGGAATGGGTACCTCTGCTTATAGTAGTTGTTGGTGGTGGTGGTGTATTCTGCCATGATGGAGGTGGCAGAGTTGTTTGGTCTTGTCTTTAAGAATACCCAATAAATGGGGGAAGGGAGGAACAGATTAGGAGTTTCTTTGACATGAAAAATATACTGTGTTTTTTATGTATGGGCCTTTTGTATTGGGACTGAGAAAAATTGTTTAGGCTTGTCTTTGGAGCACTTTCACTTAGTGTGACAGGCTTAGCCAGACGTAGCAAGGATATGTTTGGACAGTAATAATTTCTACTTAATTATCCAACAATTTAATGTTTGGTATTAACTTGTTGATATCCTCTGTATAGCTAATTCCGCCAAAATGTTATCTTCAGAGTTTATTGCATTAGTAATACAACTAGTTGCAAATTTGCAAGTAGATGATCCTCACTCATGGAATTCATTTAAGCACTTTTCGCAATGTCTTATTGCTAGATTTGCAAGGAGTTCATTCTTCCAATATTTGCTATCAACTGAATCTGTCTTTCTTGAATGAAACACAGGTTGGAAGGATGGCGGGTCAATTTGCAAAACCTAGGTCTGATCCATTTGAGACAAAAAATGGCGTGACACTTCCCAGTTACCAGGGAGACAATATAAACCATGAAGCCTTTGATGAGAAATCTAGAACCCCGGATCCCCAAAGGTTACTTCGGGCCTATGCACAATCTGCATCTACTTTGAATCTTTTGAGATCATTTGCTACTGGTGGATATGCAGCTATGCAAAGAGTCACACAGTGGAACCTTGATTTTGTTGAACACAGCGAGCAAGGGGACAGGTCTCTTGATTGAAGAAACCCTTTATTTTATATTTCTAGAATATTTCCCTAGCCATAAACTATTTTCAGTCCCTAAAAATTTCTATGTTTTCAACCAAAAAAGTATCGAATTATTTTGAAGTATAAAAGCACTATTTAACTGCCATCCGAGGAATTATCTTACAGTTCTCTGAATTGCCGAATAATTTCCATATCATCTTGAGTATTAGAATTAGAATTTATCTTTTTTGTTTAGATTAGAACGGAAATTGAAATGTTCCTTTTAATCGAGAGTGTTCCTTTCATGCATTAATTGAGTTGTTCCCACTTCTAGTCTATGATTTTATATTCTATTTTTACCTTCTCGAAAATAAACAAAATTGTCCAAATTGTGACCTTTGTGAATTATAACCATAAGCCGTATTTGATTGTCAGGTATATGGAACTTGCACAAAGAGTGGATGAAACTCTGGGTTTCATGGCTGCTTGTGGACTCACTCCTGAGCATCCCATAATGACCACCACTGAGTTTTATACATCTCATGAATGCCTTCACTTGCCATATGAGCAAGCATTGACGAGGGAGGATTCTACAAGTGGCCTCTATTATGATTGTTCTGCTCACATGGTTTGGGTTGGCGAGAGGACACGTCAGTTAGATGGAGCCCATGTTGAATTCTTGAGAGGCATATCTAATCCTTTAGGCATAAAGGTACGTGATTTTATCGTCTACATCTACTTAATACATTGTGAAAGTTTATGAGCTGAGCTTGCAATTCCAATGGTACAATGCAATTGGCTCATTGTTGTAATATCTGGATGTAGTTTAAATTGAAAAAAGCGAAAAGACCAAGATATGTTTTCTGTACACACCTAACAAAAGAATCCATAGTGGCTTATTTTAATTAATCAAAACCAAAGCAGCATGATATGATAGATATTAAAAGTGTCCCCTAAAGTGATTGCTTGTAAACATACAGGGAGACAGGGGCGGATTTAGGGGGGGGTCTCCCCCCCAAGAATTTTGTTAAAAAATACCTATATAGGTATATAATTTTATTTTATTTTAAATATGCACATTTTTCTTTGTCTTAATGACATCAAGTAAAGTTAGCTCAACTGGTAATGTGAAGAGCTCCTAATCTAAGAGTCTAAGGTTCAATTCTTAATGTCATCAAATAAGAACATTATTTTGATAATTTTTTCACCTTAAGCTAATCATGTCATTGCCGTAAAAAGCTTCGATTTTTTTGGATATGCTCCCATGAACTCGGCCCCTTTAGATATCAGGGGTCCTGTTATCTTAAGGCAAAATGTTGTGCACTTCTTTATTTTAAGCTTATAACGTGGGCATTGATGTTTGTTATACAGGTGAGTGACAAGATGGACCCAAAGGAGCTCGTGAAATTGTGTGAAATTTTGAACCCTCACAACAAGGCTGGTAGGTTGACAATAATTACCCGAATGGGAGCTGCTAACATGCCGGTAAAGCTCCCTCATCTGATTAGAGCTGTGCGCCAAGCTGGGCTCATTGCCACGTGGGTGAGTGATCCAATGCATGGAAACACAATCAAAGCTCCATGTGCTCTCAAGACCCGACAATTTGACTCAATCAGGGTAAGAACTGAAGCATGCAAATTGACTTCATAACATCGAATATAAGCTCAGAATACACCATTGGGCTCTTGGCCCAGTGGTGGTAGTACCTCTCCACCCAGTGAGAGGTTGCGGGTTCGAAACCTCATGGGGTTGGAAACTCAGGGTTACATGCATCCCTATATAAAACCGTAATAAATAAATAAATAAATAAAAAGAAGCTCAGAATACTACATATTCATTGATTACTCTCAACACTTCTAGTGTAAGTTACTACACTAGATATTGCACTCCAAGTATAGTAAATTATGGAAGAAATCTGTGATCTTGATCGATCAACTTTTAACATGATTGTAATGTACAAATCTGATGACACAATACTCAATATATTCCAAATATCTTGAGGTGGTCAAGGTACAAAACAGAATACCCAAAAATCTTGATATATGTGGTAGATGCGTTGACCGCATGTGAGGCTTTTCAAATGTCCTGCTACAGACTATTCCCTGATATAAGATTAAATTCCCTTAAAATTACCAACATCTACTAACATTGTTACCACTTATATGTTCTTGGCAATATGAATGAAGGATTTGTTAGATTTCAGTATCTAGTTTCTCATTTATCACAATGTTTTTAATTTATTTCAGTCGGAATTGAGAGCTTTCTTCGATGTTCATGAAAAAGAGGGAAGCCATCCAGGAGGAGTTCACCTGGAGATGACCGGGCAGAATGTAACGGAGTGTGTTGGAGGGTCAAAGGCGGTTACTTTGGATGACTTGAGCTCTCGGTATCACACACACTGTGACCCACGGCTCAATGCATCACAGTCACTAGAGCTCGCTTTCGCTATCTCAGAAAGACTAAGGGGGACAAGAATAAGATCAAGCTCCGCCTTTCTCAATGGCCGCCAAGGAAGAGGTTCTGTTGCATAAGTAACAAATCTGTACCGGTACTTGGCTATTTACCGAGTAGAGGAAATGGTGTATATTCTGTCAGGCGGTGCTTATGTTGCCTTTTTTTTCTGTGGTTATTAGGAACTTTTTCTTGATGCCCACTGATAACTTCTTACTAGATGATAATTTTCGTTTTTGGTCCATCATTTCATTATCCCCTTGTATCTTTGTTATGAATTTTCCCCTCCTTGTACCTGGTATCTCTGTTCATAGTCTTTTATTCTTATAATGGAATGTCTCAGATGACCAAGTTTCATAGACGTTGATTTGAAATGCAGTGCAGGAACCTCTTGGAGTACTAAATTTCTCTTGGAGTGGTAAATTTATGTAATTTAACAAGGGAGTGGATTTAGAGACACTCTAGTCTCACTCAACCACAACCACTCATCTAATAGAGATGAGTAGCTCTCAAAATTTGGGATTTCTTATAAAGGAAATGAGGTGGAAAATTAGGGATTCTACCTGCCCTACTCTCTCTAGCTGGCAGACATTTCCCTCTCTCTTTTGAAAGAAATTTTGAATTCGAACAACCCATCACTCATATCAGTGAAGTATCTCTCCTTTTTTTTCCCTCTCTCTCTCTCTCATCACACACTCTTTCTCTTTCATATCATAAAATCTTGTTTGGGATTTCTACCATTAGAGGTGAGATTTCAGTTGAGAAAGGGAAGCGATTCTGTCATTAGAGGTGAAATTGATCTCTCCAAAGAACTTCGACACCCTTACTGATAGTGCACTTACTCGACAAGTACTTTCTGACCCTTACTCGCTATTAGTACACTTGGATATTGTGAAATTTGTTAGAATAATGGTATCCCCCCCCCCTCCCCACACACTTAATCCCTGTGAAATTTGTTAAAAGACTGTAATCTCTTGTACAATTTCTCTTTGATTGATTACATGCTGGTGGGTTTCATTCGAATTCGACAATTTAGTCAAATTATTTGCATAACACTGAAGTAAGACTAAATAATTGTCGGATACACTACTATAATTGTCGAACTCGACAATATCGCATATGAATGTAATATTCACAGTAACTAAATTGTCGAACTTGAGAATATTATATATGACTGTTGGAGACACAATATCTGAATTGTCGAACTCGACAATATTACATATGAATCGTTCAGGTACAATAACTAAATTGTTGAGTTCGACAATATTTTATATGAATGTTTGAGTCACAGTAACTAAATTGTCGAACTCGACAATATTACTGTGCAGAGTCAACGGAGATAGTGAAGACGAGGTCTCAGAGTAGTCGGGAGACTGCTTCTAGCCGTATTAAACAGTTGTATGACGAACTAGTGATATGTTATTTTGGTTTGGTTAATTTGAACGGTCCACCATTGCCGCTACGTGAGGCTAGCTACGAAGGAATGTGCGAGGCCGAGGCGGCGTTGTGAAGGGAGGATTTCCATTTGCATTGTCAGATGCAGACGGTCATCCTGCATCCAATGGCGAGGAGAGCAGCTCTTGTTGCCCGGGCCAGGGAACTGGTTAGGAAGGAAGGCCCCAGTTTTGTCGGTGCAGTTTAGGATTTGCTGATTAGGTATTCTGGTTGTAATGTTGTTGGCAAGTACATGTAATGAAGTAGCTGTAGTATTCAGCAAGTGATGAATAAATTTTGTATGGTACAACAGGTTTTTGTGTGTGATTGTATACATCTTGTATTCTGTCTTTTGTAGTATGTGATGCAATTATGAAATTAACATGCGTTGGACTTGAATTGTGTTTGGTTTGTAATATTATAATCTCCCCAATTACTTTACTTATAACTCACAATCATTTCTTTTATGTGTGAACTTTTCAGTCAGATTGACAATGGAAGACTCCGTCGATAAAAATTGGTCGAAAGTTATTAGTGAGGAGTCCCCAGAAAGGTGTGAAAATGAACGTATTGTAGACCCATTTTTGGCGAAAACCCCATACGAGGGTCAAAATTTTGATACTGTAGAGGATGCACGTCTGTGATATGAACGATATGGAAGAGGGCAGGGTTTCTCTACCAAGATACGAAATTCTACTAAGTGTCCGAGATCGGATGATATAGGCAGAGCCCACTTTTGTTGTATGAGCAATGGCTTTTCAAAGAAAAACCTTGGGAATCCAAAGAGTAGTGATGTAGCTGGCAAAAGAAAATCACCTGATAAGTGTGGGTGTAAAGCAACAATAAACATAAATTGGAATACCAAAATAGGTAAATATGTCGTCACAAGTTTCACGGATATCCATAACCATAAACTCGTATCTCCACGGAATCAGCATCGGATGAAGGTTAACTAATTCTTTCCTGAAGCAGTAAAAACCTTACAACGGCATTTGAGCTCCACAATATTCTGGTCAGGAAGGTCCCGGCATTATTCCCAGATAGAACCTTTAGCAAACGAGATTGTTACAACTACAACGCCAAAGTAAATAAGGAACGACTAGTTAGAGAAGATGCACAAACTGCGTTGGAGTGGTTTAGGAAGAAACAAACTACAGATCCGATGTTTTATTTTAACATAAAATTAGATGAGGAGGACCGAGCACTGAATTTTTTTTGGATCGATGGACGTTCAAGGTGCGCATATGAGGCATTTGGAGATGTCGTCACCTTCAATACTACGTACTGGACGAATGTGTACAAGATGCCCTTTGCTCCATTTGTAGAGATCAACAACCACTACCAAACAATTCAATACGGATGTGTTCTGCTAAGAAATGAGCAAGAAAACACATTTCTATGGTTGTTCCATACTTGGCTGAAGGCAATGAACTACAAACACCATGTGTCAATTATCACCGATCAAGATGCAGCTATGGCCGCGGCAATTCCCAAGGTAAAGGAGTACTTGGACACTTATTGCTCGAGTTACAGTTGTTAACTGGAGTATATTGTCGATTTTTCATTATCAATAGTGTCGAAATCGACAATATTTGACAATTGTTACTCCAATTACAATTGTCGAATTATCAAATTCGAGAATAATTGCTAGCATAACTCCAATCCAATTACACTTTTAAATTGTCGAATTCGACAATATCATATAATATTCAGAGACACTTTCATTCTAAGTTATGGTTTATTTCCAGGTCTTCCCCAACACCAAACATCGATTTTATCTGTGGCACATCACAAACAAATTTCCTGAGAAAATCGGTCATGTTTATCGGGAACTATCTACATTCAAAGAAGATATCAATTCGATAATGCACAACACATAAGAGGCTGTAGATTTTAAAACCAAGTGGATGGATCTAATGAAGAAACATAAATTGGATGATAACGTTTGGATGCAAGGAATCTTCAATATTAAACAAAGATGGATACCGTTATGGAATAGGGAGACCTTCTTTGTAGGGATGAGCAGTACAGGACAGAGTGAGTCCACAAACAACTTTTTTAATGGTTGGTTGCCAATAACAACTGGGTTGAACAGTTTTGTGGCCAAGTATGAGGCTGCCCTTATAGAGGTATACGAGCGAGAAATTGCAGAAGACTTTGCATCAGAACACAGATATCGTCAAGTTGGACCTCATCAAGCTCTACTGAAAGATGCTGCAAAAATTTATACCAGAACAATGTTCCTCAAACTTCAGGATCAATTTGACCAGGTTGTTCGCTTCGTTGTAATAGAAAGACATGTAGAAGGCAACGTTCGACAACTTACGGTGAAGTCCCATAGTGGTCGTGCCGAGTCATTTGAGCTACAAATAGACTTAGAGAAGCTAACTCGTAATTGTGGATACAAGTTGTTTGAGTATGTTGGACTCCCATGTTGTCACCTCTTGAAGGTTTTCTTGAAATACGACATTCTCAAAATACCAAAGGCTTTCATTATGACAAGGTGGACGATTGGTGCAAACAAGTTTTCAAGGTCGTATGATGAAAGTCAGTTATAAGGAGATAACTTACGACATGCCTTACGCCATAGCCACCTATCGCTTCGTGCATCAAACTTATTTGAAAGCGCCTCAAAGATAAAAGAAAGTTTTGATTTTGCAGTTTTGAAGCTAGATGAGCTTGAGTCTTACCTTCAAAACTACGATGACGCTTTAATACAGATAGATGCATCACAACAGAACATCTCAACTTTTGTCGCAAATTCTCTGGTGTCCGGAACTATGATTTTAAACCCTCTCGTGGTTCAAACAAAAGGTCGGGCAAAGATTGATCACAAGAAAGGGGTAAGATGGAAGGGGGGAATGGAAGAGGTTGTTATGAAGAAGAAGAAGAAGAAGAAGAAGAAGAAGAAGAAGAGAACATGAAAAAGTTGTGGAGTACTCGGCAACCATGACAAACGGACATGCCCACTTTTCAAAATGGTGATAGCATAATTAAGTAAGTATATATTCAACACACTATGCATAAACGGCACCTTTTGCGTGATTTTTCTATAATGTGTTCCATATTTACAATAATTAGTTCCATGTAGGAGACAGTAATAATGGGGAATTTATTCAGCCGTTGCACTCAAATTCCGGCATGCACAACATCTAGGAGAACAGAAGAAGTTCACGTTCATTGACTAATAAATATGTATTGATTATTATTAAGAAATTAGTATGTTGATTCAACATTATATTTGCTTTGTAAATAAATTTTAGGACAATAGCAATGTCGTATTTCAGAGAGAAAATATCAATGAATTATTTGTAGTTTAGGGATTGTGTTGTTTTATGCACCCCCACCCTCTATGAATTTGTATATTGCTGAAAATACTGCCTTAAATTGTCGATTTCGACAATATTATATACCTAGAAAACTAACTACCCATTGTAATATTGTCGGGTTCGACAATATTACAAATGCATAATTGGATATATACTACTACAATTGTCGAAATCGGCAATATTGTACATTGTAAGTAACCATATACACTAAAGTATTGTCGAAATCGACACAATTTCAATTTTTAGACACTCAAGTGCCCTGTTAAAATATTATTCAGAGGTAAAATCTAAATTTTGAAGTGAGGAGAGTTAGAAATGAGATTCATATGACATAACAAAAATTTATATACTACAAAAATAAATCAACAATAGTGTTCTACCAAAAATTATATACTGTGATAAGCATTGAACTAAATGAACTGTCATATACAAAAAGTGAAAAAATTATATATTGTGATAAACATTGATGTAACATAACTGTCATAAACAAAGATTTGGTCGACAACCCTATTTGATTGTCGACAAACCAACAGCAACCATATCATTAACTCTATACCCCTGACATTTGTGCTCTCTAAGTAATACCTTGAAGTTTCTTACTCTCACATCAAAATACTTAGTCAGTTGTTCTCTCATAAAACCTAGAGAAATTTCCAGATTTACATGACTGTAGAAAATAGTAGAAAGTGGAGGTATTGGTGCATCGAACCTTGGAAACAAGCGAACGAAAAGCTTGTCCGCCCCCAAACCAAACTACCAATACTTACTAGTATCCATAACTATGTTTTGGAATCTCTCCTCATTTGAAGTAGTATTTCTTTTATGTGCCCAAAATAAAGGTAAGAATGTATATGCTTCAGTGTGGTTAATGAAGACCACAACCTTCTCATAGTAGATGGCTAGTAAATGTGTCATATGCCTATACTCCACATGTTGATGACCATAAAAATACGCCAACAACAAAATTTGGTACGCGTTCTCCCCGTCCACAGTGAATTGTATACCCAATGTTTAGCTGAAGATACTCTTCCAGAATGCGGGGTCCTTGCAGAGAAAGGTCTTCAATGATTTCATTATATCTAGGAATCTATGTTGGCTCTAGTGCTGAATCGCAGAGGTAACCCAAAAACCAGAATTGTTATCACTGATTTCGACGCCACGAACATCTACAAGATACTTCGTCCACGGTTGGAATAAAAGTTTTTGCATCTTCTTCTTCTTAGCCATTTTCTCCCTCCTAGCAATGATAACATTTTCAAGGGTTACCGCCGTGGAAACCAAGTCTTCTTGATAATCTCCTTTGGGTTCTTGTTGTGCTATTGTGAAGAATCTTTCATTCTGCTCAAAAAGTTCTTCAAAGGTTAGGTCCCCCATATCTCCCATCCCTTCACTTGCGAGTGCCTTCTTCAATGCTTGACGCCAAACCTTCAGCAACAAGTCCTCATATTATAACAGACAGTAATATTAGAGCAATATTGTCAAATTCGACAATATTGTGTATCCATAATTCCAATTACAGTACCATAATTGTCGAACTCGACAATTATATATTGTCCAAGTAGAAATATATATTACCAATATTGTCAAATTTGACAATATGAAGATAGTAATCATCAAATTCGACAACTATGACTTCAAACCATGCATTAAACAGAGCAATCTCAAATAGTTACAAGAGTTAGGAATATGTCATACCCATTCATTGTTATCTACTTCCAAAGTCTTCTTCCTCTCTTCTAAATTAACTAGTTTCTTATGCTGAAAAAAAAACTCCAACATTAGAATAAATAGACTTGGTATGTATATGAACATTATCTAAATTGTCGAGTTCGATAATATATGCCATGCACAACTCGAAATAAAATTCCTAATTGTCGAATTCGACAATATTCGATTTCAATAACATGATTTTGAAACCATGCATTACACAGAGCAATCTCAAATATGTACAATAGTTAGAAATAGGACATACCCATTCACTGTTATTTGCTTCTAAAGACTTCATCCTCTCTTCAGCATTAACCAACTTTTGTCGCTGTAAAAATATCCAACATTAGAATAAACATTGAAATCAGCATTCCATATAATTTAGAAGGATGGGCGGGGAAGTTAACGAGATGGTTAGTTTCCTCCGTGTATCTCGCTGCTTCTTTCTTATACATGGATGTCCAGATCATTACCTGTTCCAAATACATAAAGAAGATGAGCTATATTACTCCAGTTCATTTAAATGTGATTTTGGGTACTACATGTGATTTTGAGCAGGGGTGAACCGATATTGAGCATGGAATCCAAAATGAATACTACATCTAATTTTGGATAATCAAACACAAACTCCATTCCACTACCTAAAAAATTTGTACACAAAAATAAGTTTAAATTCACTATTATCAAACACCAACTCAAATTCACTAAATAAAAAAGTCGTACACAAATTGAACCCCCAAAATAAAACTTAAATTCACTATTATCAATTCACTAAATTCATACACAAAATTAAGTTTTAATTTACTATTATCAAACACAAACTCCAATTCGCTAACTTCAATTAATTTTATTCATTTCGAATGACTTACAAAATCTTCTTTCGCAATCAACTTCTTCTTAATATCCTCATGTGCAGCCAACAAGTCCTCATACTTCTTTGCTAGGGTTGTGTCAGGCACAGGCTGATGTGATTGTAGCACAGCAAGCTGTTCAAAATATGAGTACAAGAACAATGTTACCAGACTTATAAATAAGTGACAAATAATTAAACATTATTGAATTTTGGTAAACTCACAGGTGTAGCTGGAGGAAGTTGCATGTCTATCTGCTCCATCAAAATTGTATTGACCGTTTTTAGTGTCTCGATCTCTTTACACTATACACATTGGGGACAAAATGATCACGCAAGATGCAAGAATGATTAATAGAAGACTATAAGTAATTAGGGGTTAGAGACACTGAACACTATTACCTTTGTATTAAACTCATTACCTTTTTATTTAACTCAAAAGATAAGCTTTGATTACAGTTTTCAAGGCCAGATTTTGATCTTAGCTCTGCCTCCAAACTTGTATTTTTTTCCTCCAAATTTTTGCACTCTAATATCTACAAACATAAATTTGATAAGGGAAATCAGGATTTTGACAAAAACAAACAATGGATGCAATAATGACATCTGCCTAAAACCTTACCTTCGCATCTAACTGCCTTGGCAGATCTGCGAACTCTAGTGCACATTGCTCGTCAACTACACATTTTATTTCAATCGCCGCCTTCATTTGTTCAATGGTTTCTTTAAGCATATCACATTCATTTGTCTGAGGTTAAATTGACATAAAACATTTAGATTAGTTTCTGTGTTTTTATCGAAATCGATAATAATATTATGTAATTGTCAAGTTCGACAATAATACATATATATGATTTTAGAATAACTGTGAAAATTGTCGAAAAATTGTTGAATTCGACAATTTATATTTGTTCACTTACACATATCCTGTAATAATTGTCGAACTCGACAATTACTTATACTAATAACTATAGATAAAAACTAACATTATGCACAACTAAAGATAGGTATGACTGACCTTCTCTTTGAGGGCCTCTCTTAGATTTATATTAGCTTCAGACTCCTTCTCTTTATCCTCCTTGAGCTTCTGAAGCTGGTCATTTAGTGCTGTGATTTGTTGGTCATTTAGGTTTATATTTTAAGACCGACTAGAGTGCTCATGATGCTACAGAAATGGTAATTTAAGTAAGAAAAATATTAGACACTAAAAAGTTTGAAATGTAAATAATATAAGGGAAGTGAGATTAAAATAGTGTTAACATGTACTAACTGATGCATCATATTGTTCAGCAATATCTTCAGATTGGTGCACGGGGGTGTTACCATGCTCATTGACACTAGCAGGCCTTCTTTGATGAATTCCAGAATCATCTGCAGCCAGGCCAACAGTAATCGGACAAATCGTAGTCCACGAGACAGAGGCAAACCACTCCAAGTATGTCTCTGTACATACTAGAGGTCCCTCTCGTACCATCCGCCCCCTATCAGCTTTCTTCAAAACAAACTCCTTCCACTTTTGACTAGAGAAGCAATCAACCCACTCATACTTAAGGCTAAATTTCCTTGCCACTTTTGCGTTCCATAGGTCAGAAACCCCTGTCAATAGTCGCTTTCTGGGGATGCCTTGTTCCCGATTGAACTGCTGCACAGCCCAAGAAAAAGTTGACCTCCTTGAATGCATGTGGGGAATCCCTTTTATCTCTGTATGGGTCACATACAACCTACATGAAAAATAAATCAAATTTATTTGCTAATAGTTAAGAAAAAATTTCCACTAGGCCTGAGAAGGATTTAGCAACATTGTCGAATTCGACAATATTGCAGTGGACCAGATAATCTTGAGATAGAATATTGTCAAATTCGACAATTTCCCATGTTCATTTCGACAACGTTGTATATTCACTTTCAAAGGAAATTTAATAATTGTCGAAATTGCCAATATTATATGTACTTAATAAGTATACTTAATAAATATTGTCGATTTAGACAATGCTGTATATTCACTTTCAAAGGAAATTGAATAATTGTCGAACTCGGCAATATTAGATTTACTTAGTAGATATACTTAATCAATATTTTCGAATTCGACAATTTTGAAATAGTGTAGAAGGGTAATGAACTTAGATCCTCCAGTTTGTAGTTGTCCAATGCCTCCCTAAAATTGAGCAAAGCTATACCACCATATCTATCCGTAACAGATACGTCACATTTCCAACAAGTTCAGTGCTCGTATGCATCAGAATCCATCTCCTTGGGGATCCCACCAAGCTTTGGGAAATGTGCAAATATCCATGACGACATGTATATAGATAAACAAAATAAAATTAGTAGAGATTAAAGCCATATCTAAGAAACAGTTACATAAATGAGTTCAAAATTACCTCGAGTAGCGTGGTACAGCATGCGAATTGTCTCGCATCATCTTGAGATGCTGCACCCAGATTGTAATACATGTGGGCTAGAACTGCTGATCCCCATAACCACTTTTTTGCCACCTTTTCCTTGGCAAACAGGACAAGGTAGCGTGCGCTGACGTCTATTCCCTTTTTCGTGGGAAATAGAAATGACCCAAGGAAATACAACAAATATGCACGAGCAACAAACCTCGTTGTTAGCCATTTCTTCTTCTTGGCAGCTGCAGCGGTACCGTCACTGAGAACCTTCTCTAACTTGTATGCATAGTGACAATGAAATCCCAGCACCCTCAGCTTTCAAAGAGTTGAAAGCATTTAAATCCTACAGAAGGTTGTTCTCGAAACCTCAAGAATCGCTGAGAATCCCCAGGTACCACCAATGACCGTGGCATCACCTTCTGTAGGCAACCCAACTAATAGCTCTACATCATCCAGAGTTGAAGTCATCTCGCCCCATTTGAAGTGGAAAGTATTAGTTTCCGGCGGCCAACGCTCGACAAAAGCAAAAATGAGGGCAGAGTTGTAATAATTATAGGATATGGCCCCAATCCTATCCAAACCCTTCAACTTTACAAAATCTTGGACCACTTGTGGTTCCTTTCTAAGGTCTCACATAGACTGGTGATGATGAACACGAATGGGAAGCTTCTCCTGAACAATAATAGTGATTATGTCAACAAAATGTAACTATAAATAATAGGAATAACAGAACATAGTTAAAGAAGAGATTTCATTAAATAATATACCTGCCCTAGCGCGATCGACCTCGCTCTATGGAACCTGAAGCTCCTTAGTAGGCTTTTATCACTAGGGCCTACGTCGTCGTTGCTTGTAGTCCCCTCACCTTTAGAATACCCCCAAAAATAAGAATATTTTCATCAAAATCAGGGCAAACATTTGGGAGCGGTGGTTGAGCTCCCAAACCAGCTTGGGCAGACTCAGTCTCAAATTTTGAACCCTGGGGAATATTCACACCTTCGGCAGACTCAGTTAAAATATTCACACCTTCACTAACACTCTCATTTGCACTGTCAACAGTGTTTGGAGGAACGACTGTGCTTGGGTCAATAGTCTTTCTTTTTCTCTTATATGTAACTAGATTTCATTCTCTAGCCAACTCTCTTTTTCTTCTATTGGAAGCGGTCGGAGGCACTTTTATCATTCATTGTGTACCTGCACAAAATTTATTACTCAAAGAATTAGTATAATTGCATTTGGTAATTGTCGAGTTCGACAATATTATGTAAACATAAGTCCAATTGCATTTGGTAAATTGTCGAATTCGACGATACTCTATTTCAATAGCTACAAGTTATATGTAATTATTGTCGAATTCGACAATTTAGACTTATAAACAAGTATAATCAAAAAATGATGTGAACCATGTGAATTCCATAATTGCCGAATTCGACAATATTATGTAACCTAACAACATTTACACTGCTAAATTTTCGAATTCGACAATACTAAATGTGCCTTACTCAATCTCACTTCAATATTCCCAATTTCGACAATTCTTTAATGTACTTTAGGTTATCTAGGTCAAATATTTACGAATTCGACAATTTTAGATGTTAATAACTCAAATTTAAAGTTTAATTTTAGTTATTTATGTCAAATATTGACGATTTCGACAATATTTGACAGTTTCAATACCAAATTGCATTACACAAAGGGGTAGACGAAGAATAGACAGTAATTTGACATCATAATGGGATTTACCTTGAAGTTGTCGAATTCCACTATCAAACTGCTCCCAACCTCTGCTGCTCCAAAAGGAATAGACAATGTCTTCGAAGGGTTGAATTCAATGGGTACTTTCTCTTCGAACGAAAGAATAAACAGCAATTTGACATCATAATGGGATTTACCTTGAAGTTGTCTAATTCCACTATCAAACCGCTCCCAACCTCTGCTGCCCCAAAAGGAATAGACAATGTCTTCGAAGGGTTGAATTCAATGGGTATTTTCTCTTCGAACGACAGTCTCAGTCTCTAATGACGAGAGAATGAGAGAGAGAGAGTGAGAGTGAGAGTGAGTGAGGGAGACAAAGTGTGAGAGATACTCGAACTGTTCCTGAGAGTGAGAGTGACAGAGTGATATAGATGTGTTTGGAGGAAAATTTGGTTTGTTTGGAAAGAGAGGGAGAGTGGGAGAGAGAGAGTGAGAGACAAAATTTCAAATGTGAGTGACGACTGGGTTTGAAAAGAGAGAGGGAAATGTCTGCCAGCTAGAGAGAGTGGGGCAGGTAGGACCCCCTAATTTTCTACCTCATTTCCCTTATAGGAAATCCCAAATTTTAAGAGCCACTCATCTCTATTAGATGAGTGGTTGAGTGGTTATGGTTGAGTGAGACTTGAGTGTTTCTAAATCCGCTCCCATTTAACAATATTCTTTGTTCTTCATACTTCCTAAGTAAGTAAATTGATTTTCCATATAAGTATATCAGAGATCTGGTTACTAGTGAGGCACAATTGCTACCGGCACATTTCTTAAACTCTTACCACCGTCTGTCACAGCCTAAACAGATGTTTTTCATATGATGTCGCTCAAGTATGGTTGTCATTTGAGAGCTTTTGTTACCAAACTGATATTTTGCCCCCCAAACTTGTAATGGCTTAGTTTCAATTGAGGTGAATTTAGGGGCAAACATATCACTGGGCAAAGCTCTGAAATGAAAAATATGGGATTAACCACGTATTTAGGGGAGTAAAATCAGGCATTTTTAAAACCAAATACGGGGAAGTGTGCTCATTCTCTGACTAACACCAAAAGGGTCTGATTATATGAAGTCACACAAGTTCCTGTGAGAAGTGACCTTTTGCTCCAGAACTGGTTTTCAAAATGGATAAACAACAATCAGACAATTGAGGTCTGTTGTTGAAGCAAATAGATGGGAAACCGGCAGCAAACCTTTACAAGCATTAGAGAGCAGAGCCTCAATGGGAGTCCCTCACATCAACAAGAGTATATTTGTTTAGCACTAGGCGGCCGTGAACACATGACCTCCCACTTACTCCTAACCACTGCTAAATGTGATCCCCGTATAACCACTGCTTACAATCATCCAACTCAAACCCTAAATAAAGATCTCATTGGTAGGCAACTTTCAAATTCTTAGTAGACTGATTGTGCAATTCTAATAAGTCCACCAATTCTTGAAACAAAGATCTAACTCTTACAATGTTATTTAATGGCCCTTTTTAGAAAACAGGGATATTTCATTTATTATCTATCTATTTATATACATTAAGATACATATTAACACTGTACACCTTGAACGATCTAATAAGACATGTATATACAACCGTATTTACAAATAAATCCATGTATTCTGGTTTCGCCCCTGTTTTATCACCAAAAAGGACACCACCTGAAACGGGGACAAGTATAGACAAAATTAGATACCAGAACCATAGAAGGCGTGAAAAAGATATTGAGAAAGCCCAATTTCCCTCATGCATGTGCAAAATGATTCTGGACAACTCAGAAAGAGGGAGAAGTTGTAGACATACCCAACATAGTTCTGGCACAAATTCTCGTGGGACCTAGCTTGTATGATCAACTTCTGAACTTGTAGTTTAACA
This sequence comes from Kingdonia uniflora, assembly GCA_014058105.1. NCBI lineage: Eukaryota > Viridiplantae > Streptophyta > Magnoliopsida > Ranunculales > Circaeasteraceae > Kingdonia > Kingdonia uniflora. The sequence continues at coordinate 1,168,894 of JACGCM010001588.1, read as the reverse complement.
GACAAACCATGTTCAACTTCACGAATATCTCCAGAAATCAAGGTACTGTGATCTACTGTGTGTTGGATAGAGCTGGTTGTGCCAGATGCAGATGAAGCAGTAGAAAAGTCCCGTCCTGTAAGTTTATTACTCATGCGAGCCATAACAACCACAGCACGCTCGTTTAAAACTTCATTAGCATCTCCAAGTTGATTCACAGCCTACACCCATTTGGCGGATACGCATGAATTTATATAACAATGAAACGTACTCCAATAGGTTAACAAAAATGATCTCCAGCTTTAAAAAAAATGGAAAATATACCTGAACAAGTTCCTTCTCTCGAGCACCCCGTTGGGGTTGAGGAAGCTGCTCTCTATTAACTGCAGCAGGCTCTTCGCTATTTACAGCTGGCTGGGCATTAGTGCTTGTGAAATTTGACATTTGAGGGACTTCATTAAAATTGAAAAGTCGCCAGTTAATGAGTGGGTCGTGTACAAAAGCCTGAAAAATATAAAGCAGTAGAATTAGTACCTTTAAAGCATACAGATTTTACGACGACACAGATAAGAAGAAAAGAGGAATATTTGACCAATCTTGGGTTCCAATTTACCTCCATCATAGCCATCACACTGTCCTTATTTGTTCGAAGAACTTGCATTACATTCTCGCAAGTTGAACGGAAGTTTCCTTCAATGCCACTAACCTCCATAGCCTTGACAAGCATCCTAGTCAAGCGGAAAGGCACCTATTACAGTTTTAAGTTAAGATAACACAAGTCAAAACAGTTGTCATTGTAGAACATCAAAATATTGGGAGAAGGTTATGTGCAAAAAAAAAAGCATGTTATTACACACCTTTTCAGGGAACTTCTCCCTGTTCATTGAAGCTTCAAAGCAATCTCCGAAGTCGATGTGCAAGATCTTGCCACTTCAAAAGAGATATTGATACTAAAATATTTAGAAAGTCAACCAAATATATGATAATTGAAAGAGGATGATGATCTTTAAGTACCTGTAACGGTGCAGCATAAGATTGCTAGGATGCCTATCTCCTAGACCCAGAAGGTAACCTACCTGGATGAATAAGAATACATAATATTATTTGAAAGTCTCAATAAGAACTGGATAACAATTCCCAAGAGAACTAGTTAAAACCTACCATGCTCATAACAGCCAAGCTTCTTGTGTAATTTGTTCTGCGGTCTAACCAGACCTCAGAAGTACGACTTTTTAACCAGAGGACCTAATAACATGAGAGAACAGAGTCTAATAAAAGTTATGAACCTCTTTACAAAACTTGGTAGTTGCTTTGCGGAAACACAAGCCTAATATTACTCACTCTCGACAAGTCGTTTCCTTCAGTATTCAGCAGAGCATGCTGAAAAACTTCCACTTTAGCTATAAGTGGTAAATGATCATAATCCGGAGCAAAAGCAAGCATTAGTTTATGCTCTTGATTCAAAGTGATCTGTAATCCCAAGTAAATATAGAATTAGTGAAACTTATTCTTGTTTAATAATCAAGATATGAGAGAAGAACTACCTTTCTGGCATCCCTGTATTCTCGAATAAGGCTGTGGAGGGTGTCACAGTTTGGAACCCATTCTATTAATCCACTGTTTGGAGATAGTGGGATGACAGAGTACCGTTGAATAGAAAGATCCTTCTCTGCAGTTTTTCTTGAGTTCTCTAGAAGAGTATTAACCAGACCAAAAAGCTGCATCACACGCTCATCCTGCCGCAAATCTTCATGTCCCTTAAGCAAGAACGTATAATCTTCCCCATCACTTCCATGAATTGTCAATTTCCGAGGCCGCTGTTTAGATGTTATCACACTAAGTTGTGAAGCAAATGACGCAATCGTAACCACAGGTGATCCTGTACGGTATATCCCAGGTACTGCAAGCTCCAACTTTTTGCATTCTAACAATTCTGGGGAAACAGACTGCAATGGTTTGTCACAACAGATGTTAATCAGAAAGAAATTCAGCACCTGAATGGGATATAGAGATTAGTACATTCAAATCAAATGACTCTTGCCTGCAAGTCTAGGGTAGTAAGACTAGGAAGCTGCTTGTCTATGCGTCTGAATACATGATAATATAGGTCCCAAGCCTGTCCAAAAAAATCCCCACCATCCTATGTATCAGTATTCAAACCACTTATGAAGTTTCACTGTAAAATAGAGATTTTAGTATTTTACTGTATAAGTTGAGGTCATGTTTACTATAAATTGTGAAGCCAACATCTTTTCTCTCATACAACTCACAACTTCTGAAAATCCTAATGTGAAGGACAAGCTATCCTAAAACAGTTCTAAACAATCTAAATATCATCATCCTACCAAATACCAAACCAGTAAGCAGTAATCCGAGAATTCTATGGGAAATAGAAATTTAGGAATCCTATGTTTAAGTGTCAGCTTCCAAATGCATCTGTCCTCCGTTTTCTCGCACACGGAGAGGAGCTCTGTGTTAATAGGGTATACCACCTGCCTGCTACCACCAACACAAACACATTTTATATGATTGTCTAGATGATCGACATCATACAAGGCCATTTTATCATGCGAATGGCTCTACATCATCAAGGTACCATCAGTTTTCTTCTAGAGTACAACAAAGCTAAATTGTATAACTAATCTAGGTGATCAACAAAGTGAAGCTTACCATGGATAAGCCAAAGATGCCTACCTATCGACATTTGACCACTTTGGCTTTTGTAGCAAGTATTGTCCCACCAGTCAAGAAACAATCAATAAAAAAATAGAACGAACGCTTGATTAATCAATTAAATTTTTTGCTTATCTCCCGCAGAATGCCAAATACAAGATAGTGAAAATTCTTCAATACCTGATTAAGTTCAGCATCCTTTAGAGTTCTCTTGTATTTCATGCAGCAACCATAAGCTTCCTGTAGTTCATGACGGTAGGCCTGTAATCATTTACATAGACTAAATTAATTAGAAACATTTGAGCATAGAAATAAAAAGTATCCCACAGTTGAGATGCTTTTCTAAGAAGATCGTTGAGAGTTGAGAGTTGAGAGTTGAGAGTGAACTTAATATGTCCAGAAAATCAAAGATTCAGCGTGAAATAGATTAAACATTCTGAACTAGAAAGACAAAGGGGTCAGCTGGTAGCTATTTTGTAACTAAGTTCCAAGTCATATTTCAACCCAACAAGTGTAGGTCTTTTCCCGGATGACTAGACCTGATTATTGGCAGTCAGCTGAGAAACCAGGATTTCCAACACAAGTAAAGCAGTAGGATAGTAGGCCAGCACAAATCCTTTGAGAATCATGAAAGAGTTGAAAAAAGAATGAGGTCATCATAGGGAACCACACAGTTTCAGCAGCGAGGAGACTGTACAGTGTCAGCTCCAAGTGTTGGTTAAGAGAGTTGTACCATAACCAAATGAAAAGGTTAAAAGCAGGGTAACAACTGTCAATTAAGAGAGTTAGATATTTACCTGAACGAAAGTCTGCTCTTTTTCGGTGGAAGCCCCCTCCTCAAGCATCTGATGTAGGGGCTCCAACACCTTTAACATCCCTTCAATGTTATGTTCACCAAAATATAAACGGCTAGCTTCTTCAAGTGCTTCGTGCCACATTTCATGCCATAGTATAGCAACCCTGATCAACTCCTTTGACACAAGTTGTGCCTATTACAGGTGTAGATAACATAAGAAACTCGCTCAATACATAACTAAAAATAAATAAACGACTAGTAAATCTGTCACCTGATCAACAAGAACACCACTGTGCTGCCAACTTTGTCCACTACTTCTTGAGCTGCAGTTCTACGCATATTGCTTATTGATTTACACGCCACAAGAAGTGGGTACATAAGAGCCTATTAGAAGAATGAAACTACTTTTAAAATATGATTCCAGATTCGGAAAGAGAGCCAGAATGAATCATCCAGACTGTAACACATACAATCTAATTAAAGCAACATTAGAAGAACATCTGAACAATGATGATTTCGGGAAAAAAAAAAAAATCTCTCTGCCTTCGCTTCATGACACGTGGAAGAGAGAGAAAAAACTTAACTCACTAACTTAACCCCTGCGTTAACATATTGATTTTTTTTTTACGCCATTTTTTGAGTAAGCTAATCAAAGTATCCAGTTCTTTTTTCATGTTGTTCCAGGTTGGAGAGATCAAAGAGTGTAATTCGAGGGATTCATAATCGAAGAAAGAATACTGAAAAGATGGTGAGGAAAGAAAAAAAAAATACTTGCGGCTAGAGTTTTGCTTATTTGTTGGAGTTTACAAGTGGCATGAGAGTTGAGCAAAATCGAAATTAGAGAGGTTTTCAATTTATCAGAGAATTCCCTTTTGGCTTTGCCAATGTGAAGAGAGAGGCAGAGAGATTTTCAGTTTTTTAAGCCCTTTCCAAAAAAGCTTGGCCAATCAAAAGATGAGAAGGAAAAATACTAGTTACTGATATAAAATTGTAAAATGGTTCTCTCTTCTCAGAAGTGTGGAATTGATTTGGGATAATTTAGAATTTAGGCTTTTGAGGACTTGTTTGTTGTACATCATGTAAAAAAAAAGGAAAACAGGGAAATAAAGATGGTTAAATGCAGCTAAAGTTTAAAGTAGTTAGTACTTTTTAACTCCTTTCTCTCTTCAATCGTTTTTTCTAGCATCATTAATGTAATGACACTCATATTGCATATGTAGTTAATATAACATAGAGTACAAGAAATACAAAAACAAATTAAGTATAAGTTAGTGTCCGCGTTTTGACCTATTTTGAAGTTATTGTATCCGACACCCGTACCTGTGTCAATATTATATAGTTGTAAACTAGGTAACAACGACACTTCACTTTAAAAATATAAAACGTGTCTGACACTCGGACACACATGTCCAACATGTAGAAATAGATTAGAGAGAGAAAAATATTATTATTGAATTGATTATTTAGGTTACATCATACTCTCAATATATAGGAGAGAGATAATAAACTACATCTATGAATAACCAATGTGGGACTAAAATAACATAAAATAGTCTTACTAATACTCCCCCTCAAGATGGAGCATGAATATCGCGCATGCCCAGCTTGGACAAAACATCTAATAATAATTTGCTACTAACGGCCTTCGTGAGAAAATCTGCAAGCTGCTGCGAAGTAAAAACATAGAGAGTCTGAATTTGTCCAGATTTAAGCTTCTTGTGCAAAAAGTACCGATCAACTTCAATCTGCCTGGTACGATCATGTTGCACCGGATTAGCCAAAATGCTAATAACAGATTTATTGTCACAATAGAGCATCATAGGAAGAGAGACCGATATCCAAAGCTCTTGTAGAAGACACTTAAGCCATATTAAGTCATAAACACCTTAAGTTATGGCCTTGTACTCGGCTTCTGCACTGGACCTGAAAACAACATCTTGTTTTTTACTCCGCCATGTAACCAAATTACTACCAATAGTGGTACAATACCCAGAAGTGGAGAGACGATCGGATAATGAACCTGCATACTCAGCATCAGTCCAAGCCTCGACTCGAGAATGACCATGATCTCGAAATAAAATGCCACGACCAGGACACCCATTGAGATACCGAAGAACACGAATAGCTACCTGGAGATGGGGATGACGCGGCTAGTACATAAACTGACTAAGAACTCCAACCGCATATACAATATCATAATGGGTAAGAGAAAGATAGAGGAGCTTCCCAAGAAGCCGCTGGTACTGCCCAATGTCCCCCAATAACTCCCCCTCAAAGTCGGCCATGCGATGATTCAGTTCTAGAGGTGTATCAGCAGGACGACACAAGCTATCCTCAGGCAGAGAGAAGATCAAGAATGTACTTTCTCTGAGAGATAAAAATACCAGAACTAGAACGAACAACTTCAATCCCAAGGAAATAACGCAGACCAAGATCCTTTACCTGAAAGCAGATATAAAGATAAGATTTCAAGTCACTAATACCCTGAATTATCATCTCTTGTAATAACAATATTGTCAACATAGACAAGCAATACAACAGTCTTCCTACCAGAGTGTCGAAGAAACAAAGTATGGTCGTACTACTCGGACATAACAAAAGTCAATCATAGCGGTACCAAATGTATCAGCCCAAGTACGAGGAGACTGCTTAAGCCCATAGATGGACCTTTTTAACTTACATACCTTTTTAACTTAATCAACACCATGTATCTATGCATACCCAACTAATCGAGCCTTGTACATGCTTACCGTTCCATCTGAATTTTCTTTAACCGTAAACACCCATTTGCATCCGACTGATGTACGTCAGGCGGGAGAGAAACTAATGACCATGTATTATTGATCTCCAATGCATGTAATTCTTCCAACATCGCAGCCTTCCAATGAGGTTTGGTTAACGCATCTGCCACTATACGTAGTATATCAACCAAAGAGAAGCTAGAAAAGTTTTATAAGTAGGAAATAAACGATGATCTAAAGTATAATCAGCAATAGAATAAACCGCTATATCCGAATATCTATCAGGTTTCCCTGCATTACGTTTTTCTTTCCGAATTGCAATCGGTTTATCATCATCACTATGAAAAACAGGTGAATCATCATCAATAGTAACTGGTATAGAAGCGGTAGGAGAAGGCTCAATACCTGATAAACGTGAATCAGTGGCAGGTGGCAGACCTGGAGCTACAAAGGATGCTTGGCAGTTTGGTGTAGGAGGTTGGCGTCCTAGATGTCGTCGAGTATAAACCTGTAAAAGATGTGAAACTGGCGGTGAAACTAAAGGTGGGATTGCATACTCATACGGAACACTCGATGGAAGTGGGCCTGAAGGAGAAGATAAATCTTCTAAAGGAAGAGGACGAACTGGAAAACACTCCGCCTGAAAGAGAACACCGCCCGTAAAGAACGGAGCGTATTTACATAAAGTAACATCCATAGAGGTGAAATGACGACGGGATGAGGGATGGAAACACCTATAACCCTTTTGAGCATGAGAGTAACCCAGGAATACACATTTCAAGGCACGATGATCTAGTTTAGAGGCTGACCCAGTAACTTGGACAAAACATACACACCCAAAAACACGAGGTGTAATCTAAAAAATGAAACGATCTAGATAAATAATAGAATACAGGGTGCGAAAACCAAGAACTCGAGACGGAAACCAGTTTATAAGAAACACCCCTGTAAGAACAACGTTAGACCAAAAATGTGAGGGGACATTCATTCCAATAGACAGCACGAGCAAGATCAAGAATATGACGATTTTTTCTTTTCGATTTACCATTTTGCTACGCAGTTTTTGTATTAGAGATTTGATGCTTAATGCCATTGACATTGCAGAATTTGCGAAAACCTTGGGAAATAAATTCTCCACCTTGATCGGAACGAAAAACTTTAATAGTTTTCCCAAACTGAGTACGAACCATTGCGGTGAATGTCTGGAAAATAGAAGATACCTCATCTTTGAATTTCATCAAATAAACACAAGTACACCTCGAAAAATCGTCAATAAACAACACAATAACGAAATCCTAAACAAGAGGTAACTGGGGCAGGACCCCAAACATCCGAATGCACAATATCAAAACAAGATGAAGTTTTATTAATACTCAACGAATACGTGCTACAACGATGTTTAGCTAGTTCACATGTCTCACAAGATAAGTCAGACATGGATATTTTAAAAAAGAAAGACGGAAACAAATAATGTAGACACTCAAAGGAAATATGACATAAGCGGTGATGCCAACGTAACACCCGCTTTATATTTTCACTACTAGACATAGACTTTAACTGAAGAGCTTGAGGAGAAATAGAAGAGACATGTCCATCCAGGAAATAAAGACCACCCTCTTTACGTCCACTGCCAATCATCTTCCGTGACACCAGATCCTGAAAAACAACATAATCAGGAAAGAAGGTTATACTGCAGTTTTTATTTTTAGTAATTTTACTAACAGAAAGAAGATTAGTATCCAACTGAGGGACATGAAAGACATCAGGTAAAGAAAAGGAATCTGTAATCGGGATACAACCCTTCCTTACAATAAGAGTTTCAGTTCCATTGGCAAGGCGAACAGTCCATCGCCATGAACTAGAAGCATAAGACCGAAAAAAAGAAGATATATCAGTCATATTATCGGTTGCACCCGAGTCAACAATCCAAGGCGAAGTCGGAGATGCAGAAATACTATTTGCAGATGCAAAGTTAACTGCATGAGAAGCTGTCGGTGTGGAAGACAGAGAGAAGCTGTCGGAACTTGTTAATTTCATCCTGAGAGAGAGCACTAAAGGCTAAAAAATTTGGCGCACTAGTCGGCAGATAAGTGTGTTGAGGACTGAGATGGGTGGGGTTGATAACTAGCAGGACGACCGTGCAAAGCATGACAAGTTGTCTTTAGATGTCCCCACTTATCACAATAATCACACTTCTTCCTTGGGGGGCAAAAGTTACCAGAAGCCGTTGGTAACGGAGAAAGGCTAGGCAATGATGTATGTGAAGTTTGTGAAGGAACTGACGGTGGTGCAGGTTAAGCATAACGAACAGCCATAGCAGAAGTCTCTGAAAGGATCCCGGAGATAAGAGGCACAGGTGACCGACGACTCTTATCGGAGAGACAATATGCGTATGCCTCTTCAAAAGTTGGGAAAGGAGTCCTGTCAAGTAAATAAACTCGTGCATAATCAAAGTCGGGATTGAGCCCTGCTATAAACTAAAACACCCGAGTTTTCTCCACAATCTTTGCATAAATCTCTGCTGCCGTAGGTGGAATAGAAATTTTTTTACTTGGTGCGCTAGCTGGCCACTCGATGAAGCTAACATAATAAGATAATTATTCCCAACTCGATCTAAGTCTCGCATAATACATCCCCAAAGCATGAGTACCCTGTTTAAAATTCCCAATCTCATTGGAAAGTTGAAAGATCCTAGCATTATTCTCTCGCTGAGAATATACCTTACAAAGTGATTCCCAAATCAGATGCGCATTGTTTGTGAATAAGTACCCAACGGAGATCGTCGACTGCATAAAATTAATCAACCAAGTTCTCACCATCGAATCATCCGAGAACCACTTTAGATACTTCGGATCTGATTCTGCATGTTATTTTTCTGTGCCAAGAAGAAACCCTATCTTTCTACGGCCACCAACAAACAATTTCACGCACTGTGCCCATCGAACATAATTCAAGCCATCTAATAGCTGTGAGGTAATCTTGCTAATATATAGGAGAGAAGATATAGAACGACGGTAACTCGCTCCGATACCATGTAAAAATAGATTAGAGAGAGAAAAATATTATTATTGAATTGATTATTTAGGTTACATCATACTTTCTATATATAGGAAAGAGACAGTAAACTACTTCTATGAATAACCAATATGGGACTAAAATAACATAAAATAGCCTTGTTAATACAATACTATCTACAAGGTATTTTTCTATTTTTGGCCGTTTTCAACACCCCGTACCCGTGTCGGACACCCACACCGTATTGGTATCGTTGTTACCTAGGTTGTAAACATGGCCGATTCAGATCAGGATATTTGCCGAGAGATGTAATAAGAAGTTATTGTAGATTCAATTAAAGATTAAAATATAACAGATATTTGAGGTGAAAAAACATCTAAAAATTGCATCAGTGTGCTACATATCATTACAAATGTTTGAAGCATAGTTGACTTTGAAGAACAGCATCGAGAGGAGGAGAGGTTAAAGATGTAACATATTTGAGGTGAAAAAACATCTAAAAATTGCATCAGTGTGCTACATATCATTACAAATGTTGAGAAAGACGGAGATGAAGCACATATTTAAATTACATAGTTGACTTTGAAGAACTAGAATGTATTAGAGCATCTGGAGTCGGCTCTCTATTTTTAATTAAAGTCAAATCCCCCTAAAACACCTACATCCGACTCTCCAAATTTAAGACAAATTGCCTAAAGTCATATGGGGTCATCAAATTTGACTATTCTTTTCACTCTTCAAACCAAATTGAATGCTTAGGTGCCAATCAAATTTGGTTAGGACTAAAACAAAATCTACCCAAAAATTAAAGATTACCAAAGAAACAAACGCAAAGCGAGTGATTGAAAATGGTAGAAGAATCTACCAAGTTGCTTATGGAGTCTAACAAGAAGCTTACAGAATCGAACAAGATGATGTCAATACAAATTGAGGCGATGATGATTGAGGTAATATCGATTCCAACAAGAAACCCAATGTCCAATATGGAGAATAGTGAATGAGGAACGGAGAGCGACGAAGTTCATCAAAACATGGAGAGCTCGTTAAAAAGTAGGGGACGAGGTATCCCAATTGGCGGGCTTATGCGCGATGCGCATAAAATCGGCGTAAACCCGATCAATCCTCAACCATTGAAGGTTGTTAGGCGTGGAAGGAGCTCGGGCGTACCAACAGCGTGTAACAACGAATCTGAAGAAAAAGACGATGTAGCTTTACGAGATTGGAAGCCGATGTTGAGTGAGGATAAATTTGCCGATTCGAGGGACGAAGAGGGTTTTCTCGATCACCAAACGGATAGGGGTATCGGAGAAATGGTTTTAGAAAATCGTGATTTGGCCGGAGAATCGCTCCAAAATCTGCACGTTGGAGTCGGGGAAGATATTACGCAACATCGCATACCCGTCACACACGTCGGTGATGTAGGGACACGTGAGAGGCGTGTGGTGCCAGCACGTGTCGAGCACGTGGGAACATCTGCAACTGGAGCGCAGTTTTCTGAGTTTAACCCTACCTAAACATGGATCCCGACCTGGGCCATCAAACTTGAAAGAGGGCATCAACCTTGAAAGGGACAGCCATACTCATCTCCACATATTGGCCAAACTTTTACAACAGATCTGGGCCCAAATGATGTGTCTCCTCCACCAACAAGGACCAACATACCAAACCAGAGAGAGATTTCGTTTAGAGTAGATGGAGGTCCACCGACCACTACGCTTCTTACAATGGGAACGACTTTACCGACAACATCTCCGATATATCTCTTCGACTCAGTAAAGGCTAGAGTACCGCTAACGACAGCGATGACAACAACGGAAGCACCGATAGTTCCCACAACAATGGAATTGCCGACAACACCTCCAATCTCTCTTTCTGCACTAACGACTACTACCTCAGTGACAACGCCAGCAACAAATTCAGCACCACCGGCACCAACGTTTCCCTCGACACCGACAATACAAGTAACAACTATGGCTCCAATTTTAAGAACAAGCCAGGAAAGTAGCGGGGTCTCAAAACCAATTGGGGAGACCCACAACCAGACACCACCTCTGATCCCACATTACACACAGAGGACTACAGCTCCACGGAAAGATCACGGTGGGATACCTCAATCTTTTAAGTCCACTTATGGAGGCCCTAGTCATCAGCCCTCAGTGTCCGCAACGACTAATGCTCCAGGGCAACTACAAGGAACACAACCACAGCAACAGCAGTCCAGTTTTGGCATGGGTGGCGTGGACAGAAACAGTAAAGGGTATTCGAGAACCGCTTGCGGAGATTGACGGAGTAACGGACAGTATTCAGGAGGGCAGATATCAACAGGGGCATCGCCTTATGTGCCCCCTCGACCACAAAAGTCACACCCCCCCCAAGGGGGCAAGGTACTCAGGACAGGGTACGCAACTGAGACAATGGGAATCTAGAAATGGTTTCTTGATTGATAGCAGGTATTGGGATGAATCTAATCACAGGGGGTACGGAGACAGATACGGCTTCAACGACAGGAGAGGCCGAAGTCGCGGTGTTCACCAGGAGTACGTATATCAAGGTAACCAGAAAAATCAGATAGCGAACGTCATTATTTCAACATTCCAAAATTTGAATTCAGACGTTAAAATTAAGATACCTGATTTTGATGGGAAATCGGACGCGGATAGTTTTATTGATTGGTTAAACAGGGTTGACAAAATGTTTGCGTTCAAGAAATGCACAGGGCAAAGGGCAATAAGCTTGGTTAAGACAAAATTAACAGGGTATGCCTTAAATTGGTGGAAAAGTGTTCAACAGTTGCAGGTATCTGTGGGTGATGATTATGTTACTAATTGGGAGGTTATGCGAGGAGAGATGATGACTCATTTTATACCGAGTACCTATGACGAGGAGAGTTTTGCTAAACTAAAAACTTTGCGACAATCTAGGAACCATTCGATGGATGACCACACCAACGATTTTTTACATGTTATCGTCACGGGTTGTATTATCGGAGTCCAAAGCACGTTTTCGCTAGGGGCATATAAAACGAATTCAAGATGAGATGGCAATCGCTTTCGGAAATAGTTGAGATGGCTCGTCGGGTTGAAGTTAGATTAAAGCCTTCGGGATATTCGTCTTTTACAACACCTTCCACAGTTACGACGTCTACGACTCCAACAACCCCTGCTAGAGTGAAACCAATGGGTACAGCTAGCACTGTTATTTGTTATAATTACGGGAAAATGGGGCATATGAGGCACGAGTGTCATAATCTACGGAAACCAATGACGCTTGTGTCACAGCGGCTACATGATCAGATAGATGAGGCATTTGAGCAGTTGTTGAACGACGATAATGGTAACGCGTAAATTGTAGCGGTGAACCTTCCTCCAGCTTGAATTCGGCCACGAATTCTTCTAAGAGGGGAAGAGTTGATAGGTCGTGGGTCGTCGTGACCACGACTTAGGCTCATGTCTTTCGTGACCGATCTCTAATTAGTTTCTTTTATTATTTATTTTACTTTATTCTAGATAATCCTCTAAATTAGGATTACTCTAGTTAGTTGCCTATTTTGTTGGGAGTGTAGAGAGAGGTGGGGATGTCCTATATCTACGAGAATCCTAGGGCTAGACAGTTAGTGTTAAGTATTGAAAAAAGGATAAGCCTTAGTTGGGTTAGAGAGAGCTTGTAATCGTAGAGAGAATCGACTAAAAGAGATCGTTATTATTAATCGTGTTAAATAATTGCTTCCGCGAATGTAGAAACTAACAAAAAGAAACAACAAAACAAGACTCTCGACCTCATACCGGATCCGTGGTAAGTAAATCTTTCTGAAGAGTAGGGTAATATCACCCTATCTTTCTATGAAATCACCCAAACGTCGTCTACCACGTCAGATCTAACGCCATCACAAAGGTCATAACATTCCATCTTTAATTAGACCCCTCATTAATAAGCAATTTCCAATTTTAAATGTTATTATTGTAAAAGGGTTGGAATTAGGAAAAAAATTAGAGTAGTTGATTTTGAAAAGAAACTTACGACTTTTGTTCTTACCACTTAATGAGAAAAGGTAAGATCGGGTACAAAAGGGTAAACATCGGGTACCAAAGGGTAAATAGCTTCGAAAAATGTGGTCCAAGATGATATCTACTAAGTACAATTGCTTAGGATGCACCTCGACTCTCGAAAATCTTCAAAGAAGATAAATGCATGTGGTAACTCACAATTTACTTTATTAGAAGAGAACTATTAAGAACCAATCAGTGGTAGCTTCGATTGTGCTAATTCTTATTAATAAAGCACTAAGAAGTTCAAATTTAATAATCCGAATATAACTTTATTAATTCATAAAATCTAAAACAAATCCAACAAATCAACCATATAAAATAAACCCTAATCTAGGCTTTATAGAACAAGCCTTCTAATTCTAGTGAAATTCTTATTAAAAGGTGTTTCCTTATTCTAAAGATTTTTTAAATAAAATCTATCCAAAATAGAAATAAATATAAAACAAAATACTAAGAATATAATAAATAGAACGTTCTCAATTAAGGAAGAAATATGTTGCCACGAGACGGATGGGGACGACCGCGGCCTATCAAGAACGAATTGATTGAGCATTATATCTTGCATTCTTGTATTGTCATTTCTTTACTTTTCCACATCAACAAATATTTTGATTATTTTTGGGGTGGATTGATTACTTGACAATTGTTTGATCGGCTCATTATATTCTTGGCGATGCATGGTATCAAGAAAGGAAATGGCAAAAGTCTGTGGGATCTCACTTTATATATGGTTGATTGGGTCCTTTGGATAGAAAGAAACAATAGGCTAATTCTCACGGGAAGAAGAAAACTCATGATCGGATTATAATTAAAATCTTCTTAGTGGATCTGTATGAAAAAAATTAGACTTGAAGATTTAGTGGTCAGATAGGAGACTTTCTTAACACAACCAAATCCATGTGGGTTGTAACCTACGTAACAACGACACTCCTTTCTCCCAAAAAACCCCCGCGTCCATACGTATCCGACGCGGATTCACGTGGACACGGGGTTGGACACGGCCTCTCACATAGAAGAAAAAAAGGGGGGATTTTTTAGAGCTTACTTACCTCAAATCTGCACTTAACTTTAAAGTTTGAGAGGGAAAAGGTAAACAACTTCTCCACTTTATTTACATTTCTTCTTCCCCACAAGCATCTTCAACAACTATCAAAACCCTAATTCAATTTTTGTTTCTTTAATTTACCCCAAATCCCTAGTTTCTCATTGTAATGGCTTTGAATCTCATATTTCAACAGGTAATTTTCGCGATTCGAGGCAAAAAGAAGGCATGGAGGAAGAAATGTTGGTTACAAAAGAAAGAGGGATTGGAGTTTGAGAGCCTGCTGATGAAAAGAGGAGTTTCTTATCTCATCTTTTCTTTTACCTAGGTTGTTTTATTTGTGTTGTTTTTGAAGAAATGTTGTCAAATGGTAAGGCATTGTTTGGTTTGTAATGTGTTGTTTTAGTTAAGTCGTTTTCTGAAGACAAAAACTCAGCCGAATGATAAGGCATTATTGGGTAAATATGGTGTGGCATAATAAATGTCATTTTATAAAAATAAAGGAGAAAACATTTGTTCTTTCTAATTGGTCTCCTAACTAAATAATGACACATCATCAACTTCAGTGCTGCATCTTTTCTTGAGATAAGGTTTTACTCAAAACATTTTTCGTGTGGTAAATATTGTTAGCCTATTTATTCTCAAATATAAACCACCATTTTAATCGTTCCTCGAGTTAAAAGAACAATCGTATACTTGATCTAACGTCAAAATGAACAATTGTATTATTTTGATTGAGTCAAGATTTGGTCTAATTGGGTATCACAATTTCTAGTGAATCCTACTTCAATCTCACAAATTCTAGCCATAAATAACATCGATTGCACATCGTAACTTCTAATTTACATGCATGAACCTCTCATTACACAATTAAGCCAACATTTACCCCAAAATTGCATATCACAATCTTCAATTGCACACTAATTGAATCTCATATTACATAATTATGTTCTCCCTTACCCCAATTGCATATTACAATATTCAATTGCGCAATTAGATCAAGTATACGATTGTTCTTTTAACTCGAGGAACGATTAAAATGGTGGTTTATATTTTGATTAAGTCAGAATTTACTCTAAATGGGTATCACAATTTCTAGTGAATCCTACTTCAATCTCACAAATTCTAGCCATAAGTAACATCGATTGCACATCGTAACTTCTAATTTAGCATACATGAACCTCTCATTACACAATTAAGCCAACATTTACCCCGAAATTGCATATCACAATCTTCAATTGCACACTAATTGAATCTCATATTACATAATTATGCTCTCCCTCACCCCAATTGCATATTGCAATATTTAATTGCGCACTAATTGAATCTTGTACTGCGTAATTATGTTTTCCTTTACTCCAATTGCATATCGCATTCTTCAATTGTGCACTAATTGAATCTTGTACTACATAATTATGCTCCCCCTTATCCCAATTACGTATCACAATCTTTAATTGCACACTAATTGAATCACGTACTACATAATTATGCTCTCCCTTATCCTAATTGCATATCACAATCTTCAATTGCACACTAATTGAATCTCGTACTACATAATTATGCTCTCCCTTACCCCAATTGCATATCACAATCTTTAATTGCGCACTAATTGGATCTCGTACTGCATAATCATGCTCTCTCTTACCCCAACTGCATATCATTAGAATTTATTTAGCACTAATTGAATCTTAACTATAGAATTAAACTACATTTTACCTCGATTCACAATCTTCAATTGGGCACTAATAGAAACTCTGACAACTAGATTAAACCATTATATGCCTCAATTGCATATTACAATTTTCAATTGAGCATTAATCGAATCACACCCTTATTTATAAGTTATGCATACATAGGCTTAAAAGTATTTAATAATCCATTGAGTGATTAGTGTGTATCAAAAGTATTTTATAATTTATGTAAACATGACACTATTAAATATATAGCCACATAAATTACAAATGGGATGTAATATAATAGTCCAAGCCCAAGTTATATTCTACAACACTTAGATTTATGGGCCTTTCTCTTTATTGTTAACCCAAGGCCCAACACTTAGAAAACCAAAAATCTAACTCCTAGAGTTGCCCAAGGCTTGCAAAGCCAAAAGTCCCAAATCTTTCACTCTTCCTACGACTCTCCCTGGGTCTTCTTCACCCATCTCTCCCAATACTAAGAAAACCAAATCCTTCTATCCTTTGGGCACAATCTCTCTAGAGGTAATAAGTGTTTCTTTTCTCTCATCTCTCTCTCTAGTTAGTAATTGAGGTTTAAACAAGTTTTTGCGATTTTTAGGGTTTAATAAAATCTGCTAAACCTAAGTTTAGTTTTGTAGCATTGGCATTTGAGGTTTTATAAGAGTGATTGATTGTGGGGATAAACATTTGGGGTTCTTCAATTTCATCTAAGTTTTAATTGTTTCCATTGTGGGTAAAACATATGATTGATTAATATAGTTTTCATGGGTACTCATTATGATAATATCTATGTTTGTTTCTTCAACAGATGAGTACCCAAAGTTGAAAACAAAAGGCGACAAGCTCGTCACATCCAGTATTGACAAGCTGGCTGTGACATTGTGGAAGTATGTTGTGAAAGTGCCAAAGGAAGGTGCTACTGATGGAAATCATTCTTTGCGATGTACGTTTTGTGATTTGAACTTTCAAGGTTCATATACTCAAATGAAGGGCCATCTACTACGACAAACGGGTTATGGGATAAGAATTTGTACTGGTATAGATGACGAGAATCTAAAAAAACATACAAAGTTGTAAGAAGTTGCGGATTTGAGATTATCTATGGTAAACACGGGAGTAACGGATGTCCCATTACCTAGGAATTAAATCTAGGAGAGGTGATTCATGTCTTGGAGAGATGTTCAATACTGCCGCACGAGACAAGTTTGATCACATGGTTGCTAGGTTCTTCTTCGGGTGTGGCATCCCATTCAATGTCATCCGGTATCCATTATTTCGAGAAATAATTGAGTTTGCATCAAATAGTTCAATAAAAGGTTACGTTCCACCAAGTGCCGAAAAACTGAGAACAAAGTTACTTGCGGAAGAGAAAGTAAATTTGGAGAACCTCGTAACGCCAATCAAAAGAGGCTGGAAGCGGGGAGGAGTTTCGATTATTAGTGATGGATGGTCCGATAATAACAAAAGGCCGTTAATAAACTTTATAGGATCTTCAGAAAATGGTCCAATATTTTTTAAGGCGGCTGATACTTATGGTTATTACAAAGACGGCACCTATTTGGCAAATATGTATCTACAAACGAACGAAGAAGTAAGTGTATCGCACACGATGCAAATTGTTACGGACAACGCACCTGTCTCGAAGGCAGCTATGGGGATTGTAAAGAATGCACACAGAAGTGTATTTTGGACTCCTTGTATTTGTCATACGCTTAACTTGGCATTAAAAGATCTTTGTCATCCAACAGAAAAAGATGTGTCGAGATTTCGAATGCAACTGGATAAAAGAGTTAATTGGCAAAGCGCGTTCTATCAAGATATTTGTTGCAAATCATTCACAGGCATTGTCGATATATGACAAATACTTTTCATTGAAATTGTTAAGTATTGGAGAGACAAGGTTTGCCTCCAATCTCATTATGATTCAGAGACTACATGAAGTGAAACAAGCGTTCTTAAGCATGGTAGTAGATGGTGATTGGAATTTTTATAAAAAAATGACAACAATAAAGCGCAAATGATAAAGAATTTCATAGTTGATGATAGTTGGTGGGTAAAAGTGGACTACTTGCTCGATCTCACGATGCCCGCGATTGATGTTCTGAGGGCATGTGACACAAATAGACCGACTTTGCATCTTATATATGAAATGTGGGATGTGATGATAGAGAAAGTGTGTCTTGCAATTTTTCAAAAAGAAGAGAAGAAGGCCGATTCAGATTCATTAGCTTTTTATACCGAGGTTCATGATATACTAGTGAAGAGATGGAACAAAAGCAACAATCCCCTTATCTGTCTTGCCCATTCTTTGAATCCTAAATATTATAGCGAAGAATGGCTCGCGGGTGGCAATGAGTTGAGTCGGGTACCGCCGCACCACGATGATGAGATCTCAAAGGGACGCAACGAATGCTTTAACCGTTTATTTCCGCTGATGAAGAACGGAAGAAGGTGAAAGAAGAATATGGGAGGTTTGCTGGATGTATGTCGAGTTTCGCCATCGTTGAATCACAAAAGGACAGAAACACAAAAGATGGAGCAGCTTGGTGGAACAACTATGGGGCAAGCACCCCATTGGCTAATAGGTATGATTATGATAATTACATTATGTTTTTAGAGTTATTTTATTTAAATTAATAATTAATAACTCATTAATATAATTTTGTTTTCTCTTCAGGTTATTGAATCAACAGTGCTCAACTTCTAGCTCTGAACGTAATTGGTCTACTTACGGTTTTATTCAATGTGTTCGAAGAAACAAATAGCAAGCAAAACGACTTGAAGATTTGGTGTTTGTCCATAGTACTTTGCGGTTGTTATCAAGAAAAGAGACGAGCTATACTAAGGGTCTTACCTAGTTTTGGGACATTCTTGGTGATGAGGATAACATGGACGGACCGTCGTTGCTTGAGATAGCAAATCTTGGACTTGGTGAACCGGTTGTCGATCCTCCTACATACGAAGAATAGGATCAGTGATGGACTTTACCACCTTTTTGACATTTTGTTGGTATGCATTTACTATTTACGTACTTCATTTTCATTAGAAATGCTTCTTTTGTTAGTTTATTACTAACCTGAATCAATTTCAAATTTATTTTTAGGCATATATTCTTGGACGTAACGCTCAAATCATGGCCTTAATATTTGCATTTCTTTTGGGTTTATATATTTTGCATATGCCGAGCTATTGACATTAATATCTTTTGAGATATGCATCTTTTGTCTACTATTTTATTTTATGAAATATCTCGAATTGCAATTATATAAGCATAAAAAAAATCTACATCCCTGTCCCCATTTTTACACTTTTTTGGGTCGCCGTGTCCGAAACCCCGTACCCGTGTCGTTGTTACCTAGAATGTAACTTGCTTTCTCTCTCGAAAATCTTTCTTTTGCTCAGTAAGTAAATTCTACCCTCTCATACAAAAAATTAAAAATATAAAAAAACTGGAAAGAGAGGAAGCAAGTAGTTGGGAAAATCTTCATATTCATGTATGTATATACCATGTTCACAATATTGACATACTAACTGGCCCATATACCAATGTTGCTAGGAGCCGATGATAGTACTAATACCAATGTGGCTATGATTCTCAACAGGCCATTGAGTTCACCTATCACCTGTCTTATTGGTTTCAAGACTCTACATAAGGAACAGCCAGCTAGTTTTTGGAAAGGATGAGTAATAGAATCAACACTCGGACTTCCAACAATTTTTGTCCTATGTGGGAAGACCTGCTGTTGTTATTAAGACCATGAACAAAATATGTAGCAGGTTCCTTTGGAATGGCCTTAGCATGAAGAGGAAGGATCAACTGATCAGTTGGAAGGCCATGTGCAAGCCCAAGGATGAAGGAGGTACTGGTACTATAGATTTATATAAATGGAGTTTCGCCTCAAATTGTAAATTGGTTTACCAAATTAGTTCAAATAGTGGTTCCTTGTGGAATGAATGGGTGCACAGGCACCTTAAAAACAATGGGCATTTCTGGACAATACTCTTGGGCTTGGAGGGAAATCCTTGAAAATAGAAAGGTGGCTAAACCCTATGTTACTCATCTTCCTGGTAATGGGGATGAGACTAGATTTTGCATGATCCTTGGACAAACTTGGGGCCGATGTTGGATCAAGTGGATAATCAAACAAGATACAGAACAAGCATAAGGGATATAACAAGGTTAACCCAATCATCAGAAATGTAGATGAGTGCCCCCTCTTGTGGATAACCAGTTGCTTACACAAAACTTGCTTTATATTAAGAAGATGAAACCCCATGTGAATTCCGAAAACAAGGTCATCTGGACACCTGATCCAGAAAGTAGATTTACCAGGAAATCATCTATGTAGTGGCTAGAAGAAGATTTCATAAGGAGAAGTGAACCAAATACTATGTGACTTGTAATGAAGAAGGTGGTGGTTATGCAGGACAAACTGATCGAAAGACGAGCCCTTCATTGCTCTAGTTGTGTTCTTTGCAACATAACTACTGGGTCCAAAATGAAAGGTATAGAAAGACTGAAGCGTGCATGATATGGATAGTAGCAGAAATATTTCCCTCAAAACGTTATATTACAACTTAAAGCTTATCCTCAACCCTGGTAAGATACTCCTCATATCTGCAGAATTGGTAGGAGGCCAAATCTTAAGGCAAGACCTTATGAGTAAGTACAACACATTTTCTTTGATTCCTCATTTTCTACCAGGGTTTGGACTTTTATTCTTAACAAACATAGAATTCAAAGAAAAGTCCTTCCCTCGGTTAGAGAATGGAGATGGATAGACAACACAAACTAAATTCAAAGTTAAAGTGCTTCAAACTGCTCTTTGTGCTACAGTGTAATGTATCTGGGGAAAAAATGGTAGAAACATCTTTAACGATCTTTATTTATAGTTCCCAGGGCACGCCTTTGTAGAGTTGGATTGCCTAAGGCACGTCTTTGAAGGGTTGTGGTGCCAAAGGCACACCTTTGAAGAGTTGTGGTGCTAAAGGCACGCAGAGTGTGGTCAAAAGACTACAGCTGTGGCAAGCCACATGCACAACTTGTATAAGAAAAAAGGGGCAAGGAAATGTAATAGTTTAAGTTGTACCATGTAAATGTTGTATGAAGCAGAAAAGAAAAACACATGAAATGATATAAAGCGAACCTGTGGATGTCCACGTCCAATTCGCACCAGTAATGATTGTATCAGTTCTCTCACAGCCTGGTTATTTGAATGTATCCTAGCAATTATCTGAGGTAAAACAACGAGCCATGTATCAATATTAACATGCGAAAATCCTTCCGTAAGTGCCCTTTGAACCTCTTTGGTAGCTCCATAGTTGAACCACAATGTGAGAAGACGAAGAATATCCTAAAAGGCAGATAGCAGATCATTAGTAACGCACATCAAAACTAAAATAAGTTCAGAGACTCACAAATATATGTACTGAAGAAGGGTATACATTTATTGGTGTGTTACAGTTTGAACAAAACCATATTTAGAAAATAGAAATTCATTTTGATTCATAAAAAAAATCAAAATTTTGAATCAAGTTTCTATCTCTTTGATGCATAAATTACCTAATATATTTTATTCTCTTTTCTTTTTACCAACAAATTAACTAGCTACCTTCTACCTTTACCAAAATTAAGTAGTTCTTTCAAAAAATTGAAAATGTCACTGATGTTAGGTGAAGCATAAGCAGTTTTTTCTCTTTAGCAAATACTGAACCTTTAGCACAATAGCCTTCATTTACAATAAGTAACCATTGTTTCAAACATTGTTTTCTTAAGGATTTACTTAAGCAAGTTAATAATAGAAAGAGATACATTACTTATATGAATCATATAGATACGATTCATTTAGCTTAGTCATACCCAAATAGAGGTTCTCATCACATTTGTTTTATTTCAGTAAAAATGTTAATTAGTTTAGAAAATCTCCTCTATGAAGGGGTAATATAAAGTTTGACGAGAGAGAGGTCAGAGATAGATGAGAAAGAAACTGAACTTTTTTATTTATTTGAAAAGACTCCCATGTTTGATGATGTATCAAGGTTGTCACCCACTGTGCACGGATACCTAGAGAGAGAGCGTCTCTCTCTCCATCGTCTAAGTCGGCGCCACTCTCTCTACAGTTCATTATTTTTCGTACTTTTCGTTTATTTTAGAAGCTATGTAATTAGGAGATCTAACTACTGGAGAGTCTCTCCCTTAGTGGGATTAGGGATTATCGTTATAAAAGACATCCCCTAGGCTTTTAATTCCACAGTTGTTATCTTTGTTATTAAGTTATATCAGTAAAGAGAGAGTTAGAGTCTGTCTAATGATATTTTACTTCAATCAAGTAGTTACATCATAATTATGGTATCAAAGCCTAGGTTTTCAATAAACATCGATCATGGGGAAGAAATCGGGTCGGAAAGCACAAAATCAATGGGAGGACGAAGAAGAGGAGAGTAATAACAAAACCCTCCAAGGTTACTCCAATAATCAAAGTAGAGAATCTCACATAAGCTTTTGTTAGTATGCAAAATATGAACAAGAGCATGCAAGTTGCCATGGAGTCTCATCAACGCATTTACCGCGATTTATGTGGTCACCTCGTCGAAAAAAACCAAGCCCTAGATCTGCCTTCGCTGAGGCTAGAAGCACCTAACATTATGGGAAGAGGAAACGTCGATGGGTTTATGAAAGACCGCAAAAAAGCGTGTTTTCGACACCGATGATAGCTTGGGCAAACCCATCATCTCCAATACATATAAAATAAAGTTCCATTTAACATGGCCGTAAGCCTTCTCAAAATCAATTTTGCAAACCACACCCGACACTCCCTCCCCCATCCTAAAATCGATAGACTCGTTGGCAACAAGAACACCGTTCAGGATTTCCCGATTGGAAACAAAAGCCCCTTGGAATCTCGTATAGTACCTAAAAACATGTTCCATGATGTTGCTATTGCCATCTACTAGCCGATCACCAATCTGCAGCTTAGACAAGCTATTGATCCGCCGCCTCCCATTCGCTACCAAGTGAAAAAACTTTGTATTATTGTATCCCTCCTAGAAACCAAAAGTAAACTGTTAACAGTGCACCACCTAGCATCAGTTGACTGCAAATCGACCGGCTTCCCCATGTAACCTGTTCACCGTTCAATGCTTACACCTACTTTTCTCATTACCTATATCATACTCTCTAACAAAACCATATTAACACTAGTCAATATGCGTCAATCTTGAAACTGGCCATACTAAATAAAATTGCTAAGACTGCGAATAAGTGAATAAAATGCAAAGTATACTGAAAATTGTAGCACAAACCTGCAAACTATCATCGACTCCTTTACAAGTTGCAGCACATGCAATGGAGTGAAAATAACCAGTAACCGCTTCGACGACATACTGCCCAGCAATATCAGCGAAGCCCCTTAAGGTGTAATAACACATCACTGCAGTATTGAACAGTGCCCATGTATGCCATGCTTTCGCCCATTCAGTAGCACATTCTGTCGCATTCCTAAATGCCACCAGAATTTCTACATTGTGAGCATAATAAAGAATCCATTAGAAAGATAATCTCCAACTACATCAAAAATCTTGAAGAAGAATGTTAATGGTAACTACCTACCTTGAATAGAATCATCGTCCAATCCTGGAGAAAGTGCCCACTGCCATGTCCCAAGTTTGAGATAGACACGAGCAAGCAGGGAGACACATGAAATCTGAGAACCGGCTGATGGTGTCCTTGGTGCTACCATGGATAAAGAAATGGCCAAGTCCTTCAGCCTAAGATAAGCTTCTTTGCGCTTAAGATCCTCTCCAAGAGACCACTGATACTTGAGATATGCCAACATCACTTGAGGAGGGCCATCATAAGATAAATGTCCGCCGGAAGATTCAGGGTCAAACTGAAAAATGTATATATTACATAAGAAACAATGAAAAATTCTCTTATAGAAAGAAACCTTTATCTGTATGCACTAGTAGTAGACACCTGTAAGAGTTTGACTAGAGTAAATCTCGCCTGACTAATTCGGCCACTTTTTCGGCATAAGGAAGAAAACTTGAGCCAATTATCAACATCTTCTGTAGAAGGGAGAACAAGTGCTCTGACTGCAAGAAGTGCTTGCCAAACCTCAACATTGCGCTTTGTTCCTTGTATGCGTTCAGTCCACATATTACGGATAAGGGCCCGTTTCCCTTCAGCAACAGTATTCCCCACAGGAAGAGTACAATAATCAATGACCTGTTATTATAGAATTATATATAAGTTCAAACCTAAATAGCAAGGAACCCCAAATTGACCAAAATGAAATCCAAATAAAGAGTCATCAAAAAAGGAATGGAGTAACAGACTTCCTCTAACTCTGACAGTTGCTGAACCCGGACCATATTGTTGTAAGCACGATCATAACTTTCAAGAACCTAATAGCAAACCCTACTTGAAAGTATAAGATCAATGTAGGAGCTGAGAGAGAAGATGGCTTATTCAAGTTAGAGAGACTTCTATGATAAGGCTCCAGAAATTTACCAATGTTGCAAGTTCTGTTGCCAAACACTTTCTTGCTCTCTCAACATAATTACGTGCTTCATCATACTGGAAAACAAAATAGAAGATATTAGGTTCCGCCTATACAACACAAGGATCATATATAACGATAGTAAGAACATATATTCAATGCCACAGACCTTTCCACGACGAACCAATAGAACCGCTCTAAAGAAAGTACCATTGCTACTTCCATCACCAGTGGCAGCAGTGTTCCCCAGGACACGGAGCTTGGTTTCATCACCATCATCTAATCGAGAAACATATTCTGACATCTGATCCCACTCCCCCATGTTCCAAGCAGCACTAGCAGCCATTGGAGCCATTTCAAGTCGAGCTGCTGGTTCAGCTGGAGTCCAATACTCTTTGCAAATATTGTTAAGCTCTTCCCAGCGAGCCAATGCAGCCAAACATCGCATTCTTCCTACACGGAAAAAATAAATATTAGATTAGCAATATCTTAATAGAACGCAATTAACTGGTGAAGAAAGAATAGCAAACTAAAAGAGTTACTATGAAAGCGAAGATGAAAGGAGTGACACATGTAAATAACAACATCAGTCATTTGCTAAAAGCATTTGTAAGTGCTCTTTAAAGTTAATGCTTCTTATCGTATATTTAAAAATTAATCATCTATTTGTTCTCCTTTCCACATTTTTTACTCGATATCAGAGCATGACAATCAATCATATTTTCTTTCCATTTTACATGGTTCTTTTCTAAGCGGTAAGTATATTCCTTTAGTAGTTTATGTTCTTTAATTTGCTGGTAGGTAAAGCTTGGTTTTCGGAAATAAGTTCTCAGAAGTATACATGTTTCTTGAAAGAACTCGCGAGCAAGTTTATTATCCAAGAAATACATCTCCCATTCCTGTAATGAAAGTTAACCTCGAATAGAAACTAGTGGATCTAGCGTTATAACAACCACTGTTGTATTCATTAAGTTCTTTTTAATTGGAATCGGTTAGTTTTTAGCACTTCCCTCGTAAGTGCTGATCTGGAATAAGTAGAACAATGTTTATCTCTCTGTTGTCCCATACTTAATTGTGTTTTGCCCCTTTACGAATGAACCAAGTCTTATTTTGAACTTAAGTATTTATACACCACTATTTGGTTTCCAGCAGTTTTTACCATCATCTACAAGAGGTCCATTCTTTTCAAATGCTCCAAAACGCAGCCCATAATTTGCTTTATGACCCAATCTTTGTTATTATCCAAACATTATTTCCTTGTTGGTGACTGATGTGTTACAGTTTATAATTTATCCATAATTTCCTAAATATTGATAACAACTAAAGATAGAAACAAATATATTAATACTAATCTTAAGATATGATCCGGTATATCACATCATGCAATACTACGGTATATCCGGAGATCACACTTAACACAAACCATAATCTCCAACAGATCCATTGTTGCCCATCTGAAGATGAAGTCCAGCATTTGTTCAATGATACATGTTACGAGGCTCTCCTCAGACTCACTCTTTCTACAGAGTTCTTTATTGCTGCTGCCACTAGATCTCCACCAACGCTATCAATCTCCAGTATTGTTGTGACAATACCCCAAATCCAGAGTCGCTAGTCGCCTAGGTAGATAGCTCCAACCGCTTTCCATATATTCCAAACAATGGCCAATAAATCTTTAAATGTCAATGAGCCTCAATCACCCCTCCGCAGCATTCACCAATCACATTGAAGATTTCTGGCGTCCACAAATGGAAAGGAACACCAAGCACTCAAATTCAACCAAGCCCTTCCTTAGTTTGTTCACAGAAAAATACTCCATGGATGAAACACCACCTTCCTGCCATCTTCTCCTATAATCCCCATTTTGCAAACCTCATGAGGCAAGAATAGAGCTCTACTTTAGCAAAAAGAGTAAATATTGTTTGTGACGAGAGCTATGTCACAGAAATATCACAGCTTCCCTTCCACTTAAATATTGTTTGTGGTATGAGCGGTGTTTTGGCAGCTCACTATCTCTTTACCCGCCTCTTGACAAGAACATAATTAACTGTAGGTCACAGACAACAACCTTTGCCAATCTCTCATATGACCTACCACTCTCCTCTGCAGCAACCCAAAGCCTATTCATTCCTCCAGCCACCTCCGCCTTGCCTTTCATAGCCTTCCCAAAAAGTTGTATTTAACCGCTACCCCTCATCTATTTCCTCGTATTGTCTTATTGGAATCACATGTTAAACCTTTTGCGCAAGTTTTAAGACCATGGGAATGAACACTCCACCCTTCACCTGCCTTACCCTTAGAGATACACAAAATACTTGGCCTAAAACCTTTATCAGCTCCCACGTTTGCAATCTCATGCAGATCCAATAGTGATTTTCCGTGACGTAAGCTACCAAAACACAGCTTCCCTTCCTCTATTTCCAAAAACTCCTATGCTTCACACCTCCATATGAATTAGTCAACACACTATACAGACAAGCTGCTGCCACCGGAAAAAAAAAAACAAAAAAAACATAAGATATCGGTCGATTGTCCTCCGAAAATCACCGCCAATTTCTTCCCCAACATCTTGGGTTCAACCACAAAAACCTCTCTTTGGATTATTACCTTTCAAAGAGCTATCTAGCAGCCTTGGATCAAATGCAAAAGTCCCTCGCTCCTACCCGATAGCTGCAAAATCCCTTCGCAAACATGAAATACCAACCGAGGCCTCTTAGAGTTATCAACCCAGGACTCCGTCTTCTCCCAAATACAAACCCACAAAAATCAAAGCAACCCAACAATTCCCATCACTACCACCGTCATCCTCACTTGGCAAGAACCCTGCCAGTTATAAACCAAATCTAGTCGTTGAAGCCATGGTACCCATGGCAGTCACCCATTACCAGAAAATCAGGAAGAGAAAACAGTTGAAATTGATCCTAACTCCCGATTGAACCATGGTAACCTAGCTGGGTTTCCAAAATCACAACATATTCAAAGAGAAGAGAGAGGGGAATAAGCTGCAACACGAAGAAAATCCTCCGAGAAATTCTGTTTAAGAACTAGGGATTTAGATGGAAGCTCCGGTTCAGGGGGGAGAAAAATAAGCTGATTCCCGCTATTGATACTACAAGATAACTAAATGAGTTGAAGTAAATTGTTTTGAAGCTGATAGTTGAAGAGGAGCTTTGCTTCTAGACTTCAATTTGTAGAGATGTATGACATCGGTAGACTCAGGAGTATACATAATAAACAGGACTCCAATAATGTAAGTCATGCTGCATGCGCAACAAATAAAACTGGCAAAAATAAAACATTCTTTCAATAGCAAGGAGAAATAAAATGTACATAGATTGACAACAGATATGAGCATAATCAGTTAGATACAAAGGTATGACTGTGTGAGAAGGCTTTCCTAATCAATTTCCGCTTATAAACCACTGAAAGATCCAAGAAAAGATCTGAACAAATTTAAATGCCTGCCAAATACCTAAAGTAGCATCCAAGATGAGATGTGGACTTGATGCCTGAAATGCCTTGACTGTGTATGCCTTAAGAGCATCATCCCATCTCTGAAGTTTTTCGTACCTGAATAACAAAGACAATGTAAGTACATTTTTCTACTGGTACAAGAGAAGCTTTTAAAAATATAAACATGGCACCCAAAATAAATGGCATTCAAGCCTCCAGAAGTCTGTCTGTTGGTTTCCAAAACATTCAAGACGTATCGGGTACAGATATTTCTACAAAAGCCAAAATGCAGGCACAACTGACATTAACATTAGAGATTCTTAATGCATATATATCTATTTTGGACCAACTTTTGTCTATATCTGCCTGACGATGGGTCAAATGTCCATGTTTTATCAAGCAAGAAAAAATATACTAAGTAGATAACCTCGAATAGTAGCTAACAAACACCATGAGTACAAGACCAAGAAAGCATGAATGGTTTGAGCCTATGAAGATTGTTTGACTGAATAGTACACAGCCAGAATGATTTTAGCAAATAGGTTCTTAACTTATAAGGTATTAATACGCAAAGATTTTACTATGTATAAGGTCTCAAACATTTACCGTAGGCGTGGGTTGACTAGTTTACTCGGGGTACCTACAAAAACTCGGTTTATTTCGCAGAAATTTCACAAGTATTATTTCTCTAATTGCGTATGTGGATGATATTGTCATCACCTGCGGTTATTAGGGATGGTGATCTATTGATGATAACTCGTAAAAATGTGCTTTGTATAGTGAGTGTGGTATGCATGTGTTACACATGTTTGATGTTCCCCATATGGATGTCCTCATTCTAATGTATGTAAAGGGTTCTCAAGGTCGATTATTATTTTATGGAGCAAACAATAACCTTGATATTGTTGAATATACAGATGTTGATTATGCAGGATCCGTGACAGACAGTAGATCCACTATATGATATTGTACATTTGGTGGTGGTAACCAGGCTACGTGGAAGAACAAGACAGGCTCAGTCGTAGCTAGATCAAATGGTACAAAAGTGGAATACCGGGCTAGGAACAAGACGTGTGAGTTGAAATGGATTCGTAATTTGTTAGGACAACTTAGGATTCAGCTTAAGGAACCAATTGAGATGTATAGCCACAGTCGAACAGCAAATTGTATATCCTCTAGTCTAGTGCTTTATGAGAACAAACACATAAAGGTTCACTGTCAGTTTCTTTAAGAGAATATTGCTGAGGGCTTCGCCCCGTCTTACATGTCGTATTTAATATAAGTTGCGCAAAGGAATACATTTGCTCCAGCTTGAGCTGAGAGTGTTGAAACCTAGCAGTTTATTATACATAATAGCTAGCCGGTGTCGACGCAGACGTTTTCAGAAAGAATTTATGCCGTTGTTACCAAGCAATTCTAAGAAAAAGAAAGGTCATCAACTTTACCAGGATTCCTTTAGTTGAACATCCAAATTTTGTTGAGTGTAAGTCAGTATTCCCACAGCAGCCTGAAGAAACAAGCACTTTATTTGGTAATCTTAAGAAAATAAATTGTTGCAAAATAATGAAACCAAACATAACATAAGCATACCTCATGCTGGTGTAACTGATTATTTATATGTATAAGAGCTTCAACAACAGCAACTGGGTTAGCATCCATCTTCTTGGAGCGTGCACCTTCAAACTCCATTTCTTTGTAGTGCAAAGCCTTTGCAAATGCTAGACACTTTTTGGTTGAAAAATATCGGCGATTCAGCAAATAATAATATTATCACGATGGA
Organism: Kingdonia uniflora; assembly: GCA_014058105.1. NCBI lineage: Eukaryota > Viridiplantae > Streptophyta > Magnoliopsida > Ranunculales > Circaeasteraceae > Kingdonia > Kingdonia uniflora. The sequence continues at coordinate 1,139,171 of JACGCM010001588.1, read as the reverse complement.
TACACGATATCAAAAAAAGATACGACTATAAAGATTGATTCATCTTACTTTTTCTGAAAGAGCTCCAAGGAGTCGGATGTCTATTGGAAGAGGTTTCTCATCATGTTCCATAAACTCTGCCTGCAAACACCAGATATCAAAAAAAGATACGACAATAAAGATTGATTCATCTTACTTTTTCTGAAAGAGCTCCAAGGAGTCGGATGTCTATTGGAAGAGGTTTCTCATCATGTTCCATAAACTCTGCCTGCAAACACCAGTTTTCTTAAATCTTTTTTACCTGCTTTGGAGTATGTGTTCCCAATACCACTAGACAATGGAATCCCTAAGATAACTTGTGAAAGTAAATTTTTACAGCACTTTTCTGTCCATTGTTGCCTATTTTATAGAGAAATTTCCGGAAAAATAAAAACTAAAGTTGAAATAGGCAGCATATTGAAATGAGTTTATGCTTTTCAATGCCAGCTAGCAGTAAACTTAAGTCCGATTTTAGAGTGAGAAGCTTTGCTATAAGGTGTATAATCTTGTTTTCTTCCCATGTATACTTATAAAAGAGAGGGAGGTTTTTTTCTTGTCGAACTCTAATAGATAAAGTTAATCTGTCAAATTTTCAGGTTGCATAAACTTCAGAATACCATTTTGCTTCTATTCTAACAAACCAAGTACGTCAACATACTATGACACTTTAGTAATTCACTCTCGTACCATCTGGGGTATTAAGATTATAAAAAAAATTAACTCGTGTTACATTGAAGGCGAGAAAGGCCTACCAAGTTAAGGAGTGTTGCAAGAATTTCAGGAGGAATATTTGGAGACGAAAATGCCATTTCGAGGCTGCGCACTAATTGTTGTTGAGAAGTTTCATTTAGTTGGGCCCAACAACTAACAAAACCAGCTGCAAATAATTCCCGTCCAACAGAAGGCTGCAGTAGTGCAAGCCTCGCACAGGTTCGTAAAGCTGGGAAAGGAGATTCCTTAAGAAGTTCTATGGTGAAGTGTCTCATCCACTCTGCCCAATCTTCTTTTGTACTGCGCTGGGATGCCTCGCCAGCAGTCCGCAACCGACCATCATTAACCTGAAATTAACACTGATCAGCATCTCTCTGTAGGGACATTTAGTAGAGAGCGAGAGAGAGAGAGAGAGAGAACTTACTTGATGGCTTCTGGTTTGTCTCTGCATCTCAGTTCCTTCCTCATAATGGTCATTCTCCGTATCAATTAGTGGCTCATTAATAACATCAATGGGCTGGCGTCGGATCATTTTCAGGACAGAAGTCCCCATAACTAATGGCTCACGTCTCTGTAAGCGAGCTTCAATTTCCTCAAATTCCTTGTGCTGAAAAAGCAATTACCCTTTGTTAAATGTCTCAAAAAGCAAAAAATAAAATAATACTAAAGGTCTATATATACATAGGAGTGAAAAGAGAGACCCGCAAACGGTGTTTCATCAAAATTTTATGAATAGATGGGATGAAAATAATGAAATCCTCCCCAATAGCATGCACCAGACAGCAAAGAGCATCAACAGCATCCTTTCGAAGCTCATCATTCTTTCTGCAACTTACAAGAAATTAGTAAGCTGCAGCATAAGGAATTACAAACACAAAGGATTTACTTATAATAAGCAAATAATGCTGAAAAGGTGGGAGTTCTGGTTATCAGCCTCGGTATCAGGATAGCCATACCTTGGGAATTTTGAATATTTAGTTGGTTTCAGACTCGATATCGGCAGTTGAGCAGTGCCGTGGAAAGATTGAGCAAGATGGAGACAGCTGAACAAGTTCAGTAACCTGAGGATCACTCAATTTTTGAGGGATTAAATTTTAGCGCTGATACGGCTGCCAAGAGGGGGAGTAGACTTCCTGGTTAAATTATGGAATGGCATCAAGAGCGGCTCTCTTTTTAACTAAGATTGAGAGTCCCTATGTAGATCACTTCAGATTCAAATAGAGAATAGCTGCTCCCGGCTCCCCTTTCTGTTCTTATGTATCTATATTTCCCTGAACCTTCAATCTCAACTAATACAGTTCCTCGTACTGAGCACACACAAGATGTACTAAAAGTACGGATGCCACTAGTGTGCGCATTTTGTGTGGAAATGAGTTGGAGTCACCAAACATCTGTTCCTCTTCTGCCCCATTAATTTGAGGATCTGGCTTCATTTTTTGGTAAAAACTGGGCTGGTATAAGTTGTGCCTCGCTGAAATAAAGACCGTGTTCATTGTTAGATGTGTAGAGCTTCAGAAGGCAGGAGGCATGCGCAAGACACTAAGATCTCTCTCTCTCTCTCTCTCTCTCTCTCTCTCTCTTAAAGTGAATGTGAATTTTAACTTGATTGATCATCAATTCGTTACTTCCACCAAATTGTTTTCAATCAAAAATGGTACCAAAGCCGGCAAAATTCTTTGATTTCTAGCACGAATCATTTATCTTCAACAATGGTGAACGCAAAAAAAGATAGAGCCAAAGCTCCCGCACGCAACCAGATTCGATAGAATTGATGAAACTGCATTGCAGTCATTTTGCAAAGAGTTTCTCAACGGGTAGATGTTATTGATGGTAAGATAGGGGGTGGCAAAAGGAAGAAGATATTATCTCCTATTCTTCATGATTCCAAACCCTCTCGCAATCCCAGGTGAACCCCTTCACCAAAAAAAAGGTATTCTTTCCAAATTTTTGTATTTTCCATGGCAACGATAAAAATAATAGTCACACAAAAGACGACGATAGGTCAGATATGGAATAAGCACGAACAAGGCTAGAGTATCGAAAAGTTATTGGAGAAATCTCACACGATGGAGTTGTCCCATATGAAGACTTATTTCCTTTATAATAAGCGAGATAAGGAACACCAACAATCTGATCACGAGAAGAGAAGAACACCGTCAACACTTCGATCCACGTAAGGCGTGGTATTGATCGCACTCGTGCTCGAAAACATTACGTCCTAGCATTTGATAATGACTCTACGGAATATTCTTCCGTAACACTCTCTCACCACCCCCTCGTCCTTCAAATCAAAGAGGACAATGCAAACCCGAAGCAAATTTAAGATGTAATTTAGATATGAATTGCTTACTTTTTAGAAGAAAAAATATCAATATAGAGATACTAAGATTGATGTGCATGAGTTACGGGAGGTTACAACCCGATGCCTTGATTGACTGCTTTGCGCCTAGAATAACTCCTCCTGGATCTGGACTCTCCCATACTCTAACCCTATAGGGCCTCACGATTAAATAAAATAGAGAAGGTCTTTGATTACAAAAACCTAGAGGAACTTAAACGGGTTAAATTAGTTTCGACAAAATTAACGAAGTTTCACTCTAATATCGTGGGACGGGTTGCAATTAAACTGTATTCAACGGGGAAAACAAAAGATTACAACTTTGGATCGCCTGCATAAGGAGCTCAATAAGAGGTTTATTCCTCTTCATTACACACAAAAGTAAGCTATGAGGTCGCATAATCTGCGACAACAAAGCGAGACTATTACTGCATACACTGAGGATCTTTTTTTGCTGGGAACTAGGGCTAACAAGATAGAAACTGAGAAGGTTGGAAGGTATTTGAATGGTTTACGAACTAAGATAAGCAAAGAACTCAAGTTCAACAATACTTATGAAATGTGTGATGTTATTAAGTATGCTCTCACAACTGAAGATTTGTTGAACACTTCTAAGATTGACGTTACTCCCCTAGCTGCAACTAGAAGCAGCTACATGACAAACCAGCGAGTCGATTAAACAGATTTTCGTGCCATGAATGTGGCAACCCAGATCATGTAGTTAGATTGTTTAATAAAGAAGAAGAGGATACGATGCGCAAGCAAGTGGCGGCAAAAATGCACAAAAAACAAAAAAAAAACCTCACACAACACCAAGATCAGGAAGTGGAATTGGAGATTAGACAACTGCTCGGGTGGCCCTAGTCCCTTTATTAAATAAGTAAAAATTTCATGACAAAATATCAAAGGAGGGAAGATTCAATATATTGCGGATCGTTTGCACGCTTACGACGTCTCTCCCCCTCTCTCTCTCTCATCTGTAGATAATATTTTCTTGATTTTAGTATCTTTTACTTTTAGGAAGTTATTATTTTAATTGCATGGAATAAGGGATTTCTTTAGGAAATTTTTACTCTTGTTAGGACTCTTTGTTATATGAAAAGCGCTCCTTAGTTTAGGGTTTAATCAGTTTTTTTAAGTGAACGTCAATATTACTTGATTGATCATCAATTCATTGCTTCCACCAAACTGTTTCCAATTATCTTCAATCCTACGTTATATGTTGATCGACTTGGAAGGCGTGTACCAAGAGTTTTTTGCAAAAAATCCATATCCTCATCAATTGGATTTTTAATACCATGGAGACATTATGATACTGAGTCAATGTCATCCGCCATTCCAAAAGATTTGTTTTGATAGCAGCGGGCGGATTGGGGTCCTTGATAAGTGTAATTTCTAGGTTCCTTTCTCACTTTTTGTAAATATTCTTGTACTTTAAGCGTTGCTCAGTTTTTAATTTGCTTTACTTGAATTGGGAAGACGTTGACTCAAGCACTAGCACGGAACAGAAATGAGTTGGCTTTTACTCAATGGATTAAATTTGTCATTTTTATAAATGAGTAACTTAGAGTCAGCACAGCCTACCAAATACATTAAAAAGGCTAATAACTTGAGTTACGTGTTCCCAAGACATTTTCTTCAACAATAGTAGAGGCAAAATCTTTTATATTTCAACAGTCTATATTTTAATATCGAATTTTCAGTGTATTGACTATCAAAATAAAAAGATTATGCGGATACTATCATTGCAAGATATGCCTTGGAAAATTGTAACTCAAGTTGTACTGCATCTCGGTTAAGTGTCCCTGGCTCCAACTTGCTCGTTACAAAAAAGAAGCTGAATTAGCCATCGAATACACTCAAATTCATTGGTGTTCCGTGCTAGTGGTACCATTTAAAAGTGTCCCAGTAAGTGTTCTCACATATTCTTTGTATCGTTCTCACACATTTTTATGCTTATTCATTTTAGTTAAAGTGTATTAAAAACAAAGCATTCTCAAAACACCTTGAAGGAAAAGAGGAGACATACAAGAATCTACAAGAATAGAGAAAGAAACCCCATAACTACAAATCTACCAATGACCCAAAATTAATGCGGCAAACCAATCCGATGCCAAATTACTGCTGACACGGTACCGGAATGCGCACAGATTATTAATAATAAAGTCATTGAAGGAAAGATGATCTATCCTTGAAAAAACTTATATCTAAATTTAACTGTGCACTAGAACATAAATAACTCTACACGTTAAGTTTACTCCTAGTAAATACCCTCTTAATTTTACCATCTAAAGCATTTTTCAAGAAACTGTACAGGTTATATATATTAAAATCAAACAAACAAACAAAAGAAATATTCCAGTTTATAAAAATAAAATATAAAAACCGTACCAACATACCCATCCAAAACAAGCTTTAAATGATGCACCAGAGTTGATATGTGACCAGTAACCTGGAATAAAGATGATATAGAGGAAGCACAGTATATTCAAATATAGCATGAGTACTTCTACCATTAATATAGTAGTACCAACCTGCACACAAGGGATCAGTTTTGTAAGAGTCTGAATAGAAGCTTGTCTTATAACTGCAGGAGCGCCAGCTTTAAATAAACGAATAAGCGCAGGAAGAAGAAGATGCATATGTTCATCCAAAATCCCTATATTAACATGAACATTTATTATGAGAGAAGTTCATACTGGTCATGAAGAATATCCGTGTAGTCGCAGAAAAAAAATTAAAATTAAAGAGTAGATATTAAATACGAACCACCAAACACTTCAAAGGTATGAAGAATATCCAGAACATAGGCATAGTCGTTACACCGTTCTGCTTCACTCAAAACTTGAATACAACATGGAAGAAAAACAGGAAGATATGCTCTGAACTCGTCATTTAGTGCCAAACAAAGTTGTTTCACTAGATATAGAATCTGTGGAAACGTGGTATGAGATAAAAGTTACCTTCATAAGACTGAAAACCTAAACCGTATACATACTACAAAAATCATGCACTTACAGGTGAGCCATGCGCAGGATGATTAGTTTTTGATAGACCACAGGAAGACCAGAGTTCAGATATAAGAGAGAGTAACTCTTGCAAATACTTACGTATATACTGAACAAAATACAGTATTAGTACCCGGTTGAAGAATCGCAAAACTTGAAATGTGTAAAAGAAATGATCTTGGGGTCATCGATACCTGCCGGACAATAGATACCAAGGTTCCAAGCTTCCAGGTTATAAACTCTTTCAGACCATCTTCACATGTGTGAACAATGTGAAGAAGATCAGGCAAAACCTGCAGGAAGAAAAGTAAGAATAAACTTCTTTGATCAAGAATATGACGAAGAAAAAAACACATAAAAGTTAGACTCTAGAACTTGATAAGAGAGAAGAGACTAGATTGTAATTAACTAACCTTCGGCAAGTATGGAACACATCCAAGTCCCATTAACTATCTCACAAGAAAAAACATACAGTATTAGGAAGAAAATAGAGTTTGCTAACCAACAAATATATGTATGTATCGTATTACCTTAAATATGAACATAAGAGAGCTAACCACCTTTTGATGGTAACTTGAAAGTGAAGGATCCCGAAGAATACACATTAGTGAATTTATAGCAACCTGGTAATAAATCAAAGTGAATACTAATACTTCCTGACAGAAAATACAAACATTTGCAGTGTCAAATATTACCGTAGGATAATAATCCTCTGAAGTCGCAAATGATGGCCAAAGATCCATTGGAAGCTCATCCAAAGACGAAATGTGTTGACCAGTATCACTTGTTGCACCACAATTAACCTCTCCATGTGACCCGGGAAGCTTTTGCTGATTGCGCTTATGTACATGTGGATCCAAAGCACCCATAATCCCCAATACCTGAACAAAAGCACAGGGAATAAATTTAGCAGGGAAACTACCCAATCATGGTGAGTGTATGTGTATATAGGTCGGAATCCCAAGTAAAATTTTAACAAACTTTTACAACAATTCTAGCTAAAGAATGAGTTGAGACACATGGACAAAAAACAAGATTAGATTTTTAATGAGAATGATCTGCTCACCATTGAGATCATCCTCACATAAGATAGGCTCTTTGTTGATCTTCTAAGAACATCAAAGTTGGCTTGACAAAATGCACGACTACAAAACTAGCCAAATGTGTTCTTCTTTTGGAGGTACTTGAAGATTCGGAAACATTTAATTGTAGGTAGGTTAAGATGATCTCTATGTTGATAAGATTATCTTCACAAAAAATCGATTCTTCACACATTATCTGGCGTTTATCAACAGTGGTATAGGAATTTTTTGGCCATTTTTCCGCCCATATACACATGGAATGGAATCTCTAAAGCCCTAGCTAGTGAGAAAATGTCTCAGTTCATAAATAAAAGTACTTTCACTGCATTATATAAACTAGTTCTTAAGAGTAAGTACCTTCAGTGCTTCTCGTCTGGTCGACCATGCCAACTCACCATTCAACAATTTCAAGAGTAAAACAAGTAACTGTGGATACTCAGTATATGGGGCGATCACATAGCTGTCAAATAAAGCATTATTTCAAAAACTCCTTACTTTTAACCCTCATGATAAGGGCATTTGAATTCAGAATATGGTAAAGTAACTTTTGCAGCTAAGATATTTCACTAGTCTAAACATACCTTCTTTTATGAGCAGAGATATGCTATAATATCACAAAGAGAAACAAAAACTAAAGAGCGTTCGTAGGAGCTATCTTGACAAATTGCAAAGACAATTATCAAAAACGGAGCTTCTAAGCGTCATCTACTGAAATGAGATACAGTGAGAATGGAAAAGAAAAAAAAAATCGACAGATTGGGTACAAAGTTCTTTACAGAGATGAATACAGCATTTGTTGGAAAGTGGTTATGGAGATTTTGTAAGGATATAGATGTTTATAGACTGAGGTGATTAAAGTTAAGTTTGGGATAAATAAACATGTCTGGCTCCCGAATAAGCCAAACATAACAAATGGAGTAGGGTTATGAAGATCGATATTCAACATGTGGAACACCTTTTAAAGAAGGCATTGAAGTTAACAATGGGAATGGGGAGAAGATTAGTTTTTGGCACGATGTTTGGTATAACTCGAGACAATTGGCTTTTGTGTATCCTTATCTTTACAATGTTAGTGATCTAAAACTTGGGAGAATGAAGGAGTTTTACGAATTGGAGGGAGACACAGCGAGTTGGATTTTTCATTTCCGGAGAGACGTTTTTGATTGGGAATTAGATTATATTGGCCTTATGATCCTTATGATCCAAAAAAGTTAACTCGATTACGAATCGGATGGGTGGAGACAGACAGAAATGGGAGTGGATCGATAGTGGAAAGTTCATGGTGAGATCGATGTGCAGCCAATTGGTAGAAGTTAAAAGCACAAGAGGTGGGTATCGACCAATGGATTTTCCAAGACGCTTGGTTTTTTAATACACTATTTTCGCATTCTCAACAATCTCAAGGTAATCAAAAGTCATCATAAGGTCTTGAACGTTGAATTTCGTCAGAGCACCAATTTGGCTAGTATGAGGAAAGAACACAATGTTCTACTCAGTACTTAAGAAGGAAAACTTACTAAGCAAAGCAATCAATAAAAAGCTGAATAGACAAGAGTACAAAGGATGTTGTAATAGACCGTCAATCATGAAAAAGAAAAACAAACTAGACATATATATGTACACAAATAACAAAGAGGGCAATATAAATGTGATCATAAGCCCCAAAATGCCACATACTAAACATAAAAAGTCTATTAAGACCAGAAGCAGTCAAACCACGGTCTCAATATCTAAGGAATGAGTCTACCACCAAAAAAGCTAAATCTGACCACTTTCAGGTAATCTGACATCCTACCCAAATATAGCATTCCAGAGTGAGGTGTGCTCAGTCAGATTATAGAGGCAACAGCACTTTTGCCTCTCTCGCTCCGCATGGCCCAAAATCAGTGTATCAACTCAATCAAAATATCTAATAACGACTAACAGGAGCTGGGAGGTGACAACTATGAAGCAGCAGCAAAATAATACTTGAAAAGAGTGGCAGCATACCCTGTGCTCTGTACAACATGACCAAGAGTTGCTACAGCCACTTCACGTTTGGTTACAGAAGCTCCATTCAGCAGAGCCTCAACAATTAATGGCATTAGTTTGGGAAGATATTCCCTCATCTTACAACCACCCTGAACCAACACCCGCAAGAACAAAGTAAGATTCGAAGATAAACTCAAATGCTTGTCATAAGCTATCATCAATAGACTTAGATGGATCATGCCTTTAATATATACAATGGCTATCTGAGATAATCTTTAATTTATATGAAGTAGCTACATTTTTGCTTTGGGCTGTTGTCCCTTTAAGCTTTTGCCATAATCTTTTTTACCAAGTAGATTTAAGATATATAAACATGTCTAATACATGTTCATCTTCTTGAAGATCATGGTACAGAATGGTCTATTACGGCAGAGATCATGTCCGCACCAATGTTCCATACAACGGGAACTGATTGTGCTGGGCTACACTCTTATTCAAACATGAGAGAAGAAGAGCGGAGGAAATTCAAGTTTTTTTGTCATTAGAAGAATAAAATGAATTGCCAGATGTGGACGGTCCAACATCTGCTTCAAAGGTGGTAGTAGGAGTTCACTCACCACTTTAGCAAGCTCACCAATAGTAACAAGCACCCCATTCACAGAACCAGTATTAGCATTTGCCACAGTACCCTCACATAGCTTTGCCACAAGCACCTAAAAACAAGAAACAGTAGTAATTTAATTAGAAAATCATTAAATCACATTACTACAACTAATAATCACTAGTTGTACCTTGTGAATAGGAGCAATGTAGGGAAATATCAGTCGTTCACAATTGCGAATTAAGCAACCCAATAGTTTTGCACTCTCTTCTCTACATTTGTTATCTGCACTGCTGAAATAAAATACAAGTCAAACCAATGTAGGGAGATATAATGGTGGTTTCTTTTCTTGATTACATTTTTTACAACTATGTAACACCATAAATAGGTGAACATAATACATGTCAAACAGTGGTAGAAACTTCATTTTGGACACAAATTAGTGCATTGTCTTAAACAGATTTATGGTTCGCGGAACTTTGGCTTCGACCGAGAAATAAGGCTTTTGTGGTAAAGCTTTGTATCAGTGGTTTTGCCTTAGATTAAGATTTTTTTTGTTTAATGATAGTAGGTTTTTGGGGGTGTGAGAGATTTTGGGTTTTTAATTTTCAGTGTCTGTGAGGTCCTTTGTAGCTAGGGTTTAAGGCATAGGTTTTGGTCAAAGATTATTTTGGTTTTATTCTGCCAGTCTTTGGGTCTTTGTAACAGTAACAGGTAGTCCGAGCCGTCCTTATCACATGCTCTTCTTCGCTATCAACTCACACTCCGCCCTCAACTGCAGCTGACACCTTCAACCTCCTCTAGCAGATTCTTTAGCTAATTCAGGGATCTCTGCATAGTTGGTGAATATTAATGGGGATACAGAAGTTACGAGTGAAGGGCAACTACTAAACTAGAACGAAACTGGGAAAAGTCAGTTTACTCAACTACTAAACTAAAACTCTTAAAAGAAACCACCAAATAAACAAATAAACCTCTCTACGGCTTTTTTAGTATGAACTTTTTTAAAATCAACTCCACTTAGGAGTTTCTCAATTCGTACTCTAACAAAAACTAGACTTGCTAATTACCACTCTTAATTGGATAACAATACCTTTTATTTAATCAAAACAAAACTGCCTAAATAAACAAATTAAGCAAATCATGCATAAGAAAATAAGAACAGGCAAGACAGAGGCTCGAGATATGCATATGATCGGATTTCCACATCGATACACCTCAGTATGAAAAAGTGTGCCCATGAACTTCAGCATTGAAGTCTTCCTAGTTGTTGCCACATGGTTAAGCTGACAAGACTTTCGAGGGGGGTTTTACCTTCTTTTTGTTTGTTTTCTTTTTTGTAGTTTTTACTCTGCTTATCTTTTGCAATCCATTTATATAACAATATATTTTACATTCATAAGAGAAAAAATTGACAATGCAGTTTAGGCTTCAAATAGAAGGGGGCTAGGGATTTGTATAATCATCAGAATGAACAAGGTCTTAAGGGGTATGTGGCTCATGAGATATGGCGAGGAAGTCGGTAAGTTGTAACGTGATTCGACTGTGGATAAGTACGAGTCCTGTATTGGACGATGGGAAACGAGAGAGATTAGGACCCTACACAGGTGTAGTGTGCGGAAAGGGATCATAGGGATTATCTAGGAACACCACTAGCAATGTTGATTTGTCACCGGGTGAGGGGAAAGAATCCGATTTTGAAGGGATACTTGATTGGCTTATGTCTTCTTGAACGAGGACTTTCCTGCAGTTTTTACGATGGTAAGATGTAAAGATGAGCTGGTATTTATTGGTATGAACTTTTTTCGAGGTTCAGAGATGATAAGGGGGTGCCTTTCCGTTTTCTCTTTTGGTTTGAGTTTGGCATTCTGTAACGACCCACTTTCAAGAATATCAGACTTTGGTATATCTTGCAGAAGCGGTATGAGTTCGGGTTTTGTTTTTGTATATTTTTGTGAGATGCTACGAAGAAATATGACGTTTTAGAATTTACGAAGGACTAGTATGTATTGTTTTAGTTAATATGACATAAGTTGGGTTTACACGCGAACGCGCGCATAAGGAGTATATAAATAGGTTATGTCCACCTACACCTCATTTTACACCGACTCTTTTCAATCGGCAAGAGATAGAGAGAGAGAAGCTAGAGTTCCCAGTGGAGAATCAAAGAATCCGAGGCTATATCGAGGGAAGAGATAGAAGTATTATATACCCACGGAATCGTAACGACGAGCGCTATGCTGCAACGTTGGATTTCAATGATTTCAGTGAGTTCTCTTAGCCATCTAATTTCAGTTCTTCCTTCTCTCTTTTAGTTTGTTTTGGGTTACGGGAGCGCATAGGAAGCGTTTTCCCCAAGATTTGGATGATTCTTAGCGAGTAATTTAAGGATTAAGAACTGCCAAAATTTTATTTCCGTTTTTTAAGGTTATGGGGCTGAAATAGGGCAACTTACCTCGCACTTACCCTATAAACTCACAGATCATGCTAGTTTAGAAAATGTATAAATGCTAGTTTTATTTAAAACTTGTATTATACCTTAGTTTATATCAGATCTTGGATGCTTTTACATTTATCGCCCCTATAGTTAATCGAGAATGTCATAGCTCTATTTTATGTCTTAAGACACGTATCTATATTTATGTATTAGGCAGAAACGAGAAGTATTCTCTGGTTAAGGAAATTGGAAACCGGACTAGGGTATACTAGTTCGGGGATCCGTGAGCTACCAATAACCCAACTTAGAGTACGAGCCTCAGAGTGAGAGCTTAAGGGTGGTAGAAGTTTATTTTTATTGTGAGTAGCCTTTAGAGGCATTTGAGTGGGTTTGAGAATATTTGAGGAGACTAGGGTTTCTCTTCTCTTCTCTTCTCTTTTAATATTTTGGGTTCTTTCTTCTTAGAACTTCTTTTAGACCTCACATAATTTCTATAGAGTAGTCTTGAGCTCCAGGAGCTCAAGGAGCGTGTTGTAGAGCACGACTTCCAAGCTACGCTTTGTGAGTGGATTAAGTATCTTGTGAGGCACGACTTACTTCGGATAGCCGAAACATATGCGACGAATTATTGAATTTGACTTAACCAGGTCCGGTAAGTCACTCACCTCTCAAAAGTAATTAATCGGACAGGGGTTTGGACTGCGGTGCACCGATGTATGCGAATTCGGATGAGACAAGCAATGTTAGGCAGATGAGAAAGATAGTTAGAGTCACACGTTTTTAATAACTCAACTGATAATATTGACCTAAAAAGCGTATGTTTGACCAACCCTACTAGTAACAGACGAAGGGAATAGTAGGCACATGACGCAACATTGAGCAAACCACAAAGAAGGGACCACTTACGCTCTATGAGCTATTAGAGAGTTGAGGGCTAAGAGAATTGCACTGCTGGATCCCTGAACAACCTATCCAGACTCCAAACAACTATATTTTCACATTGCTTCAGGGGTTCTCAACTGCCGTGTTCTCCGGTCTAGGGACGGTTAGCTCCTCGGGTTCAGTAATGGCACGAGTCCTGCCATTAATGCGGAATCATAGGGGTCATGTTCTCCGGTCTAGGGGCAGTCATCTACCCCACGATTCACGAGGTAACACCCACCTCACTATGCCGTTAGACTAGTTAAGTAGTGAGAACATTGACATTCAATCCTGATGCTCAAGCAATACCTATGCAATGGGTTAATGGAATTTACCTGTCAGTCCGTTGTGTATAGTATGTGCGGGGCAATGGACTCTCCCTGTTTTTAGTGAGTTGTCTACATGGTTGCAAACGATACGGAGCGCATTTCTTAGAAGATTGAGATGTCTACATTGCATCTAATATTATGGTATGCTACTAAGAGAGAGTTTTGTAAAATTCTCTCAAGGCGGAGAACCAATAAAGCCTAGATTGGAAGCGTAATTTAGATATATTTTAATAGAGCCAACATTTTAAATATTGGTAGTACTTATACATATCTAGAAGCATATGTTAGTTTACCTTCTTCACACTTCACTGGTTTTAGTGGATGTATCTTGCTAGTTTGAGGTTTGTTCACCCATTCTTGTTGATGTTTTTCAGCATCCGACGATGAATCAATCGAGTGGTTTGAGCTGTGTGAGCACGGGGAAGGTCTAGGACTTGACCCCTCCTTCTAATGAGGTTCCCGGTGTTGGTTAGTTAGTTGTTTCTTTTTGAGGACACATGGTATAGTCCTTGTATATCTCTGGAGTTCGGTAGTTGGAGGTTGTTGTGTTTTCTACCCTTGTTCATATGTAGTTACTATCATTGTTACTCTGTTTATATTATACATATATCATCTTTTGTTGTATATCAGTCTTTCTTGTGTGATGGAAAAAATAAAAAATGTTTATACAGGTTTCTAACACAGATTGTTTTGAGTGGGTGAATTCTCGTTGGTATGCTAGCGGAGTTCCGACCTACGGTCTGTTGTGTGACCCTGATAGTCTAACTCTCTCATGGCCTAGCCAGGTGGGTGCTACACGTCCCTTGTATTTGTTAGTATGCAGATCCTCCGTTTCTCCAGACTGAATGGGTCTTTGATTATAGTTAAGTTTTAGGGCTGATGAGAAAAGGGGCAAAGAGAATTGTGTAAGGTTATTTTAGCTATTACATATAAGCGTGTATATAGGTAAAACCTAGACTAAGAGGAGATGGTGTTTGTGATCACACCTTAACTACAGTAGGACGACAACATTCCCTAACAATTATACATGCAAATGGCATTTTATTTTCCAAGTCCACTAGATACTAATAGAATAGACTGTGAATTTTGCATATTACCTTTGCTCCAAATAAGTTAACAATTGTATGAGATGGCGACGAAGTGCTGGAAGAACATATGCCGGATTCCTTTCAGATAACCTACCAGCTACTGATATTGCAAATTTTCTAACAACAAAATCCTACATAAAAAAAAACATATGTGGTGAGCATGTTGGACTTTGGGATATGTAAAAATAACATCTATCTAACACGAGTACAGTTGGGAATAAAAATAACTACACAGTATTCTAATAAACATTCCTGTATAACTACAAACTGCATGTTTGACGAAACAAATAGATGATATGCAGGGGGGGAGGGGGGGGAATTGGCATGCAAGACTAAAGGGGAGGCTACAGGATTAAGTCATTTAACATGCAGCTCGTGGCCTCACGTCAAATTGGAAGGTGAGAAACCTTGCTGCCGAGGTAACTGGTAGGAAAACATGGGGATTTCTCCCTTTTGAAGTGCTTTGGGTGGCATGGCTCGAAGAGAAAATGCAAAAAATTAAAAGGAAGGAGAAGTTTGGGCTAGATTTTTTTATGTAAATAAAAAGTGTGATATCTCTTGGGTTTGATATGTGGCTTATATTTTGTGTTACATGGTTTAAAGAGTTAATTGTTGCTTGTTTCCCAGTTATTAAGGCTTCATTTGTATTGCTGATTTGAACTTATGAAGGAGGGCAAAAGGCCTCATTTTTAAAGTGGACAGGATGGATGGGTCGAGAAGGGCACAAAATGGAGGTGAAATGATCAATATCAGCAATAGTTTGCTTAGTTGACCAAACCAAATGTTTATTAATCTCAATCGAGTTATTAACCACTAAAACAAATTTCCTCCTCTTCTTTTTCTTTTTCTTCTTCTTCTCCTTCTTAAAGCTACTTAATCAGGTGTTAATCGATTTTTAATCGTAGTTTAATATTGGCGATTTTCAAATCAGGTTTACTTAGGATTTATCACCCCTGATTAGATGCAATTGATCTCCGCAAAGTTTATAGGAAAATTAGGCATTTTAGTTTTGGAACACAGAGATTGTACGTAGGGAAAAAAAAGAGCAGGAATTGTAAAAAATCAGCTTAATTGCGTTTAAGCGAAGACTACTTGCAACTTTTTAATCCTTGCACCAAACCCCAACTGTAAGAAAAATTAGCTCATCTCTCGAAGAAACTAGCATACAAGCAAACCAACTAACTTACATTTAATTTGTAAAATATTACAAAATGTCTGACTTCCAAAAACCTCTGAAACTTGCTAACATCACATAGAAGTAAAATATTGCAAATGCATGACTTCCGAACACTTACCTCGTCGTTAAGAGCAACAAAGATAGCACATAAGCAATCAGCCTGGGACAAAAATTCATCGAAACCTCTATTTCCATGCAGAGCGGAAAACACTGATAGCCGAACACCTACATCAGCATCTGCAACTGCTGCAATGAGAAGCTTATCCACAATCTGTTTCAACACCACAGAGGTTGATAGTCAGCATATAAAGCTTTAGAAAGGAGGAGGGAGAGTGCTTAGTGAGGCGGAAGGTAGTATGAGTCGTAAGCATTTTTTTAGACCTCGTTAATCAATATTTTTTAATGGCATTTAACGTATTACATAGGAAAGTTTCCTCATAAGTTTTGCATAGAAAATTAACATTTGGACTGGTGAATTATATACTAAATATCCTTAACCCTTAAAGTAAAGGGTTGTCATCAATTTAATTTCTTGTACTTCTGATATCTATAATGTTAACATGATTTTGCACCCCCGCCCATACAACGTTACCGATGCAAATCCTTAATTCTTATAGAAAATAATATATGCCAACAAGTAGCAAGAATATTCGGAAACAAACCTCCTCAACAAGATGGCGACGTTTTCCCCCGGCTCGATTTGACCTACTTAAATTAAACTGTGCTCCTGAAATAGAGTTTGCAACTAATCTGCAGCAACAAATGGCGGCATCTCTTCGTGTAGCAACATCCTCATTTTCCAGATATAGAACAACAGATGATCTTGCAAATTCGAGGAGTTCGGGGCCCTGCACCAATACTAATTTGATGACCAAAAGACAACTAAGATCTATCAAGATCAAAAACAAATGATGATAAAACCCAACCTTGAAATTAAACAGAGCTAGAGTTTGCAATGCAAGTAGAACAAGGGTAGAACCGCTAAGCTCTGATATTTGCGGAGGATTGTTCATTGTGTTTCCACGAGTAATTGCAATTCCTGGCCTCAACTGAGGCACTGACAAAGCTACTGAAATAGCCTCAAGCAAACGCTCTTGAATGGTAGGCAGCAAAGATGGAATACTGATACAATAGAAGACAAGCAACAGATAAGATAAATTCTTAAAGATATATAACAACCAGAGAGACTATCTTTAATAGCAACAATGGTTTTGGAAGCACCTGATAGTTATTTGCTCAAGAGTTTCTACAAGAGTAGGAGAAAGACCAGACGAGTACATAACATCCAAAAGACTACGGATATGAGGTTCCATGGCAGGTCCCATGGCTTTAGCAAAGCTTCCCACACAAGACAAAGCATCAAGTGACGATCTATTCCCTCTACGACGAGTAATCTACACGTACAAAAAAAAGACTTTTACTATCAAGTGAAAACGTTAGATGAATAAATTCTGAACTACAATACTTTAACTAAAGTTGGAAGCTCATCCTACTAAAACTTTGTTTCACCATTTGAGAAGGCTAGAAGTATCAGGTTTGTGTGTGTTAGATGTTGTTTTCTTCATCTTTTTTTCTATTTCTTTTTTTTTAGAAGGAGAGGAATAGAGAGACATACAGCATCACGCAAATGAGGCAGAAATTTCGGCAAATAATCGAGAAATTTCCCGTCCAAAGGAGCAGCCATCTCTCCAAGAGCAATGAACCCGCTCCCACACTCTGCTGGTTTTGTGAGAACATCAAGAATATGTTTCATGCAAATCTGTAGGATACATTGAAACTAAAGTAAGCCCAGGGATCATGGTAGCCACCTATTAAAGAACAATCGCCCTTGAGCAACATCAAGATAATCATATAGAGAGAAACAACACATGAACCTCTAAATAATTTGTAACAAAACGATCACGCAGAAAGTGAGCGATACGAGGTAATAATGATGTAATGCTTTGACGAACAAGATGGTCCCGGTGCTCCAAATATCTGACAACAATCTCTGCCACTTCTCTATACCTCGACATCATAAACTCGCCACTATTCCTGAATAATTAAAGTTCAGCCAAATTACAAAGTAGTTTGCACATGCATCTTCAATATAATAGTACTGACGACGGGATTTTGGCTAACATAAAAGTCATAGACTTAAGTTGGTAAAATTTGTTAAGGATTACAAAAGAATTGATATGAAAAGCAATACAGCCCGAAGGCAAGAAAGAAAAAAGGAACAAAAAAGAACCTTTGAGAAGGAAAAATGGTACTACAAGCGGGATTTTAGATGGCTATATAGTCTAAAAGAAGGTAAGAAAATTATTGGTTCAACCACGTGTACATCATAAGAAAGGAAATCACAAGACGCCACCTTTACATAAGCCATATCCACATTGCATACTATTTTGTTCTCGTTTAGGTTCTTTAAGATGTAACAATAGGTGGTGGTAGGAGACGGAAGTGATATAGAGCAACAATTGGAATCGCCAAAAAGTCAAACATGAAGAATTCAAGTGAAGGACTATCAAATTTATAAAATACAAAACTTCTCAAAGAATTGAGTACTAAAACAAACAGAAATAACTCAGTGGTCGACATGCTCAAAAGTAGTATCCACCAACCTTAAAAGCTCCCCCACTGCAAGCAATGAGCCGTGAATGCTGTAAACAGTAGCATCTTTTCCCAGTCCATTTTGTGTATTGTCAAACATACGATAATACCTAAAAAGTAAAAATTGCTTACCACACAAAAAATAGTGAAGTAAAAAAATAAGTTGTTCAATAACCTTTGAGTTGAATAGGGAAGAGAGAGAGAGGAGAGGAAAAAATTCAGTAGAACTAATAACTGTTATAACTTGATTAACATATCCTGAATAGTGATGTATATAAAGATCTTAGAGTCCTAAGAAGAAATCAACTGAAATAGTAGCATAACTAGCTTAATCCAGGGACTTACTTTTTTCTTTTTTGTTTAATAATATATACTTATTTCAACCACAAGAACCAAATAATTACGAAGGGGAAGTCAGCCTCAAAGAGAAGCTAACCACAAACCCCAACATCCACAAAATCTAAAATATTCTCTCATGGGAGCCTCAATTATATAGAGGAATTGAGGCTTCCCTACATTAAATTCAAAAAATCCCTCACTAAGTCTAGCACCTCTCCCTGCCAACCAACCGGAGCTGATATTAGCTCCTCTCCATGTTGAAGAATATCGTATCTGCTGCATTGCTGTCTTTGCTTCTTGTTACTCATTCTCAAAACGCCAAGGTAGGTTGCCAGATTTGAAAGTCAACACTGCAGATATGGACTTACTTGCATTAAGTAACCAAAGTGTAGCAAACTACACCATATTATACTGCATATCCATTGCAGAAGATACTCCCCATAGAGCGGATACATGAAGACTTTACCTATAAACATAAAATAATATTTAAAAAAAGCCAAAATAACCTCCCCCTCATTAATAATTATAGTTTTTCACTCTCACTAATTACATCCCAATAATCCCCCTTGGACGCATAATCAATTTTTATCCTTTCTTTCGCAGTAAGAACTCTTCAAAGCATCACATGACTCTTGTGGTACTGGCAGTGACAAATAAAAAACATTTTCCTAAGAATAGGCAGCAGAAGCTGACTTGACAATCTTTTCACACAGAAAAACTCGGCATGTTGTAAGGAGTAGAAAAAGTAGAAAACCATGACTGCCTCATCAAAGTTCTGCTACAAAGGCAGTAAATGGACAATAAAAAAACTCAATTACAAAATTGTGAGAAAATGTATGTGGATACTTGGTAAGAAGAATGCAGAGGGTTCTTTGTTTTGCATGAGGTGGGTCATCATAGCAGGAAGACTCGTTGAGGGTGGTTCACACATTGCTGAACGAGACAGGGAGACAAAGGCATAATATATTGTGGGTGGTGGGGACAAAGCTGGACTAGATTGGACCGAGTTTGGTTGAATTGCCTCATACCAGCCATACTGAAATAATACAGAAAATGAGATTTACCATATTAATCCCAAAGGATAATAATAGGACGCTGATAACTGACCAGATGACTCAGTGTCAAGCTAACATGATATCGGCTTTCCCATCTCACCGAAAGGCATCCACGCCCACAAAACCAAAGGATTTGGTTTCTTGGCAGGTCGACTGGTCACAATACAACGTGACAACCAAAATGAAAGCAGCGCTGGACAGGAATCTGTCCGAGATGTTAGATAAGGAATAAAATAAACAAAAGAATAAAGGACGGATTTAAGAGGAGTCCTAACATTCTGCCACTCTCACGACCATCAAAGAGGACCTAAAGGCAGCAACGTGAACATGTTTCTGTCAAATTTCTCTCAAGTTCACATCATTAATTGTTCAACCACAAGGAGGGACGAAAAAGGAAAGTACCATACACAAAAAAGCGAAAAAGATAAAGAAAGGAATATAAGAATTGCGCAGATTCAAACATGATTACATGTATACATGTAAGAAGAAGAAATATATATATTTAATAGTACAACAAATATTGTTTTTTATAATGAAGAATGGAATATGAGGATTGGTCTAAACTGCTACCATCGTCAAATATCTTCTTCCATTTTGTTTTGCAAGGTATTCAATAATAAATTATTTTCTTAGAACTAAATGTGGAGAAGGATGTTAGTACAACTAAATATTAAGATTGATTTGCCATCTTAGACACAGTTGAGGATGAGGTTGAAAGTGGATAGGGTTGAGGGGTTCCTTCGCCTTATTTAGGGATTCCAATGGGGGCTATGTAAAGGTAGGTCTAAGGCAATTTGGGATCCGGCCATCTAGAGATATGAGAGAAGACTAGGTGGCCCAAAAGGCTGAGTATCTCTCAAAAGGGGAAGGGTCACTCATCTGAAGAGTACTTTCTCTAGTTTACCAGTCTACTACCTCCTTATTTTCATCACCCAAGGGAATGAAGAAGGTCGTGAAAATTTTTATTTAGAATGATTTAGTAGAACTTCATAAAATCCACCCAAATCAATTGGAGTACATGTTTTTTAGCCAAAATGTGAAGGGGGATTAGGGACAAAGAGCTTAATACTTATGAATGAAGTGCTACTGGGTAAGTAGTCATGGAGATTTGACCTAGAGGATCAAGTATTGTGGAAAAGAGTTATTACTTCTAGATTTGGCATTACTGATTTTGGGGGAATAGAAACGAGGTGGTGGAGAGTTACGCATACGGAGTTTGGTGTGGGATTATGAATTTTAAGAGAGTTTTAGAGATAAGAGTTAGGATCATGGTTGGTAAAGGTAATAGGGTGAGGTTTTGGGAGTATCAAGGGTTGTTTTACTCCTCTCTATAGGAAATTTACCAGTCATAGATCACTATTTCACATCATCATGAGTTCATTATCCAAGAAATGATGTGCATTAATCATACAGGTGTGTCATGGAATTTGGGTTTTCGGTATCGTTTCAATGACCACGAATATGGAACATTAACATCTTGGTATGCCTATTGGGGCATCTTCTTGTTGTGCTGAGGTTTAAAATAAAAAAACATTAACACTAAGAATTTGGTTCCTCAATTTGCATTAATAATGATTTAACTTCACAATCATGGAAAGTTGGTGTTTCTAGATGTTCCTAGGATAGTAAAAATGATCATTAGCATTTTTGTCTACAAAATAGCTTATTAATACTATTATCACCAACATAAAAATATAATAAAAAATCTCAACATCAAAAGCAGAGCACTTAGATTGCAATAAAATAATCTTGGCTCCATAATGAAAGAAATATCAATTATCAAACATCAAATACCCATTGGGGGGACTTAAGAGAACCCAAACCACTAAAAATTGACTAAGAACTAAAACAACAACAAAAAAAAGTATATATTAAAGTTTCTCTAACATAAAGAAAAGACTAAATTCAAAATCTAGCACATGTAACAAAAGGCGTATAAGAAACACAAATAGAAGCAACATGGCACTCATATGCTGTGAGAAATATGACATTACACAAGTGAAAGTTCTAAGTACCATTGCAAACGCCAACGCGTCTCGCGCTTCTCAATTACACGAAGGCAACCACGTAACGCTTCTACAGCACGCTCCCTGACATCTAATGCAGGATCCCAGAGGGCAACCCAGATATCTTCCACAAATTCAGCTACATGCACATTGAAAACAGTCGATGCATTTTCCGCCATTTCCTAACATTTAAGATTATAAGTTCACGTCATTAATCTAGAAAAGCCTTTTACAATTTGAATAAAAATTCCTTCTTCAGTATATCTTACTCAGTTAAATTAAACAATGTTCTCATTTTGCCATCATAAGCGCATTGGAACTTTCTAAAAAAAAGTATAGCTAAGCATTCTAGAATTCAATGTATCAAAACTATTTTCCACATTTCAATTGATACTTTGATCAACATTTATAATGCCGTAGGTTCATCCTTCCAGAATTACTTTCTATATCCAGGGCCGGTGCTGGGGCAAAGTGACCAAAGCGGTAGCTTTAGGTCCCAGATCCGGAGGGGCTGCAAAAAGAAAATTTTGCAGGGATCTCTCTGCTTTCGATGAAAACCTCCACTCTCTTATTTTCTCCAACTTCTTTCTTCCAACTCAAAAAAAGAGGACCGAGCCAAGGATTTTTCTTTTAAGCCCAGAGCATACCTGCAACATGGCCTCCGAAAATTGTAGATGATTATAGTTAATACTAAGAAGCAAACTTAAACTCCTAGATTGAGCGGAAATAAGAAATATTTCAATGCAAGACACAATGGTTAAAAGCTCAATAACCAATGAGCTAAAGTTACCCCAACTATCTTTCTTGACAATATTCACTAAATATATAGCTTAATAGTGGAATAAATAAGTATGAGGTTTAGCTAAAAGTTTGGCTCAAGTTTGATAGTACATTATACCTAAAAATATAATCTATATTTAATTGCCACTAGCAAATAAGGGTTTGAATAGGGATAAAGCACATACTTTCAAAATTAATACTGCTGCAAACCGATGATTCTCTACTCTATCTTCACGAAGCCATTCCAAAGCATTTTTTACCTAAACAAGGAAGCGCCTTTAGTACCTATAGCTGAGAAAACACTGATGAAGCAACCTCAACAAAAGAAAAAGTCGCAAACCTGATGCTCCACCTCATCAGCAGCCATTGCCCCGCCAACCCTGGCTAAATGACCAAGCACCCTACTAGCGAGGATATAAACTTCGGGGTCACGCTTTTTCTCAAATACTTTGCACATATATTCAGAGACCTTTGAAACTTTAGAGGCGCTCTCCCCGACTGACAAGTCTACCAACTCACTAACATTTCTTAAAGCTAACAAATTGTCAGCAACATCGTTACTGTCCAAAAGTAAAGAAATACGATTGTACATTTTCTCCATTAGACGAAGAAACGCTTCTCCAGTATGATCCTGAGTCAATTCCTCCAATTCCTTACATATAGAAAACACATCACCCACCTGTGTTAAGGATTTAAAGAAACCCACTTAAACCCTTGTTAGATGAGAAAATGGGGAGGAAATGACATTGTCCACTTAAACCCCATTTTGATTTATCTATTTTGCGTTGAGTTTCGTAATAATATCTAAGTAGTACTAAATTAAAAGGCTTAACAATGTACCCCATTTTGATACTAAAAGTTTTGCAGGTTTAACTGAAAATTGGATTGCTGCCTATGATTTTGCGGGTTTCAGATAATACTACAAGAAAGGGAAAAAAATCACAAAACCTGTTTTTCGACAAATTGAGAAAGTTTGACAACACGTGTTCCCCTCATCATCGTTCTTGTGTAGCTGAAACATCAAAGTAAAGAATGCCATGGAGTCACTCACTAAAGATTGTAAACCAAAAGATTAAAGTAGTTGCCCGATTGAACTTCTTGATAGTAGAAATTGTGAGAAAGACCTTGAACCACGAGAGAGAGAAAGAGAAAATTACCTTAAGCGCAATCAACATCAGTGAACGCGAAACTGAAGAGAAAATTAGTGAGATTCTTTGTTGTTGAGAGAGACGAAGGAATTTTTTAGCTCAATCTTGGAACGGTTCTATTTGGGTCAGATCTACGTAAAACTAGGAATCTTGAACCAGAGCGGGAACATATTTGTTCCAGGTCTTTTTTTTTGTTTTTTAGGGGGTTTGATATGCTAGTAACTTGGTGGGAAACAACCGAAGTCCTTGCTTCATTTCGATGCAAAATATGTACATATCAATCATTGTTGAAGAGAAGTACAAGTTTTTAAATGTCGAACATTCAGTTCAGGGGAAGTGTTGTCAAATTTTTGTGTGGGATTTTTCCTGAATATTAGTTTTCGCTGTAATATGGTGCATGCCTATTCTAATTTTATAGAAAAGGTGTCACGTGAATACTTAAGACAACTAACTCGAAGGGTAGAAAACATCAATGGAAGTATCCTTGAGCTTTTTAGGGAGCGGATAAAAAGAGCTCCACATTCAAGAGAGTGAGGCATCGAAAGACTGGATGGAGATGTGTTTCTCTTATTTGATGGAAATGGTAAATAACTTTGTGGATCAACAATGTCTCCAGAGAGTTATTGTAAAAGTAATATGTAAGGAACCTATAATTGTTTTCCAATTTTCAGGAACCTCTATCACTACGAAATATTTTAATGTGTCTATCAAACTGATTTTTCACTTCAGTTACATATGTCCTAAACATATCTATAGCTTCACTTTTGTGACGCATTAGGTAAACCTGAGTATAGTTTGAGTGATCATCTATAAAAGTTATAAAATATCTTTTACTATTTCGAGTTAATGTACCGTCCATTTCGCAAATGTCAGAGTGTACTAAATCTAAAAGTTGTGATTCCCTTACAACACTTTTATGTGAGGTTTTAGTAATATTAGTTTGACTACAAGATTGACATTTATCAAAATTGTTTAAATCTACTATAGGGATCATACCTAGTTTACTCATATTGTGTACTAGCTTCTTGTTAACATGAGATAGTCTAGAGTGCCAAATATTAAAAGAAGACAATAAGTAAGCAGAAGTAGATTTATTAATTTCAATGCTCAATTTGAACATTCCATTACAAGCAAAGCCCTTTCCCACAAAAATCTCACCCTTAGTCAAAATGTAATGATCTGAGCCAATGGTCTGCTGAAATCCTGCCTTGTTGAGAAGATAGCCAGAAACAAGATTCTTTCTCATTTCAGGAGTGTGCATCACATCCTTCAGAGTCACTGTCCTTCTAGAGGTAAATACCAGTTCAACATCTCTAGTGCATAACACTTTGGTGCAATGGGAATCCCCAAGTAGCACCTTCTGGTCTTCAATTTTCTTATAGGTCTTGAACCAATTACGTTCATAGCATACATGCCTAGAAGCCGCCCGAATCAGCCCACCACCCGTCGGTTTCACCGACCATGTTGATCTCCGTGATCATAGCCACTAAGGGCTCTTCGGTAATGTTCGCCTGAGCAACAGGTTTGCGGTTTCGACAGTTTCTAGATATGTGTCCAGGCTTGTTACAGTTGAAGCACACAATAGAAACTGTTCAGTTATTTGGTGGGGCTTTTTGGTTCGTTCCCTTATTGGGATTCTGGTGTTCATTTTTCTTACGGTTATTCGGATTACCACCGTTAAGATGGTTGTTCCGATTACCGCCATTCTTAGAATTGAAAGGCTTCCCTTTAGGTTTCAGATGGACCTTCCCTTTAGCTTGAACCAAAAGGATTTTCTCTTTCAGGTCTTGTTTTCTAGATTCCTTTTTAACCTAAAATGAGTAATCAAGTTCTTCATGGTAAGTTCATTTGGCTTGAACCAAAAGGATCTCATGTGCAATTCGTTGCAACTCATGTGATTGGGTAATTACCGACTTATCGTCGACCATAGTGAACTTGAGATATCGGCTTACATCAAACTTTTTAGAGCCTGCCTCTTCCGTATCATACTTCCTCTGTAATGCATCCCAAACGGTTTTTGCAGTTTCGACTGTAGATAATAATCGTACAGTTCGTCTGCTAGACCGTTCAGAATAAAATTACGGCATTTGAAGTCAGCCTCAGTCTAGTTCGAAATTGATTCTAAGGTTTTGTCATATTCGTTTTCAATCAGGTCAGGGTCTACCGCAGGTACGGGAACGAGAGGTTCAATTGGGCATTCTTGTTTCAAAACATAAGCCAATTCCTTAAGTGTGAGATAAAAGAACATTTTGTTATTCCATCTCTTGAAGTTGAGACCATCAAATTTATAGGGTTTGTTGGAATCAAACTTCAGCACTTCTGAGGAAAGAGCCATATTACTAGTAAGAAATTACTCTTTAAAATTGTAAAAGTAATATGTAAGGAACCTGTAATTGCTTTCCAATTTTCAGAATCCGAGTATAAAGATTAGTAACGGCAGCTTCGCAAGGATTAACCACAAGTACTTTGCAGCAACCAGGTTTGGATAAACTGTAACAGCAACAACAATTGTTTGCAAGCAGCAGCAACAACAGGTTATAGAACCACCAACAATAGCAATTTATACAAGCAGCAGCAATAGCAGTTAAACAATAATATTAACAGCAGTTTAATTTCACAGAACAGCAACTGTAACCAGTAGGTTATTTTCGTACAGCAGCAACAACAATAATAGTTTTACTTTGTCACATCAGCAACAGCAAGAACAAAAAATAGGAACTGGAACTGTTCGGAGCAACAGCAGTTTACTTTCGTACAATAGCAACAGCAAGAACAGGAAGCAGGAACTGTTTGGATAAAGTGGAACAACAGGAAGAAGTTGAACTAATTGAACGATGAACGCATCAGCAATTCGTAACAGCAAGAACAGCTTCTCTATTTATAAAGATTAACAGCACGAATTAGCAGCGCTCGAGGCGTGGGTCATACTTTCTTTAAAGAGTATGTCAAGTACTCTCCCAGGATACAACGAACGTATACAGTAGCTTCGTAGGAAGTCTACGTAAATCAAAGCACCCCAATGTAAACCGTATGAGAGAGAGAGAGGGAGATGAAAAGTACAGAGATGGAGAGTTCTTTTCTCATTTTTCTTTTTTTTTAAAGAAGGAAAGGTGGTATTTATAGCTGTTTTTGTTTTACAATCATGTACAACGTCTCCCAGCTTTGAACTCCTAAAGAGTAGGTCTTCTAGCCGTTTGAGGAGAACGTGTAAAGACTAAGCCAAGGTTAGGTTTGAATAAAGAAACCAAAGCCCAAAAAAGAACTGGATAATATTTTACTAAGAAGATTAGGGTGAGTCCAAGCCCAGGCCCCAAGGCCTTCAGAGCCAATTGCCCAATCCCAATCCCAAACCCAAGTCAAGGCTCAAATGAGTTTAGTTTTCGAAAAAATCCAACAGTTAGCATTGCAACCATTGGATTATGTACGACCAATACCTTAACTAATCTAATCTAATAAAAATTATTTCTAGTGAGTAGTGAGATATTTCTGGTATATAAGAACACCCACAGCAACTAGGTACACCCTGACGTGGCGGGTGGATTTTTAAATCCACCCTCTTTTCTGCCCAAATTGTCTCCCAGCAGCTAGGTGAATCGGTAACGTGGCAGGAGAAAAATCCATCCAAGGGTGGATTTGGGTGGAAAATCCACCCTGAGGGTTGATTGAGGGTGAGTTCACGCCGTACAGTTCTGAAGTGCGCGTAGACATAGCGCACGGTTCAGAAGTGCGCGGCAACACATAACCTTTAAGATTAAAATACGTGGCTCCCATCCAACGGCTCCCATTAAGCGCACTTCAGAACTGCGCATATATATATAAACCAAGCTTGCCGCACGGTTTAGAAGTGCGCTGGGATTTTGATGGCTCAGATTAAAATACGTGGACTTATCAGGGACGTCCATTTCAAGCGCGCGGATCATAACTGTGGTGGAGTGAATTCACCTTGGGGTGGATTTTAAACTGTTGTGGGGTGGATTGAGGTGGATTGGATTCACCTTCAAATTCATCCAATCTACCCTCTTGACTACTGTGGATGTTCTAACAAGCAGTGAGAGCACCCACAACAGCTAGGTGCATCCTGACGTGGAAGGGTGAATTCCAAATCCACCCACTTTTCCACCCAATTCGTCTCCCAGCAGCTAGGTGAATACCTGACGTGGCAGGAGAAAAATTTATCAAAGGGTGGATTTTCTACCCTATGGGTAGATTGGGGGTGAATTCACGCTGCGCTGTTCTGAAGTACGTGTAGCCATTGCGCGTGGTTTTGAAGTGTGCTTACACTATTCACCACTAAGATTAAAACATGTATCATTTATCCAATGGCTCCCATTACCGCTCACTTCAGAACTGCGCGTAGACACGAGTCAACAATCCATTGGCTCCCATTACCCTCACTTCAGAAGTGCGCGTAGAGACAACGTTCAAGATTAAAATACGTGGACTCATCTTGGATGTCTATTTATGCGCGCGGTTCAGAAGTGCGTGGAGTGAATTCACCTTGGGGTAGATTGAAAACTGTTTGTGGGGTGGATTGGATTCACCTTGAAATTCATCCAATTCACCCTCGAGCATCCACAGCAGTCAAGAGGGTAGATTGGATGAATTTCAAGGTGAATCCAATCCACCTCAATCCACCCCACAACAGTTTTCAATCCACCCCAAGGTAAATTCACCCCGCGCAGTTTCTGAACCGTGCGCTTGAAATAGACGTCCCAGATCCTCCCACGTGTTTCAATCTCAGCCATTAAAGACCCAGCGCAGTTCTAAACCGCGCGTAGAGTTAAACCAATAGGAAAATGCCACGTTTTTAATAAAAAAAATAATTAGCCGCGCGGTTCTGAACCGCGCGGCATCACCCTGAGGTTTTTAGGCTTATTTTGGTTTCAAGTCTTTTAGGCTTATTCTTATAAGGCATTGACATTAAGGCATTAACATATCCAACATATTAGCATATCTAAGGCATTAACTTGGCATACCCAACCTTACTCTACAAGTTTCCCAACCCATTTCCTTCGTTAATCACTTCAAAATGTCAGATTCTTCTAGTTCGCGACCGAGGAAAAATGCTTCCAAAACTACGCGTAACTCTAACGGGAAAGTAAAACGAAAGGGGAACGCCGACATCACAAATAATTGGCCGTTACAATTGACGTCGGAAAACGATCCCACTCCATCGTACGATGAGTTGAACCGAGTAGATATCCTCCCGGACGGCTGGGTCCATATTTCTGCTGGATCAGAGGAAATACCGGTAAGTTTTATGTAAATTTCATATGTTATTAACGTATATTGCAATGTGTTCGATAAAATGCCCGAATGAACTTCAAACGTGTTAATGTACTTTTTTTGTCAGAACCGAGATGAATTACAGTGTAGGGGATCATTGGATAAGGTACTGAAGTTGTAAGGATGGATTACCGTGTACCCGACATTGAAGAAGTTGGTCGACGGTATGGGTTTTGCAGACTTTTGCTCGATTAATGCGGGAAACTCGGATAACCATCTCATTCATGCTCTCGTGGAGCGGTGGTGGCCTTCCACCCATACCTTTCACTTCCCTTGCGGGGAACTGGGTTTCACACCGCTAGACTTCGTCATGCTAACGGGCATATCTTTTAAGAGGGGTCGCGAACTCCCGTACGACGAGAGGTACTCCAAGTTAGAGGAAGCCGAAAAGATGTTCCCAGGAATTACAAGCTCTGACATGAGGTACGGTAACGTCACTCTCTCCTATTTAAAAAAGTGGCAAGAGCCTTTGAATCCAAGTAACCACAATTACGACTCAGAAATGGATATCGTGTATGCACGGGCATTTATTGCCTATATGATGGGTATTCTCTTCTTCTCAAATGGTGTCACATCCCTTCGGTCAGGTTATCTGGCAGCCTTGATTGACTACGATATCATTGGTGTGTCGGGTTTTGACTGGGGTACGCCCATTATGGCGGCTATGTATCGGGGGCTTGATGAAGTCTAGGTTCTGAGGCCCGGGAAGGTAAAAAAATTGATCACCAAATTTTATGCGGTGTTGGAGTACTGGTTCTTCGAGTACTGTCGGGTTGGAATGTATCTTGTTAAGGTACAAAACTTTAACCATATTTATCCTCGTATTTCTGGGTAGAGAGATGAAAAGGCGAGTACCGGGGCTAAAATCCATCACTATTTTGCTGTGATCAGAGATATGATAGAATGGAAGGACAGAACCAACATAGATTGGCAACCATGGCACAGGTCTACAAAATAGAGACGTCCAGAGGTAAGAGTTGCTTC
The DNA here is from genome assembly GCA_014058105.1 of Kingdonia uniflora. Taxonomy (NCBI): domain Eukaryota; kingdom Viridiplantae; phylum Streptophyta; class Magnoliopsida; order Ranunculales; family Circaeasteraceae; genus Kingdonia; species Kingdonia uniflora. Next base: position 1,109,300 of record JACGCM010001588.1, on the reverse strand, counting down.
AAAACTGAGCACCCAGAGGGTTCTATTGGTGTCAGTCCCATACGGCGATGGTACGCTTTGGTATTTAGGAGACCGGTGTATGCGTCAGATTACCGGGCTTGATAGTAAAACCCTATGACCCCCCTCAGGAGATTATGAAATTCCCAAGGTACGATCGAGAGTTATATTAGAGTCTGAAGGATGTGGGGTTCAACGATGGTCGCGATTATCTTATTCTCGACGTAGATTACATGACATATTGGCGTCTCGTTCATCCAAATCCCAAGATCGGTTGTACTTTAGTAAAGAGGACGGGAAATATTTGGTGGGTCCGGCGTGATCTAGTGAGGCCCGATGTAATCTTGCCATCTACGTCAAGTTTAGCTACGTCTTCACAGGTGCAAGACTATGGTGTTCAGGCGACCGACGATCCACGTGATATGGGATGGTTCATGGATGTGTCGGGACCGAACGATCAACGTAGACGGATACCGATCCCGGTGATGCAGGTACAATACCCGTGTCCACCTACGTATAGTACGAATGAGTTGTGGCATCAAAACCAAGGATTATGGTATGCGGCATATGAAGACTTGAAGCAATTCGTTGATCGCACAACCGAGTTAGAGGAACAGCTAAGGCGGAGTGATGAGATCATCCGAGAGACCTTCGATATACTAACTAAGATGTCAATTTCCTACCAGACAAAGCCGGTTGAGCAATGTACCTATGACGAGTGTCTCGCACGTGGTAGACGCGTCCGCTAAAAGAAGAGAGGTCGTCCCAGTTAGGTTATGTTTTATTTAGAACTTTTATTTATGTTTTGTTTAAACTATGTTGTGTATTAATATTGTTTAAACTATATTTTATTCGGAGTATTAATATATTTTTTATTTTGAAAATTATATTTTTGGAAACTGATTGTACAAGTTACTCAACGGTCATATTAACGGCTATATTCGAAGAATGGAAACTTGTTGTACAAGTTACTCAACGGCTATATTTTTTTTTGAAACTTGTTGTACAAGTTACTCAATGGCTATATTTTTTTGGCACTTGTTAACGGCTATATTAACGGCTAGTTTTTTTCATCTATAAATGTCATTCATCTCATACACTCTCCTCCCTTCTAATTTTCTACACTATCCTTCCTCCTTACCTTACAAACAAAACCATTATGTCTTCCTCAAGCTCCCAATCTAATTCTCAAAACCACTCTCAATCCTCCAATACGAACCAACAAGGAAACGTCTTTCCTCATCAATTCGGCACATTTGATCCATCGCAAATGCCTAACACTTCCCAAGGTCAAAATCACCATGTTCACCAACTATTCCCGCCATCCGAAAATCAATTTCAATCTCAAACCCATGGATATTACCCTTATTACCCAAACCAAGGATATTACCCTCAATTTGATAGGTATACTGGCTCGTACCCTCAACCGAGAAATCCATATTATTCATCTCAAACTTCTTTCGCCGGTGAAAGTTCGAGTACCACGCCGATGCAAGGTACATGGGGCTTAAATGATTTAAATTTTAATACGTGGACTCAATCCAAAGAACTCAATCCAATGCAAGGTACGCCGGTTGCATCTTTGGTTGTCTCTCTGGTCATCTCCAAGGAACTCAATCCGGTTCTCACGAGAAGTAATACGTGGACTCATGGAAATGTAAAGTCTACAAGAAAAATGGCATCAACACCTATTATAGTTGAGGATGTAGCTCAGGCTGAGGAACTCAATCCGATTCTCACGAGATGTAATACGTGGACTCGCGGGAAGGCAAAGTCTAAAAGAAAGACGACATCGACACCTATTATAGTTGAGGATGTACTTGAGGCTTCGGAGGATGTTCATGACGACAAAGAACAATAATCCAACTCCAAGAATTGGTCATCTGATGACTTCATGAATCTTACATGCACTTGGTCCCAAGTGTCTCAAAACCTCGCTAGTACGAACAACCAAAAAGCCGCTACATTTTGGTTCAAGGTGCGTGATTAATTCAACTCCTTCTATGTTGACTAATCGATGTAGCGATCGTACGACGGTGTCAATTGTGCGTATAAGGGGCGGCTCAATAAGGAATATTTAATTTTTAGAGGTATCATTCAAGACATTGAGAGCCGACATCATACCGGTATTGGAAGGGATGACTTCGTAAGTATTTCATTTATTTTCTCATTTCATTAATGTTCAAAGGTGAATCATACTCTAAAAAAATTTCTTACTTAATTTCTAGGAACGTATGGCAAACGATACATTTTTTCAAGTACAAGGCAAACCATTTAAACTTGGGGAAGCGTACAAAGTCTTGGAAACTTGCCCAAAATGGTCACAAATTCATCACATCGGCCATCCCGGCCGCAACGTTGCCAGAAAGTAAAATTTTAACGATAACCCAGGTAACTCCACCAATACCGATCCTGAAACACCTACATTCGGCACTCCAAATATCGTAATTCCGGATGATTTTATCGACGTGGATGCACTATTATATTCTTGTGGGGATGTACGACCGGACGGCCAAAAAAAATATAAGGCAAAAGAAGCGGCAAAGGCAAGTATAGGTTTTTAGGGGAAGAGGATGCTTGAGAAAACGTCCAACATGATGAAGTCATGGAATCTGAGAGACGAGCAAAAGAAAGATGAAAAAGAAGCTAAAGTTAGACGTCGAGCGGAACGAAAGTTGATGAAAGAGGCTGAGTTTCAAAGGAGGCGTGAAGCGGAGCTAACTCGGAAAAAAAACTTCGACGACTCGCATATGTTAAAGGTGATGGTAACGGACCCAACTAACCTACTACCGGTACAAAGGCGTTGGATGAAGAAGCACATTAATGAATATTCGAAGAAGTTGAAGGAGTAGTGTCCAAGTGATGACGACGGTTGTAGTGATATAGATTGATGTAATCCTTAGCATTAATAGTCGTTATTAAGATCTATGTAATCTCATTATTTCAATAAAATTATTATTAATGGTTCCTAATCCATAAAATTGATACAAAATCAAAAAACTGAAGCAATAAACTATGTTTCATTAAAGTGTTACAAAGATGAAGACTTGGAAATAAAAAACATTACAACTTCAACATTAAACTTGAAAATAAAATACATTACTTTAGAAAATAAACAAGCAATGATGAAGACTACAATTACTCTGCCCCTTTTCGACTCCACAAATACGCGACAAATTCATCTCGTAATTGGAAATGAGCTCCTTCATTTCTAATTTCACGAACCTTCTGGATGTACTATGCCATAGTGCTGATCGCGTGTCTTGGATTTAAGTCCTCCTTCCAATTATCCATGGCTTTTCTAAACTCGGGATCAATGTCTATTTGCCGGATATAAGTATGACGTTCATCTTCCATGATCATATTGTGCAAGATTATACATGGGTACATAACATTTCTTAGATCACTAAGTTTCCAAAATCACGCACCGTTTGCCAATATTTGAAACCTAGCTTGTAATACCCCAAAAACACGCTCTACGTCTTTCCGGCATGATTCTTGCATCTTCAAAAAATGTCTTTCGGCATCGTTGGATGGATTTCTTATGGTTTAAACAAGTGTTTGCCATCTTGGATAAACTCCATCTGTTAAGTAATACCCCATAGTGTGCAGTACCGTGTCTATATTATAATTGCATGGCGGCACAACTCCATTAGACAAGTTGTTGAAAAGCCACCGTTGATGCAAGACATTCACGTCGTTGTTAGAACCGAGCACCCCAAAGAATGCGTGCCATATCCAAAGATCTTGAGATGCAATCGCTTCTAAAATCATCGTCGGGATTTTCTTATACCCGGTATATTGTCCTGCCCACCCGGTAGAACAATTCTTCCATTTCCAATGCATACAATCTAAACTACCTAACATCCCTGGGAAGCCTCACGATCCATTCACTTCTAACAAGTGTAATGTATCGTCTTCATTGGGAGATCTAAGGTATTGAGCTTTGAATTGTGTTATAATAGTTTTATAAAATTCTTTCAAGCACAAAATAACCGTAGACTCCCCAATCCGAAGGTATTCTTCTTGGGCGTCTGTTCTCGTACCGTAACATAACATGCGAGGTGCGCACGTTATCTTTTGGTGTGAGGATAAGCCCATAGTCTTAGCGGCATTTTCTTTTTGAATAAAATAGGGGTTCGAAGAAAGTATTTGATGATAAATACGTTGATACACACCTTCGCTCATATGGAATCGACGACGAAATGAGATATTTTTGAATCTTGGGTTGTCACCGAAGTAATCTCGGTTAAGGCTATCCTCCCCCAATTTATGCCACGGTTTTTCCGTTTGTCAATCTGTCCCCTTTTACTACCTCCCCGCCTGATGTCGCATCTTGCTTTTTTTATTTTGTTTCTCCCATCTCAATCATCATCTTGCCATACTCGTGCAACAACTCAACTTGACGTCAGAATAGTTCTTCGTCACTGGACGATGATGAGAGTGATGTCTCGGGCCTGAGCAGGTCAGCAATGATTTCGTCAGACATGATTCGGTGCAATTGATAAGAAATGAAGAAGGTTGAGTTTTAAGATATAAGATGAATGAGTTGATTGTAGAAGAGAGTAGGAGATGAATGGGGGTTATAAATAGAGGGGAAAAAACTAGCCGTTTATAGCCGTTGAGCATCTTGTTGAAGAAGTTTGACCAGGGGAAAACTCAGGTAAAATAATAGGGAACCAAAAATATTTTTTATGCAGGCTTATGCCGCGCACTTCTGAACCGCGCGGCAAAAACTACCCGTTTAGAAATATTTAAATCTCAGGCGTCCACGTGGTCAAATCCTAGATGTTGAAGTTGCGCCCACTTCAGAACTGCGCTTAATAGGAACCATTGATGGGAGGACACGTGTTATCATCTTAGGGGAGAAGTGTTGCCGCGCACTTCAGAACCGCGCGGCCTGAATTCACCCTCAGGGTGGAAAATCCACCCAAATCCACCCTTGGATGCATTTTTCTCTTGCCGCGTCACGTATTCACCTAGCTGTTGGGAGACGAATTGGGTGGAAAAGAGGGTGGATTTAGAATTCACTCTGCCACGTCAGGGTGCACCTAGCTGCTGTGGGTGCTTAACTGCTGTGGATGCTCTGAGGAAAATCATTTTCTGGCAAAAACTATTTAAGATGCTGCCAAATGTCTGTGGTCAACGACGAACTTGCCTCTTTCTTACTTGTTAGCTCCAACTCGCACTCTATATTACCAGAGAAAGGGAGACATCATGTTTTGTAGTTTGCCCAAAAAAAATATACATTTTTCATTACAAACACTCATTTTCATTTTGCATTATCACCACAACAAAAAAAATTGTTGCTCTTGTTTTGAAAGGAATATTTTTTTTACACCTATAACATGTATTTTTATTATAAACATCTTATTGTCGTGTTCACTAGGGTGTCAAAACATCCTCATGAATCCCGATAGACATAATCATTTGCGATGTCTATGGTTCACCTTCAATGGGCACCCTGACAAATGACTCATGAGTTGACATCAACAACAATAAAATTTAGATTTGAAGTGAAACGTAGAAACCCTAAGCCATTACAAACAAAGAATCTCTTAACAGAGTCCTCAGGAAAACTTCTTGCCTTGCAAAAAGATGATTCAAAAAAACTATACACGGTGAAGTTTCAGCACAAATAGTAACTTTATCACAGAATGTAGTTACAGTTAGTATCACAATGGATTGCGGTTTACATCTTTGTACAGCAGATATCGTGAACGGCTTTTCCCGAGCGCAGCATACCTGAAAAAAATTACAGAAATCTTAGATACATTGATGAAAGGATTTTAAGACAAGTTTGTACGCTACTATTTGGCAGTTTGTCTACTTAGTCCTGGTTAGTAGACACATGATTTTCCTATTAATAAAACTGTATGCTCATGTTTTGCCAACACTTTGTTACCTCCAACTTTAGGTCATCTTTAGGTTCATGCCTGGTGGTTTTTAACCAGATACACTGGAGTGCAACAGCGTCAAGCAAAGAGATTTAATTTGCTCAAATTTTTCAGTTTTTGGAAACTGCGTTACCACTGGAAGAGGGCATTTTGTTATAGAAAGTTTAAACTCTAAATGTTAACTTAAGCTCCACATCGGAGGTGCTCTACCCATGCATACTAACACACTCTGCAACCAAACTTCACCTGTTTTACTCAATACTACTTGACAAAAACATTTAAATGCAAGGGGGGAAATTCATATCCCCTTTTATACTTGATAATTCTTTTTTTCCAAATTCTGTGATCAAATTTATGGATGCTGCATCTGAACTATCCTGTAATATTTTTAGTTGTATACTGAATTGCTAACAAGACTCATAATATGAATGATATACAAGCACTTACCATTGCGGCACAAAGGGTGCCATCCAGATGGCGTCACCTGCTTGAACTGGGTACCTAGTTGACAAAGAGTAATTAAGATGATAAATAATAAGAGTACTCAATTTGTTACTAACTACTTTTGCATAAGCACAAATTAACTATTCAAATTGAATTCTAGGGTTTTAAGAGTTCACCCAAAAACTCTAACAAGAGAACTAACTAATAATGAAACCCCTAACATCTATATAAAGAGCAAAGATAAAATGTACGTGGCGTCGTGGTTAAGCGACCCACGAGGCATGATCTATCAACTCTCCCCTCCAAAGAAGAATTCAACCACGAATTTTGTAAGCATATATAATCATCGTAAAATGTCGGATTTATCCATGCAAACGACTCCCCCGAAATCCATGAATCATCCTCCTCTGAACGACCAACCCATCGTATCAAAACTCTGCATGTCTTGCTGCATCTAAACGGCTATCCAGTATCTCATCAATCTCGGCAGTTCAACTCAATGTTAGGTGAAGGTGTCACCGGATGTGATGGAATATCACCATAAAACTGTGTCAAAAGCTTGACATTGACAACCTTAGAGCGTGCTCCTAAAATGTCGAACTCATAGGCATTTTGGCCAATGCACTGAATGATGCGATAAGGTCCAAATTTTCGCAAGAGAAGTTTAGACACCACACCAATTCGCTAAATGTCGTTGAACCTCCTCATATATTGCCCGAATGGACTCAGCAAACTCTGCAGTACTGTCAGAAGTAGGTACTAACTGGGGGATATGTGCTAAATCCAGTGCAATATCTGGGGAATAGCCTGTCACTATCTGAAAAGGAGATAGTCCCGTCGAACTGTTGTTGAGAGAACTATTGAAAACAAACTTGGCCTGTGAAAGGGCAAAATCCCACTCTGTAGGTCTATCCCCTGTAATACACCGTAGTAGATCACCCAAGCTTCGATTAACCACCTCTGTTTGTCTGTCTATCTGAGGGTTAAAAGTTGTGGAAAAACGAAGCTTGTAACGTAGGAGTTTCGATAATGTCATCCAAAAATGCTCTGTAAACCGTCGATCCCTATCTGAAGTAATCGACTGCGGAACCCCATATAAACGTATCACCTCGCGAAAGAACAGTCGAACCACGTGTGCCACATCTTCCGTCTTAGTGCATGGTATAAAATGCGTCATTTTAGATAATCGATTAACCGCCAAAACAGAGTCAAACCCCCGTGTCTTCGGCAATCCTGTGACAAAGTCCATCGAAGCATCTCTCCAAAGGTAAGAAGGAATCGACAAAGGCGTGTAGAGGCAGTGTTCTGCTCTCTCCCTTTAGCCGTCGCGCAAGAATAACATCTCCGGATAAAGGCATTAACATCCCTGGGCATAGTGTCCCAGAAGTACCTCTTCCTCGTGAGTATCATGGTCTTGATCATCCCGAAATGTCCCCCAATCCCCCAGCATGGATATCTACAATCAAACGCTCTTGCATAAAAGAAATCGGGACACAAAGGGTTGTACCCTTAAATAGGTAACCATCCTGAACGGTGTAATCCTCCTGGTGCTGGTGTTGTCCACATGACTCATAAATAGGCCCAAAATACACATCAGAAGGGTACAAGGCTCGTAACTTAGAAAACCCAAATACCGAACAACAGAGTGTAACCAAGAGGTGAGTTGTCCTACTGATCTTGTCTACAAACCCGTTTTCTTTACTCTTAATGTGCTGAATGTGAAAGTAAAAACTCTGGAGGTAACTGAACCACTTCGCCTGTCTGTCTATCGAAGTCCTCTGCTGGCTATGCATGTGTCGTAGTGTGTCATGATCATAATGAATGACGAACTCTCGGTGAACCAAATAATGTCGCCAATGCCGCAGAGACCGTACTACAACAAGGAACTCAATATCATATGTACTATAGTTCAACTATGCCCCATATAACTTCTCACTGAAATAAGCGACCGGCCTTCCAGACTGTGAAAGCGTAGCACCAATCCCAGTCTTACATGCGTCTATCGTAACCTCAAAAACCGGCCCTAAGAAATTTGGTAATACAAGGGCATGAATAAGATGCTCCACTTTGGTGTGGCTGTGTAATAAGAATATCATCAAAGTAGACCACCGCGAACCTCTGTCATCAAACGCATGAATGTGGACGGAGCATTAGATAGCCCAAAAAACATCACTATCACTCATATAGACCATCTTTGGTCTTAAAAGTCATCTTCTACTCATCCCCCGGTCGCATGCAAATCTGGTGGTAATCGCTTTTAAGATCAAGTTTGGAGAAAAACCTAGCGACATAGAGAGATCATCTATAATATCCTTTAATCTATAAATGGGGTATTTGTATTTTAGTATGATTTGCTAACTGCCCGACAATCAACACACATACGGTAACACCTGTCCTTTTTAGGGACTTAGAGTGCTGGAACTGCAACTGGTGACATGCTCTCTCTCTCTCAGAACCCCTTTTGCACATAACTCCGCGACCTGTCTCTGTAATTTTGCATGCTCCACTGGAGCCATGTGACAATGGGGCAAATTAGGTAGAAGCTCCCCTGGAATCAAATCGATGTTGTACTGAATATTTCGTAACGGAGGTAACTCTGGTATATCTGGCTTCAGGCAGACGTCTGGAAACCGATCAAGAAGTTGTTGTACCTCGTCAGGAACTGCGTAGGGGTGGTAGACATCGCACAGACCAAAGCATAAGCAAGTCCCTCTCCTTCCCTCTGTTAGGAAACTACTTTACTTACGAATTGGAGTCTCTCCTAGCGGTAGACTCACCCATTTCTGTTGAATGCCCTTCCACATAAATAGATAGACATTAAGCCGCCCGATATGTATTGCATTCCTCTCCTACTGCCAAGGCTTAACCAAAAGTAAATGGCAGACATCCATCTTGATAACGGTACATAAGACGGATTCTTCATATTCTCCCATATTAATCTTCACACGCGTACGGTATAACGTTGATATCTCCCCTTGCTGACTATCCTTTTGTAGCCAACTCGACGTGGCAACCTTAGGGTAAGGTACCGGGTTGAGGCGTAGTTTATCAGCTATACTTTCAGAGATGAAGTTGTCTGCCGACCCTCCGTCGATAATAATATCCAGTCCCTTCCCTTGAGCCTCTACTTGTGTGCAAAAAAGTGTATACTTCTTCCAGTACTTGTTGATCGTCGGACTACTAACATCACTTTTTGTCAATGGCCCACACAAAGTGAGCACTCTCCGAGGCACTTCCCTCCTTACTCGCTGGTATGGTAAAGGATCCAATGTAATAACCCTTTCGGGTATCACCCCTACATCAACCAAATCCGTCGTCAGTCCTGTCGGAATCCGCGACCCCTCCACGAGACTCGTACCCTCACCTAGTCGGCTACGGCCTCCCCAAATTATTGTCGGACCGATGTCCAAGGGTGCTCGGGGCATACCCGCGTTAAGTTAGTGGGTCCACGACACCCTTCTATCGATGCTCTCACGGTCTGTATCTTTTGTTCTCGCAAGTTGCTCTATTGGCATGCCCGTGCCACCCGACGACATACTCTGCTCGGTGCCTGGTGCCACTATTCCTATGCCTAATGCACTTTGCCCCGTGCCCAGCACATCCTGCCCGATGCCGTGACTCATGCCTCTCGTGATTGCCCCGTGTTGTGGCATGCCCATGCCTCGTGTGCCCTGCCTTTGAGGCATGCATGCATTTTCTTCCCAAATTTGTTGGTTTGTTCCGCACATCGAATCTCGGATACCGTCGATCTCGGCAATGATGGGGCCTCTCACTCTTGAATTTTGGCCACCGTAGTCACCGGCAACCCCTCCCTTCGTCGTTGGCGATGTAATCAACCCCTCATTGATCATTCTTCAAATTCTAGGCAAGGGTTTTGGATTGGGGTTGGTCTTCTTTGGTTGGGCTTCCTGACAATTGGAATTGTTGATCGTGTAAACCTCTCGCATCAATGTCACAACCTCCTCGTGGGACTTTGATCGAGAACTTTCCAACACGTCTCCGTCTTTCCCACCTAGATCAATCGCATGGTGAACATCTCTCTCCGTCATCTCTTCGTAGTTTTTCATCTCCAAGCCATCTCCATCGAATTTTTTCGATTCCTCCGTCACAACTCCCGCCCCGAACCTTGCAATCTCAAGAATTTCACAAATGTAGAAGGCAAACCTAAGATTTCTCATAGCTTTAGTATCAAGTTGTTACTAACTACTATTGCGGAAGCACAAATTAACTATTCAAATTGAATTCTAGGGTTTAAAGAGTTCACCCAAAAACTCTAACAAGAGAACTAACTAATAATGAAACCCCTAACATCTATATAAAGAGCAAAGATAAAAGGTACGTGGCCTCGTGGGTAAACGACCCACAAGACATGATCTATCACAATTAATAATATTAACAATACAGTTTAAGAATTTGTACAAAACAAGATATGCATTTAGGAAGGGAGTGAGGGATTCATTTTGCTCAATTCAATAATGAACCAAAAAAGAACAGAAGATGAATCGTATTTATCTTATAAATTTTCGAGTGGACATAGTAAAAAACATGTGAAACTGTAACGTGATAGGCCATGCCATTTGGCCACCAAATCAATGACTGACATATGGCACTCCAAGTTTTAAGAGTTTGTGGGTGTGATATGTCGTTCACAAACACAATATTCACAATGATTATTTATCCACTTTCTAAAGAGAAACTTATATCTTGGATTAGAGAGATGAATGTGATGTTGACCCTCGAAAAGCAAAATTTATCGGTAGTCCTCAAATTAATCTAGTTGGAGCAAAATAGTTGATGGTGGATCGCATAGCATTGATGATGTATGCACCACACGCTCTTTATAGCTTTAACAATAACCTTTGTGACTCGATTAATCTATTCCTCTCCCATCTTATGACGAGAAGGATAAACTCTATTGGAAGCACTCAACAACTGGTACTCTCACTTTTAAGGAAGCTTATGATCATGTGTGTCCTCACAAAGCTGCAACTCACTGGGGAAAGACTATTTGGACATATTACATCCCTCCCCAAAGATCTATCTTCACATGAAAATTACTACATGAAAAGGCTCCAACTCACAAAAACTTGAGAAAACGAGGCATGAACATCATATCATGTTTCTCTCTATGTGAGTCTTCTCATTTAGAGACAACTCAACATTTATTCCAGGAATCTGCCTACTCGTGAAAGATATGGAGTTGGATTAGTACACAGTTCGGGCGCAACCTTTCTCAAACTTATAACATCTTTAATATGGATAGGTTGGCTACGAAACACAACTTGAGTGGGAAAGTTGGTAACCTTTAGACTACAGTGATTATATCAGGATTTTGGCTAATTTGAAAGGTCGCAATTCAGTTCGATTTGATAGCAAGTTTATTACAATTGATCAGAGTATCTCCACTCTACGGGGGTGGCTCAGAAATTCCAATGCTCTCTCCAAAGGCACCATGGTTGTTGCTGATGATGGGGCTTTATTGAACTCACTTGATATTAGTGGGAGACCTCCTAAAGCTCCTTCTATTATCCAAGTTACTTGGAACTCCAAATCTCCCCTTGCATTAAAATCATTACAGATGGAGTTTCAAAAAGAAACCCGGGTTCTTCGAGTTGTGGAGGGGGTTTTCGTGACTCTAATGAGGCTTTTGTAAGTGGTTGCGGGGGGGTTTTGTAAGTGGTTGCGGGCTAGCTACAGATTTCAGTCGCCCTTTTATGCTGAGCCGATGGGAGTCATTGTTGCAGTCAAACACACTAAGAGCAATTAAATAACATTTGGCTTGAGGTAGACTCCATAGCAGTTGCAACTATGATAATCATCAAGAATGGTAAACCGACGCACATACGAACTAGATGGTTGAACTGCTTACATTTTCTTGGATCGATTGCTTACAGAGTCACATATTTCAAGAAGGAAACCCAGTTGCAGACAAAATAGCCAACATGACTATCCTCAGCTCCAAGTCTTACTTTGCGGTCTTCTGTGCCCTCCTTCTTAGATGGACCTTTCGTCCATGATTTTTGCAATCTTCCTTCAGATTTTGTAAGGAGCCCCCCTAGGACTTTTTTTAGGCTTTTGATTGTAAATGATATTTATGCTCTTGTTTAGTGGCTAGCTATGGAACTGCTCCTGGCCAAGTGCTTCTCTTGAGTGTATATGATGCTATCTCTACCCTCAGTCTATGAGTTTTGGGCCCTACCTAATCTGATTTGTGACCTCTTTTTTCATTATTAATAATAATAATAATAATAATATTTGCCTTATACAAAATTTATCACATTAAGAGATAAGAAAATCAGATCTCAATTATGTTAAAATAATAATTAAACTGATGAAGGAGAAAAATATATATCTCCCCACCGAGTACTCAAAAATCACAAATAACATTCTTACCAATGATCTCCCAGACGATAGATGCCTTGTCCTTCCAAAAGCAGCAAACCGTGCTGATTATAATGGACCTCCTGAAAACAAACAAGTAAAAACAGCCTTAACATTTATCCTTCAGTTTGTGTGAACAGTGTGAACAGTATTGACAAGATCTGATGTAAAAACTACATGACAATGATAGATCTTACATGTTGGAAATGGTTTCGGGTAGCAAAAATAATCAATAAATATCTACAAAGCAAAAAAGAAGACTGTACCTTTACATTAAGATACTCCCCAGGTTGGAAATCCATGATCTGCGATAGTCACAGTCAAAGGTTGGTCAATCTCTATGCAAACCTTAGTATCAGTATCCTTGGGTAGAATATACTTTTATGCTGAGAGAACGTGCAGATATATCATAAAAATAATCTTCATGGTAGCTAGAAAATTGAAAATGCAACAATATAATTCGTAATTAGGATTAATTCACTCTTTATTTCTTCGAAGTAAACTCAAAATTAGAGCAACAGCTCTGGCTAAATGAGATTTCCTCAGTAGAATAATAACAGCTTACTTTCTACCAAACCTTGTTCACAGGGAAATTCTCAAAAGAATTTTTCTCGATGTTGTTCTTCATACACATAAGGTTCCTCTAAAATGATTGGATCGAAAAACGGCCATCTCTGTTCCACTAATAGGAGGCATGCCTACTAGGGCAACACCAAATTTACACTTTATTTGCAAGTCAGCACAGACCGGGGAAGTGGCAAAAAAAAATTGTCGGTGAAAAACACACTTCATCTCGTTTAATTTGGCAAATCTGGCAATTATTAGAGATCTTTTAGGACTTCGGGATTTTCATTTTCCGATTACGAGAGTCGTAGAGGGAATGCAATCTCGAACTCATCTCTGCAACAGTAGCAGCATCCCTGCTCCAAATATACCTTCTTTTTGATATTCAAATGGTTCCCTTTAACAGAACCATGTTTGGTTTTGGGTAGATGAGCCATCTCGATAAGATCCTTAACTCAAGATGTTATTGGCAGGAATTGATCCGGGTCTATGGTAACAACTCCCAAAGACCTACCACTCTACCAGCTAGGATAGTTGGTAATTTGGTATACACAAACATAATATATTAGTAGTATATAACAGAGCCATGTGAGTGATGTATAGCTAATCTTCTTAAATAAATATTATGGAAAACAAATGTTTACGTTGCCATTTCCGACCTTTCCATTAACAGTTGCATAATCGTAAATGATAGGTCATAGGTCGTCAAGACCACTACCTATGCACACTTCTTACGTGACCGGTCTCTACGTAGTTTCCATTTAATGTTTTATTTTATTTAATGCTAGAGAATCCTCTAAATTAGGATTACTCTTGGTAGTTGCCTTTTTTATAGGGAGTGTAGAGAAAGGTGGGGATCTCCTATATTTAGGAGAACCCTAGGAGAGGGAAAGTCAGTGTGGAGTTTTGAGAAAGAAGATGAAACCCTAGTTTAGTTAGAGAGATCTTGTAGTCGTAGAGAGAATTAATAGAAGAGATCGTTTGAATTTAGTATTGATTAATCGCTTACACACGGAGTTTTTAACAACTTGGAACAGAGCTAACAAGATTTGCGGATAATTTTTTAACAATGGGGAAGAAAACACCAAAGAAGGTAAAGCAACCAACCCAGAAACGCTTGAAGGCGGTGGAAGATTCTAATGTGTTACTAGTGAAATTCAACAAAGAGCTCACCGCCTCGAACAAATTGATGTCAAAGTAAATCGTTCTAAGAAAGGAAAATTTAGAGTTAGCGGACGACAGTGATGAAACCCTAATCTCGAACTCGTTTCAAGGTTTAGATGTCGAAAGAATCAACAAATTCACGAACAACAACGACGATGAAATACAAGAAATCGGGCAACGAAGAGCGAGTACTGAAGAATGAGGTTCGATAGGAACGACGTGGGTAGTCGAAACGCGGCGGTAGAAGTGCGGGGTACGAACCAAGAAGCTGGGGGAGGAAGCAATCGCGACCACGTAAGACTCACACGGGTGGGTCGCGTGCTGGACACGCACCAAGTCACACAAGGCATGCCACAGTGCATTTGGTAGGGCATGCCGGGGATGGGTTAGGGGGCACGTGGTGCAGAGCATGGCATGTCGGGTACGAAGCAAGACATGTTAGGCAGAGCACTTTTTCTGAGGGCATGCCACATGTGGTTACCGCTCGCGACGGGCACGTGAGGACGTTCCAGCCTCTCCATTTTCAACCCAATCCCGACTGATTTCTCACCAACAACAACTCTTCTTCCCAACATGACCTCGCCTCTGCCATTGTTGAGGGCACCCCAAACAGTGCCGATCAAGGACGGCAAAAAGAGATAGAGAGAACCCAACCCATCACCCCGCTTACTTGACACCACGATGACAACTCCAACTCCACTAGCAACCACGGAGACGCTTTCCGTTCCAATGACTAGAGCTACACTACCGACAATAACAAGCGCGCTAACAACGACAACCCAAACGACTCCATTAGCGGCAGTGTCCCAAAACAGTAGCGGAGCCTACGAAGCCCATGGGGAGACCCACACGCCAGCAGCAACACGGCAAGACTAAGGTGGGTTGCCACAAAATTTGGGACCCCCTCATGGAGACGCTAACAGGCAGTTTTCGGCGAATGCAATGACGTTTGCTCCAGGGCGACCGCAGGGACCACTAATACAGCAACGATAACCCGATTTTATCGCGAGGGGCATTGACAGAAGTGGTACTGGATATGTGGGAACCAATAGCGGAGATTGGCGGAATACCGAATAGTCCTCAGGAGGGCAAGTGTCGGCAGGGGTACCGCCTTATATGCCCCCTCGACCACAGAGGTCCCCTACACCTCCTCAGGGACCACATTATTCATGACAGGGTAGTCAACAGATACAATGGGCGTCAGGAAACGGGTTCACAACTGAGAACATGTATTGGGATAACTCTTACCAAAGAGGGCACGGGGACAGGTATGGTTTAAACGGCAGGAGATGGCAAAGTCGTAAAGTTTTATTGATTGGCTAAATAGGGTTGACAAGATTCTTGCGTTCAAGAAATGCATAGGAAAACAGGCGGTGAGTTTGGTCGAGAAAAAATTAAAGGGTTATGCCTTAAACTGGTGGGAAAGTGTTCAACAATTGCAAGCATCCGTGGGAGACGATTATGTTACTGATTGGGAGGTTATGCGAGGTGAGATGATAGCCCGTTTTATACCAAGTACCTAAAAAGAGGAGAGTTTCACTAAACTCCAAACTTTGCAAGATGCCAAGAATCAGTCAGTAGATGATTATACCGGTGATTTGTACATGTTATCATCACGCGTTGTCTTGTCAAAGTCTGAAGCACAGCAGGATAGTCGTTCGTTTGGGACTTACAAAACATATTCAAGATGAGATGATTCTCCTTTCGTCGCATTCACTTCTTGAAATAGTTGAGATGGCTCATCGGGTAGAAGCCAAATTGAAGCTTTCTAGATATTCCTCATTTACAACACCAACCACCACTACAGGAGTGGTCAAACTAGCGGGTATGCTAGCACGGTTATTTGCTATAATTGGGGGGAAATGGGGCACATGAGGCGCGAGTATCCTAATCCGAGGAAGCAAATGACGCTTGTGTCACAGCAGCTACATGATCATATAGATGAGGCACTCGAGCAACTATTGAGCAACGATTATGGGGACACAGAAATTGCAGCGATGGACCTTCCTCCACCATGAATTCGTGGTTGAATCCTCCTAAGAGGGGAAAATTGATAGGTCATGGGTCGTCACGATCACGACCTATGCGCACTTCTTACGAGACTGATCTCTACGTAGTTTCCATTTAATGTTTTATTTTATTTTATGCTAGAAAATTCTCTAAATTAGGATTACTCCTGGTAGTTGCCTTTTTTGTTGGGAGTGTAGAAAGAGGTGGAGATCTCCTATATTCAGGAGAATTCTAGGAGAGGGAAAGTCAATGTTGAGTTTTGACAGAGAAGGAGATTCCCTAGTAGGGTTAGAGAGATCTTGTAGTCGTAGAGAGAATTAATAAAAGAGATCGCTTGAATTTGATGTTGATTAATCGCTTATGCGCGTAGTTTGTAGCAGTAAATATTACACGGGGAAATCTGTTGGCCATGTGACCAGAGCACCTAAATAAAAACAAGTGTACAAGTACAATACATTACTGGGAAGTCTAAAATGACTCACATGGATATTGAAGTCATAAGGAGCTGAAGCGGGCAGAAGTTTTTTAAGCTCAAAAACCTGATCAATAAACGAGGAAGAAAACATTATAAACAGTTTAGAGCATCATCTATGACAGAATTGCAAAATTATAAACACTTAACCAAAATTGTGCCAAATCTCTAAGAAACATCAAATATTCCTCATACTATCAATAAAAGACCCACAAAGAGATACTTTCAGTCCATGAAAATCATGAGATATAAATGTCTATGTTAAACAGTGAAACTAAGGACAAAAAGAAAAATTACTTCTTACCTCGCCTGGAGTTTCAAGAAGTGGCTGCTTGTCGGTTGAACCAACAATCTGCTCAGGGATATGATTTTGTAGATTAACATACCTGGTGAAGAGGAATCAATTGCCATTAACACTTGCAAAAGTAATTAAGGAAAAGACGATAGTGTGAATGATGACTAAATATAATACTAGATATACACAAAAGTAATTAAATTTCTTCAGAAAAAATAGGGAGAGATCTACTATGTAGCAACAGTAACTACTGAGGACACTGGACTCGTTAACTGTATATATATTAAGATATAGAAAAAAGTAACATCTATAACTTTTTAATTACTGAAAATAAAAATTATTCTATATTTATAACTTTATAATTACTATAAATAGAAATGTTGATTTTATTTATATCTGACCAAAAGATAGTTTATAATTATGGAAAGTATCAAGTGCCATATACAAAAGATATGTCATGTCTTGACCAATTATTTTCAATCTGCTTTTTAATATGAGACACAGCAAATACTTAGAGACGAACATGTTGGATAGCTCGTGGTTATCTTTCATCAAACCTCTACTCTCAAAAAATTTACAGGAGTAAGATCCGAATATCTCGTAGTGAGACGGAGGCTCTCGACCATCTTGGATCCTGTTAAGTTTTTTCCCTGCCCGAAGTCTTTAACGTTTTGCCTTCAGATTGTAATCTGGTTTTACATCTTGGACAGATTTCTTTTAAGTTGTCGTGACAAGAATTTACTTCTAAAAAAAGCAATATGCTGAAGGTGAGATGGGAACAGTAAACCGAACCTTCGTTCGAACACAATAAGAGTTGCTAATGTGTCGCACTTTACAAAATGTTCAAAATTAGCAGGCAGATAGGCATATGAGTCCACCTGCATTCAGACATTGCAACGTCAGAGACCATCTTTAAGTGTTTCATTTTACCAAGAACCAGAATGGAGCACCATAAAACTGTAGACAACATGCAGTGATTTAACATATCTATATTACAATATTACAAAACAAGGGATAGTTGAAATATGCTCTCCCATTCAGAATACAGATCATCATCAGATTAGGAGCTGTCATTATAGACTGAGACCATAACTATAAGTTTATAAAAACACTATTCTCTATCACAAGTTCCCGGCTATCTCGTTGTCAAACATGACTCCCACCTCTCTCTTCACCACAGAGAAACCTAAGAAAAAAAACTGGCAGCCACTGTCACCATAACCGCCACCTACTTCCAGAGTTTCTATTCATGATATGAAAGCCCAGGCCCCATTGGTCCTTGAGACAAAAAAATGCCTCCTATCATACCCCAAATGGTAAAACATGTTCGAACCCCATCTTTAACATGCCACACGAAGGTCTACATCAACATTTCAATCTCGAAAGTGGAATAGCAAACAAGATATAATAGTAGGTACACTCTTTGAGACTGGTCTTGATTAGCACAACTTTCTGTCTCCCTTAGGCACTCTAGCGTTTACTTATGGAGCATAGTATATCTCCTAATGGTAAGTCCAAATATATCGGCAATATTGTCTCTATTTCACAACCTCAAGCACATACAGAGTAGCTTCGCTCTAAACCTAATATACCCCCAAAAGATTTCACTTACTAGTGTTCTCTATTAATATTTTTGATTGATAAAGAACTGATTCAAAGCTTCATTTCCTCTTTTTTCCCAATCCACCTTCAAGCAGAAAAGGAGGATACTCTGTATAAGATATACAGAGGAGAATTTCATATACATACAAGACTATTGATCTGCTATATCAGATAATGGGATTCGACATAGAAGTACTCAAATTGCTCCTAGATCTAATATAAAGAGCTCATGAAAGATGGATTATTTTTTATTAGTAAACAAGAAGCTAAATCCGAGAATATGAAGTTAGCATTAGCATGCAATAAGCTTGTCTGTCAGGCACAGGTAACCAAGCACAAGACGTGGACATGTGTTTCAGACGTAGATAGTAGATGATGATGGTGAAGCTGGTGATGGTAGTAGATGCTTCTTTTATTTTCAGTCCTCTTTCATATCTGGATCCAAAATAATTAACATCTTACAAGAATATAATAAATTCATTACCACTCAAAACAAAGCTTTCCAAGACTGGAAGCGGTATATACAACCCAGAGGACACCAAAGAAAACCAAAATGAATGATACCATTTACACCACACACTTGTCCCATCTAATTTTACTAGATCCTCAAACCTTACTTCCCTTCTAGAAGCCAATGTAGGTAATACTCCTTATAGGTCAAAAATACCTGCTTCCTTTTTCAGTTATTTCCATGAGAAAGTCACTTGTTCCTTTCTTTCCATATACCCAATCGAGTGCATATGGAGTAAGCCCAAATAAACTTACCTATTACTTTCATGAACAACCCATGCATGCCTAAACTCTTCTTGGATAATATTTCCACATTGGAGATTACTTTATCTATCTTGTAGAAACCAAAAACTCTAGGACGATGGCCAGGCGAATGGGACCTGGTACAACTCAAAGCAAAACAAACTCCCAACAGCTCTTGCATAATAGATACCTTAAACAGCGTTATCTAACAACCTCGAAATTACCCAAGCTAAACAGGTCCACAAAACAAAAGTGATTTTAAGTCCAGATGGTAAAAAAAAATGAAGCAAAACATATGACGAGTACACATAATTCAACATGCACACAAAAGCACAAAAAACAACTTTTGGGAGTTTAACATTGCAGAGGGAAAGGTGGTCTAAGGTACAAGTAGAGAACGCCAACTAGGCACCTAATCCAAGCTATCATCTCACAGCCTAGGGCATGTCTTTTATCAGACGCTTGCCTTTGCGTGCGCCTTAGCATTCAAGGTCTGGAAAAGTTAGGAGATCCTCCATACCCTGGGGGTCGATCTATGAATTACACCTCCAAATCATGCGACGATAAAATATTCATATGCTACTGAGGTGTTTGGTGATCACTCCCGCCAAATCCTGGAGGAGGAAAAAACCTAAAATCACAATTCACCGAAACCTTCTCCACCTTTTGACCAATGCCATACTCCCAGTTATGAACTCAAGGATATCACAACTAACTGCCGCAAAAACCTTATCCACTTTAGCATCACCGGATATCGTCTCTCTTATGTAAGTATGCCTATGCTATACTCTTCATATACAGTGACAAAACCAATAACTGTAGCAACCATTTAAATTTTTTTCTCCAATCCTTTAGAGAGAATGCTACTAGATGATTATGTTTGGCATAAAGAACAAAAACTGAACTTATTAAGAAAATTAAAATAAGATAAACTGATGAGTAAAAAGACCTTACAAGCAATATATGGCTTGTTCCAAACACATTAGCCATTGTCACAGAACCCTCAACAACAAACAAAAACCTGGTGAACATCCAAGAGATAATATTACGTTAATAAAATAAAAAATTGGCGATATGAAACGATTATCTTCCAATAATTGGAAACGGGTGAGTGAGTCTACTCAAGAAATGACTTCCAAGCGGAAGAAGGTTTTCAGTATCCAATACACAAACAAGAACGTGGACTATTGCTCGTAAAATACACATTATGAATTGGGTTTTCTATAACCTGAAACTGTATGAGAATGAGACTGCCCAAACCATATTAAGGAACGACTTATAAATGGTAAGAAAACACAAAGAATGATATGGGGTTGCCTAGTAAAGGCAATAGAGTAATGGGGTTTCATAGAAATATGAAAAATAAAGGAAACAACCATGCTAGAAGAAAACAAAATATAGGCAAGTAATTGCACCTTTCGACGTCTTTCGGGGGTAATGTAGACTTTGAATTCACTGCATTGAAAACATGAACAATAATACAAATCAGAAACAGAAGGTACAACTAGGTGCTAAAGAGCAATTAACAGACCTTGCATCTTTGCAATATACATTACAAAATGTGAACCCATCTCCGGAGTAATCAAATACGCTCCCATCGTATTCGTCCTGCCAAAACAAATACAAGCCCAATCACACATAAAGTTTATCCAAACCAAACCCCACAATTACAACCCAAAATCAACTAAAACAAAACTACAAACTCACATACCAATCCGGTAGTGGACTAAACACCTGACTTTCAGGTGTAATCAGTGCATGATCTCTCTTATACACACTTCGAGTAAAACCCGGTAAATCTACCAATCAATACAACGCAATCAAACTTAGCGCTTAGTTTCAGATGTAATAAAACTAAACCTAATCATCATCATACCTTGCAGATGGTGAGGGGCGAGTGTGGGATTTGTAACTTTCGAGTAGAGAGGTTCTGAGATTGAATTGGTGGTGTGTGATGAAGGGGCAGAGCAGAAGGATTCTTCTGCGCCAACGGTGCATTTTAGTGAGGTGCCTAGTACGATAAAGAAGATGATTGCTAACATTTTGGGTCTGTATTGTGGTTTGTGAGAGTGGAAGGTGCTGAGTGTGAAGTTGGGAGGGAAACGCAAAAGACAAAAATATATATGCTCAACGTGAATGGAAGTTGGGTAACTGATGAATATCTCCAACAGGTTCCGTAACTCACATGCCAGTCCCCCCTCTGTGCATCCTAGCTCTAGCAAGAAATCCACTAAGAGGTTGTTGTTGTTTATTTTACTTATTTAGCTTAATTGTGCCAAATTAAGTCAAATATCCAAATAAGTTTAGTTTTGGCAACCTCTTTTTCGTAACTATGAATAAGTTGGACCATTTTGACGAAGTTGAGTGTTTTGCTTTAAGTAATTTTTAAATATTCCGAAAGTACTCTTTCCTTAAATTAACATGAGATACATTTATTCTTGGCTCTCCAAAACACTTCACTCCATCTTACCACATCTTCATAACTTTATGGTTTCTTGTTTGTAAAAAATAAAAAATCAAGTTTTTGTGTTGTATGTTTGCTATAAGCATCTTTACTTTTCTAGTTTGGAAAAAAAATAAATCAAGTTATGTTCTATTTGTGGGTGATTTAGGGTTTATTGTTTGAAATAGAAGGAAGTGATTTGGATAGGTTGACATTAACCAAAAGGAAGAGATTCGGAAATTCAACTTTAATTATTGATTATAATCAAGGAAGAGTTTAAAATTATGAAAGACTAAGAGTCGAATCTCAAATGTTTGAAATTATTTGTATGTCGAATCCATATATTAATATTGGTAGTGTCCTTGTTTCTTTTACACAAATTGATTTTGGTATCGGTGGTTGATGACTAGTATTTAAGTTTTTACCCAATCTCATATTTGGCCTATTGATTTTTTCACTACTTTGTCAATTTGGAGATTTGATTGAGCTTGGTATTAGCTACTTCAAGCAAAGAAGAGTTGATGTTAATGTAATCTGTAAGACCTTTTTTTGGAGGAATTAAATGGTTAATTTCAAATCCTAAACGTGCTTGCGAAAAGCCAAAAAAAATATGGATTAGTTTGATTTTGAGAATTTGACAGTTTAGACTTCAGATTCATAAGAAGAAGAAAAAAAAACATACAATATTGTTACGGTTCAGATTTTGCATTCATGTTTCAAATTCAGTAATTAGACTTCAGGATAAGTAATTAGAGAAAGTGTTTAGAATCAGTAGAAAAAAATGCCCTCTTAGAGTTGGAGTTAGTTAAAAGTGCGAAGTCATCCTGATTTATTGCCGGTCGTAGTAAGGTTGACTATATATTATAGGTTTGATCCCTTAGTTTCTTAAAGAGCGTCGCAGGAGTTCGGTTTCCCAATCTGAGGAGTACGTTTTTCTATAGTGGACCGGTTACCGCTCATCCCCTGGGTAATGTCTCACCAATACCTTAAGCATATGACTCTTCCCCACTAGCTTTTGACCAAAAACTAGTCGAAGTCTTGCTTTTTCACTACAGTGGCCTACATATACGGTTAGTTGGGAACGTAATCAGTTAGTTATGGTCTCCGATATCTAGGACATAAAGAACTCATCATCCAGCAAGAAATCGAGGATTTCGCACGTTGAGTTTGAGCTGAAAGTGCGAAAGGCTTCCTATATAGCTCCTAACGCAAATCGTGTCGTCGAAGTCTCTAGGTATGGTAGTAGTCCCTGACCCTCGAGGTAGTACGTCTGAGCGATATGCACAATCAATGGGAGGACTACTCGAAGTGTTTTGGGTGAAGGCCGTGAGCTACCCGAACAATCCAGGGGATTGCATTTGGTTTGATGTTATATAAGATTTGAAAAGTTACCGCAGATTTATATTCTCTGCCACAAATATTTCCACACCGATAAATTGCGACATGGAAATAATTTGAGTCATTTTTCTTGTTGGTCCCAACAACATGGTCGAGGTGTTCCACACCAGTAAATTTTCGACATGAAAAGTATATATCTTTTTTTCCATCTCTTTTTTCAACAAACATGTTTCCCTAATGTAAGACACACATACACTCTCTTCCATTGCAATCACGGGGATGATTTAGGTGGCATCGATGACTATTGTTAGTATTTACGACTCAAAACAAAAGAAAATGGAGAAATCTAATTATGGTGTTCAATTTGTATGGCCAACGCAAAAAGTAAGAGAACGAAAGTTGCAGGTATCGTCAATACTAAGCCAAGAAAACTAACAGATCTTTAATCGAATTGTTGGATCAAAAGTTATAGTCAGTTTAGTATGCTAGTGCGAAACTCAAAGAAGATTTGGGAACCGAAATTGAGTTCGAGTTGTACTCGAAGTAGGACTATGTTTTAGATGTTTTTCACCCTTTCGGGTATTTTCTTATTTTGAGAAACTTTTACTTCAAGTAGGATAAGTATGGGAAACTCCTAATTCATATAAACAAAAAAGGTTTTATGTTTTTTTGGTTATAAAAGAGATCTATGAGATTTGGAGAAACCAAATCTGGAATCTATAAGAGATTAGCCTCTAGGGTAGACCTTGTAAAGAGTTGGTCTTTACAAGGAAGAAGGTGAAAGGCGTCTATTTGATATTTGATGGCGAGAGGGGGAGGACTTCTTGTGTTACTAAGATGAGAAATCAAGGAAGAGTGAAGATTGAAGGATTTCAAGAGAAGGTATATGCAACATGATTTTTGCTGAGGTAAATTTTAGGTTATTGATGGATTTATTATTTTTGTTATCTCTTGTAAATCTATGTAAGGATATAATGAGATTAAAGAATTTCATATGCTCGTTGGAATCTCTTGACGGCTTGTAATTGAACTTGAATACAAAGTAGATTTTTTTTTTAGTGGGGAGTATCCCTTAGGGGAAACCTCTGGTAAATTTTGTGTTATGTGTACATGAATTATTATGTCTATGCTATTTGGTTGATTTTGTATGCCATGAGGATAATCGGATTTAACCAAATTGCACATGGGGGGTGTATTCTGCCCAGTTCCCCCAACATCTTTATGGTTGAATTTGTTGATTTTAATTAACCTCTACATCGGTCTTTATCTCTCATGATAAGAGAGTTTCACCCCCAGGATTAAGTTGGGTTGTTTCCTTTATTTTAATTTGATCCATTAGATTAGTGATGACAAATACGACATAGTTTTTACTCTTCGATGTCAAAATCGACTGCTTTAGGGTCATGGATGGTTTTACTAACATAGAAGGGTTATGTTATATAACATTTAGGGCAAACCCAATAGTCAAAAACTTTTGACTACTTATGACCCTCACAAAAAAAAATCCAACCCACACTCTGTTTCTTTCAGCAATTATGTTGAGGTGGTAAATAAAATCTCTCCAAATGATATCGTAACGAGTCCTTTTATTGTAAATATATGAAGAACAAAATTAATTTATTTATGCAACATCTTTTCAACCTAATTTATCGTAAATGTTTGAGTACCATAACACAATGTTCGTTTCCTAGTTGTTTGTTTCAAAACGGGGTGGAGGGGGTATTGTTCTTTCCTCGATTTTTTTTTATTTTTTATTTTTGTGATAAACATCAAGTTTTTTTTCTCACTTTATTTACTAGTTCGCTTGACCAGATTATGAAAAACAAACAAACTATGCCGTGTACTTTTTGGCTCAAATTAGTGCAAAATTTAGTGTTTTGGCCCCTTTCTGATGATTTAGTAAAGGATTATGGTTTATTTCTCATAGAACAATTGCTTCATGAATGGGGCAAGCGTCTGGCAAAATTTTCCCAAAATGCCAGAGATCATGCATGACTGGAGTAAAACAACCAGGAACAAGCTACTATAGGAGCATAAACAATTTAAGAACAGTGTGCAGTGTGTTTAATCAATTTCTAATGTTGATCGTCTGAATGCTGACTAGAGTCGAGTCCATAGTGCAGTTCTCGATTCAGTGGTCGAAGAGAAATGACTTACTTTATTTCTGAATGGAGCTGTTGGGACTGGGAAAACTTTCTTATACAACATCATTGCAGCTACGTGCCGCAGCATGGGTTATATCATTGTTATGGTGGCGTCTTCGGGTATTGCACTCCTTGACGGTGGCAGGACCGCACACTCAACCTTACCGCATTCTAATTAATATACTTGAAATTTGAGGTGTGGGTTTCCATAACAATCAGTTCACGGTGAACTTTTTAAAACAACACATCTTATCATATGGGACGAGGTTCTGATGCAACATAAGTATTGTGTCAAAGTTGTGGACCAGGCACTCCAAGATGCTCGTAATAACACTAAACTGTTTGGCGGCATAATTGTCGTCTTGTATGGAGATTTCTAGCAGGTTCTTCTTATGGTACCGAAGAGCGGATGTGAGAAAGTTGTCGATGCAACCATAAGGCGGTCCTTGATCTGAAATCATGTCCAGGTCTTATTTTATTTACATATAAATGTCACAACTTTGAATATGTTCCCCGGATAACCTATCGTATTCCACGCAACTGACAAACTAGAGGAAGAAGGGGCAGGTGAGCACTATCCAACATAATATTTGAACTCCCTCGATCCTCCTGGGCTACTACCGTTCAAGCTGGAACTGAATGTGGGATGCCTAAAAATGTTGCTAAGGAATCTATCTCTAAAAGACGGACTCTACAATGGGACGCGCCTGAAAGTTGTTCAATGCTTACACATGATCATCGAGGCAAAAATCTTAACAGACAAACACGTGGGGAAGTTGGCTTTTATTCCAATAATATCTCTTTGCCCGACCAGTTCTAAAATGCCATTTTTAATAACAAGGCCAATCAGTAAAACATGTCAGCATCGATCTGACAATTGCGGTGTTCTCCCACGGACAACTCTATGTCACACTATCAAGATGTAATTCTGCCAATAGAATTAGCGTACTCTTCCCCCCCAAATGCTTCTAATTATACAATAAACATAGTGTATTATGAAGTACCATCATAGGTATGCAAAACTTTTACATATACACATCATACTTCATTATTGATGTTACAGTTACCGTGTGACACCCTCTCTTGAAAGCGAGAGCAGGAGAGGGTTGATACAGATAGCGCCATAACTTTTTCCTGGCCGGTAAATATGTAACAATAAACTTAAATGATTTTTTTTTATTCATTGTAATATTATTTATTTTAAAAGTTGACTAATTTTTTATTTTTTATCTTCAAATTAACAGATATTTGTTAGGTTGTAGAGTCCGCGGTTTAACCGATGCCTGACGATCCACAAGTCAGAATTCTTTAGACAATAAGATACCGATAGTAGCATAAGATTTTTACATCAGTTCATAGTCATCGAGTTTAATGCGGACGAGCCTTCAGAGAAGATAGACACAACTGAGAACATAAGGAACTGGTGTGCATGTGGTGAGCTGCGAGTTCATACAAGTCATCACATATAAGTCAGTTTTCTATATTTCTTGCAATTTTTTTTCTTTTTTTGTTATCTCTTATGTAAATTCAAATTAAATTCGAGGATAACATATGATCTTATTTTCTATAATTAATAACCCTAACTATACTGAATATTACTATGTTTTCTTACACTTATCCAACTATTTGGCTTAAATATGTAGATTCAAATCAAATTCGAGGATAATTAATAATTTTGTTTATTATACTTGTAGGGGCAAACCATGTGTATAAATAGTTCCTTATCATTTGAGTTGCAGAAGCATATATGATCGCAGCAAATTATAGCATACAAGTTAATGTTTTCATTAATTCCACGGATTTTGTTTTCACAAATCTTAAATAGCCCAAAATAAGAAATAAAAATATTACGAAGGCGATTCTTAATTCAGCAGGTTTAATACGCAAACTTCTTCATTGATAGCTTGCTTCAACAATGCGATTCAACGTTACAGGGTTGGCAGGGTATAATAGTACACACCCCAGAGACTAGTCATGCAAATAACGATAAATTATGACCCTGGCCGGATGATTCCATATACCATTCAAAAGTACGATAAGTTCTCTAAACAGTCGCAATTGGCTTACTTTTAAACTGAAAAATCCTTGCAACCTACATTTTTATCCCAGATTCACAATCAACAAAAGGAAGATAAACATTTCCCTAGCTAATAAGTTTTGTTAAAATGAAAAGAAAATACTAAATTTTTGGTCTCATTTTCATTCTAGCGAACAACTCGAATTGAAAGATTCAGTTCGTGTAAATTTGGTTTTTGGCATTTTTCTAGTGTTGTTCTAGCACATAAGGCTAGCTAGAAGTGCGCAAAAAACTGCATTGAACGGAACACAAACATATGGGAAATTTGCCTAAAATATTAGCTTATATTTTCATACTGTGAATTATTTTGATGTTTCCAGGGGGAAGGGGAAATGAAAAGAAGCTTGACATTAAGGACTATGTACATGCATTAGCGGAAATATATAAGCGACCATGTACGTGTACTCATGGCAAAAAACTGAATCAAATTGGAACTTATTTGACGTACAATTTGAATCCAAAAGTTAAATCCAAACTAAAGTCTATATATACAATATGTTTACATAGCTGGCTCTTTGAATGATTCCCATTTCATTACTCTTAATATACCCAAAACATGGCATTTTTCTTTAGTTTTTTTTTTTGCCCCATAATACTACGTTAGATTTGTGTTTCCCCTTTAGATTATTTTCGAGAAGCTGTGTACCAAGCTGGTTTAAGCGTCTACACACCTAACACAACCAAAATTTCATTAATAATCACAATTGGTGTCCATAAATAGGGGCTATTAAAGCCTAGACTTTATTTTAATGAAATTATCTCCAAAATACTATGGTTTAAATGATGCAAATATGTAACAGTAAGACTCCCCCAGTTCAGACATTTCTAGATGGCTTCTTATTCGAAGCATACGACCTATTCTATAAATAATTTTTACTATTCCTGGAGGAAATAGATATATGGAAGAAATAGCAATAAAAAACCGTTATATAACTGAAACCAACTATTTTATGGTTTAACCTTATATTTAGGGTAATCACTTTACTAATTACCACCCAAAAATTCCTCCACCTCTAATCTTGCTTTTCTTTTCCTCTATTTTTAAAATCTTTCTCTATAAAATTTAAAAAAATCTAGCATTTCAAAGAAATCAATTATATTTATTTGACGTAAAGAAGATTTGCAACAATGGCTAGACAAATCTCCGTTCTCGTTATTTTAATTATGATCGTCGTGGGGGTTGTCTCAGCACAGGAACCAGCTAAGAGTCCTGTAACAGCGCCGCCTGCTGACGACAAAAGTACCGCCCCTACAATATCTTTGCCTGCTAATGCCAGTACTCCTCCAGTCTCTGCTAAGGCTCCTGTGACCGGGGGTGAGGGTGCATCGGCACCAGTGGCAATGTCACCTTCTGGAGGTAAAGCCACTGCCCCTATGGCATCACATTCTGAAAATGGCACCGTTTCCAGCCCAGCTGCATCACCGTCTAGTAGTGGTTCTGCAGATGGTGCATCTTCCCCATCAGGCGGTGCAGAAGCACCGACTGACAGTTCTGCAACATCCCCCATAGAGAATAGTACAACTTCCCCTCCAGCTATGACACCTGACATGTCTATGGTTGGCGGTGGACCAGTAGCTGCAGAGGGGCCTGTGGGGATGGATATGGGAATGGGGATGGGGCCTTCTTCAGGTATGGGCCCTTCAATGGCAATGGAGCCAACAAGTGATGAAACAACAAGTGGTGCAAATGCCTTAAAGGTTTCAGCCATTGGTGGTGTCGCCACCGTCATAGGATTCTTACTTTTTTAAGATCTCGTCGCAGTTACATTCGTTTAAATTAAAAGTCACAAAAACATAATTTGTATTGATGAATGTAATCCCTTTGAGTTAGTTTTGGTTTATACTATTAGGACGAGCTAACAAAAGTTAGGCCCTAAGAGAGCGCATTTGCTGGGGATTACTTCGATTAATAATTCACTATTTTCAATATAAATGTGATTTTGGGGCATTGTTTTTACCTTCTTATATTTTGTGATTTTATAAAACTTGCAAAATATCTTGTACAAAAAAATGATTCATTAACTGGAAAATTGATAAGTTAGGAGGAGCTCCGTTCCTCATTCTAATTGGTGCATCTTAACCTTGTTTAAAACACTTGAAGCATTATATCAACTTGAAGCATTATATCAACAATAACAATGCCTTCTTGAAATTTTACTCTACGAGAAACATGGTCTAAAACATCGTTCTCTTGAAAACATATATCCCAAGTTCGGGCTTGAGCACATTAGAGCTAATAAATGACTAACAACCTCATTTTATTCCTTAGCAAGTAAGATCGAAAATCCGATGCCCATATCCATTTTAAAAATTAAAAGTTCCAGAAGGAAATCAAGGTCATTACGACAATGTGTCAATTATAATACGTACTAGTTTTATATTCCCGTGCTTCGCACGATTTAATTCAGAACTATATCAAATGGCGTCAGTAAATACAAACCAAAACCTGTTATACACTATTATCATAACCAATAGAAAGGGGAAAAAACCATAAAAACACACATAAGATGTTAACCCAAAAAATTCTTCGAACCTCCAAATCTAATCTTCCACTTTATTCTATCATCTTTGGCCCATCCAAATGAAGAAGTACACGAACGGAGTAATAAAATCGAGCACGGAGTATCTCGTATTGCCACGTGGAAATTGCCATGAGCCTGCCATGAGCCATGGAGTTAAAAGAATAATATGATAATATGATGTAATATGAAAATAAGAAAGAAAGTGATTTTATGGCATGGTGAGGTGTGGGAAAAATAATGGGATTGTATAGTTTATATAGAGATTGAGTTAGATGAGTTACATGCAGGAGGACATGAAGAGATCAATATATAATTATGTAACTTGGGTGTTTCAAAGTTAATTAGCCCACTGCCCTAAACTTAATTAACATAAATAATTACTCTGGTAATAAATAGATGAGGCATTGTTATCCCAAATAAAGGCATTAATAATTTTAAAAAAATTCATTCATAGTCATTAAGTTTGGTGAACTAAAATACCATTTAAAATCTTAAAAATAACTTCATGTTCCAAGTGCCACGTGGCGCTCTATATGATGAGAAAAATGTGAGGAGAGCTCTCCATTCTCCAAATTCCTTACATTTCATATAAAACTATAGATTATGAAGGTGCCGTTTATTTTTTTGTCTGAGTGAGTGTCTGAGTCTGAGTGGTGTCTGAGTGAGTGTCTGAGTCTGAGTGGAATGCTGAGTTCACTTAGACAAAAAAACAAACACAACCAGCTGAGCTGAGTACTTTGGAGTGTTTGTTTTTTTGTCTGAGTCTGAGAGTGTCTAAAAAACAGTTAAAATAGACAAAGACCAAAATACCCCTACTAGTTTATAAGGAACAACCCCCACTATTCATCACCAATGCCACCGCCGCCACTACCACCGCCACTCATTCGTCAGCA
The DNA here is from genome assembly GCA_014058105.1 of Kingdonia uniflora. NCBI lineage: Eukaryota > Viridiplantae > Streptophyta > Magnoliopsida > Ranunculales > Circaeasteraceae > Kingdonia > Kingdonia uniflora. Next base: position 1,078,304 of record JACGCM010001588.1, on the reverse strand, counting down.
ATGTCAACACCACATATACATAACAAAACAAAAATATATAGAAAAAAACTTGTATATATAACAAACAAAAATATATAGAAAAAAACTTGTATATATAGCAAACATAAATTCATAGAAAAGAACCTGTATATATAGCAAACATTAATTCATAAATACCTAAAATCAGTTCATCATAACATTGGTTTGAAGTTAATACAAATAAGGCAAATATCAGAATAGTAAAAGTTATTACAAATACTAAAATCAGTTCCAATCAACTTAAAATAGCTTCAAGGAAAGCAACACGCTGATTAGCCTCAAGCGTCAAAAACATGGACTTGTAGCTGTTTGAGTCTTTCAAACCCAAAAACTTTAAACTCTTGAAAAATAATGCATTATCATATTTCATATGAACTGACTATCTCCTGCAATATCATCCCAACTTTAGTGCCGGTGTCTTCATTGCTAGCAGAAGTAGAACTTGCTCCTTGGGTATTGATTGCAGCTACCAGAGAATGGACAAACTCCGTTTCTTCCAATGTTTGAAATGTCGCAGCTGATCTTCTTTGTTTTGATTGAGTTTCTACAACAACTCTAGACGCAGGGGTACGAGAACGAGAACTACTACTAGGAGTATATTTCCTTATTGGACTGATAGGGGCATCAAAAGAAGGATAATCAACTCCAGCGAGGGGATCTTGTGTATCATCAACTTTCCTATCATCAAGTAGAGGAGAGTACTCTGACTGCTGAGTAGAGGAGGTGGTGGAGGAGCCATACCTGAAGACCATGCAAAATCCTCAGTCGCAAAGAGACCCTCAAATAATTTCTCCAGTAAATCTCTATGTTGAAGAGGAGCAGTCTTAAACTTCTTCGCCTCAGAATTCATCTGTAAACAAACATGTAAATATATGTTTAAACATGTATAAATTGTAATATAATCAAATTGTAATGCCATTAGTCACATTAACTTACCGCAATAATATTTTCCCAAACCTCTTCAGGCCAATCAAAGGTGCCTGCTACAGGGTCATATCCATGGCCAGTCCGGTTTATCAACCCTCTCCAGACTTGCCATTGTTTCTTCAAGTAATCCCATTGGTTCTTCAGCTCCCTCTGTTTTAAAACATGAAAAGATTGAACTGTGGATAATTCTTGAAACCGTCTATTTTAGACCGTCTTCAGCTCCTTCATCTCATCTAACACCGTCTTCCAACCTAGAGTATTTAGACCTGTTCCAGACAGTCTATGCAAGTCTATATGTGCTTAACATTTCATGATAAACTCAAGTTTGAACTGTGGATAATTCTTGAAAAAGCCGGTTCTTTTCTTTGCTGGTATCGGCATAACTGTATCTTCGACTGGTATCGACATAACTGTATCAGTATGACAAATAGACAAATCAGATGGATATACAAACAAATGGATATACAAACAATATATACATTAACAGATGGATATACATTAACAGTTGTTATACATTAACAGCTGCTATATATTAACAGTTAACAATTGTTATACAGTTAACAGTTGCTACAGTTGCTATACATTAACAGTTGCTACAATTTCTATACATTAACAATTGTTATACATTTGTTATACATTAACAGTTGGCAGAATACTATGATGGTTAGAACATGCAGAATTTAAAGACCTATGGTGGTTTGAGGGTTATTTTGAGGTTCTCTGAAGATACAGTACCTTTCAAGTCATGCTTCTGGATACCTCACTATTCTTCTATGATTGTCACAATTGCTATCTCTAATACAAATAGCCCAAAACCATTCAAGTTCTTCAACTATTGGCATGAGGAACCTGGATTCATGGAAATGGTACAAAAAGCTTGGACATGTCCAAAATAAACAGTCCCTAAAAACAGTATTGTGTACAAAAAGCTTGGCATGAGGAACTAAAATAAACAGTCCATAAATACAGTCTATTATAGCATCAGAAACTAAAAATAAATAGCCCCTATAAAACAGAAAAGCTAGCATCAGAAACTGAAAATAAATAGATGGACATATGGACTTGTGATCCTTACACTAGATAAACAGATGGGCATGTGCTTACAGATATAAACAAATAACTTTTATTTGCTATACAGTTTCTGCATATTCTAAACGGTTTCTACAGATTCTTAGCCCACTAAGTAGTAACACTAGATAAAAAGAATCTTTAAGGGAACAAATGGAACTCTACTAGATCAATTCCTACAATACTATAGATATGACCCTTCAAAATGAATTGGATTGGCTACTAAATTTAAACATGAGATGTACCTTCACAAGTAAACCTTAAAGTAGCATTCTGTACAATGGTTTATTTCATTTGGATGGAGAGAAATCTTAAGTGCTTTGAGAATAACTACACAACTTGAAGTCTACTACCACTGTTATATTTAATGAGCTTAAAGTAAGGATAAAGAAGATATTAGGTGATAAGGAAGGATACTCAGAACTTAATACAAATGGCTCTTCAAGAAATGGATTGTGTGGACTATAGCTTGTAAGCTAAAGCAAAGAAAGTATATTCTCACAGTGAAAAAATAGGAAAACCAAAAGATTTTTTCCAACAAAAAGGATACTTTTCTTCATAAATAAGCTCAAATCAAACTTGGATTAATCATTATAAAATCAAATCCCACAAGTTCTCCTAACATTTCAAATTTATTGCATAATCCAAAAGATGTTTTAATATGTTCTACAACAAAGAACTCGTACAACTTTTTAAACACACTACTTTTTTATATTTATCTTTGCTAGGTCTTCTGTGATGGATTGCAGCATTTCCATTTTAGCTTGGGCCACAGCCAACTCTATTTTGTACTTGATCTCCAAATCTTCAATAGTTGTGGAGGTAACAAAGGTAGGAGTGGCAGTGGTAGAAGGAGTGGAAGTTGATGATTCACCATTGACTTCTTCAAACCACTTGAAGAAACCACAACCTCTCTCATGCTTACTCTTTGAGAGTGGGCAACAGTAAAATCGTTTTTTGCTAACAGTTGCAGAGCGTAACTTACATGGGCCATATTCACAAGGGCACTGCAAATATTCATCCACCCAACACCAGAACCCACAATCCCTAGGTGTCTTCTGAAATATGCAAATATAAAATAAATAACTACTAATAGATAATAAAATAGAAAATTGAATATAGAAAATATAATACAATCAATACCGCATAAAGGCATTTGCAATATGCCCTATTTGGATTGTCAGAGCTTTGCGAAATTAATGTAACCCCATTCCCACAAATGCAGTTGTAAATCACCATTGAGTCTGAATATTATTTTCCACCAAATACTAGAAAAGGAAATGTCATTAATAAATAGATGTTGTCCTAGCATAAATAACATATTACAAAACCATTGTTACATAGTTATTGTTTACAAACAACTACATCACTCTACAATAGCGGCATTAGCATTGCTTAGTGTTAATTGTGCTGCAAGCATATCTCTTTGAACAATAGTTGCTGCATGCTCAACTTGCCCAAATAAGATTGTATTAGGTGGCAACTCCTGACCATGCACTTCTTCTTCATTTTCCTCAACCCCAACATCATCACTCTCAAACTGTTTAAAGAGTTCATCATTAAGAGAAACCCTTCTTAGGTAATTGTGAATTGTTATGCATGCAACCACAATGTTTCTCTGTGTGGGAAAGTCATAAGAAGGCATTGATCTGAGAATAGGAAACCTTGCCTTCAGTACACCAAAGCTTCTCTCAATTACATTTTGTAGTTTAACATGTGCATGGTTAAACAGCTCTTGTGGGTTCCTAGGCCTTTGTCCTTGCCTATAATCACTCAACCAATACCTAACACCTCTATAAGGGGTCATGAAACCTCTGGTTTGTGCATAGGCAGCATCACAGAGATAATATTGCTCTAAAATAAAACAAGTTAACACGAGGGAACATACAAAGAGTGATAAGCATCGACAAAAAGAGAATGACCATTACCACGAGTTGGAGGCATGGGGAAGTTGTGAGCTGGCTTGTTCAGTGTCTCTGTCAAAACCCTAAAATCATGGGGAACTCCTTCCCAACCAGCAACAACATATGTGAAATACATGTCAAAATCACATATGGCCATCACATTCTGGTAACAAATCCCTCTACCTCTTCCTCTATAACGTGTTTGATCATTTACTGGAATACTTGCAGGGATTAGTGTACCATCTAGTGCTCCTACAACTCCTCTGAAAACCCCTTCCCTAAGTTTTTTATGATGTTTAATTGGTCTTGCTGGCGTGTCAAAGTTAGTAGGCACTATCATCTCTTTTGAAAATTGCATCATTGCATCAAGACATTCATGGAAGACTTTACTTGTTGTCGCAGCAGAATGTTGAAATCTGATGTTTATCGCTCTATTTCGCATGTTGTGTACAACGATGTGTAAGAATATTGCAAGCTTCTCCTCGACATCTATATGCTTACTATCCCTCAACAAACCAGTATCTCTGAAGTGGGCAGCTAGAGATCTGAAAGAGTCTGGGTCCATCCTCATCATATTATACATTACAGTTCTAGGACCTTCTAGGAGTTCCTAAACATATGTTTTGCCAGTAAGAGCAGAAGTACATAGTCTTTGGCGGACCCTCCTATTTCGTTTGACTATCTTGTTGTACAAAATAATAACAGCAAGCATAAATAATACCCATTAAACCTGATTCATTGTCCCTAAGAATACATAATTAAAAAAATAGTATCAAATAATCAATAAAATAGTATCAAATAATCGATAGATAAACAGATGGACAGATAAACAACATATATCCATTAAAAATGGATGGACAAAGCATCTATCCACAGATGGACAAAGCATATTTCCTAAATTGATAGAAAAAGCATCTTTCCTAAATAGATGGACAAAACATCTTTCCTAAATAGATGGACACAACATCTTTCCTAAATAGATGAAAGCTAGCAAGAATTCACATAATCCCCAACAAAACATATTTCCTAAATAGATGGAAAAAGCATCCTTCCAAACTTTAACTTATCACCAATCCCCTACTAATGCTCTTCCTAATTTTCAAGTTTATAAACAGAATAGATTACAGATATCACAAAGCAAATCACATCTCACAAACAGAATGGATTACAGACATAAATTGTAAACATTATTAATCTATATCAAAATTATACTAAAATGCATTCTGCAAAAATCCCATATTCACAAAGTTAGAACTTACCAGTAAAGCAGGATATGGTTCAAACTTATCCAATCCCCAAACTTTCCCAGTTAAAGGCTCTGAAAGCTGAAATCAAATAATTCAAATGTAAGCTTCGACTGGTCTCGACATAACTGTATCAGCTTGACAAATAGACAAATCAGATGGATATACAAACAACATATACATTAACAGATGGATATACATTAGCAACATAAATAGAGGTCTGAAGTTGCTAACAGTTGCCAAACAAATGGATATACAAACAGATGGATATACATTAACAACATAAACAGTTGCTAACAATTGCTAACAGTTGCATACAGTTGTTATACATTAACGGAAAATGGATGGAAAAAATGGATATACATTAACAGAAAATGGATGGAAAAAAATAGCAATAACAGTTGCTAACAGTTGTTAACAGTTGCATAAGCATAATAGTTACTGCATATAGGTGAGATGGAATCTTTGGATCATTTGCTCATCCAGGGAAATGTTGCTTCATTATCAAACTATATGGGTGAGTTTATGAATTCTAGAGCACTTCTTGAGATAAAGCTGTTCCACAAAAGGTAACAATATTTTGATTGATAGCCTATAAACAGTAATCTAATAGACATGATCAGCTACAGTTGCATAACTTATTTTTAATTAAAACAACTGCAAGATCATGTATCATCAAAAGAACCACTTTTAGCATCAACCAAAAATGATAACTAGAGAATAACTGCAAGTTACAATGCCTGCATTTCAAGTTAATATATGTCTACTGATTTGCCTACATATTACTATTTCCGAAAGGAGAAAAAACATTGTTAGTTTCATTGATGATCAGTGTCTTTATCATGAAGAAAAAACGTTGTTAATTTTACAGCAGTCCATATGCTTGGTGAGATTGTTAGAAGTTCTAATGGCAGTGGCTTGTTTGCTTTTAATGGAGTTGAAGCTAGTACCAACAAACACATAAACCATGAAATCAAACACATAAACCCAATTCCTCAAAACCCAATTCCTCAAACACATAAACCATGAAATCAAAGCACATAAACACATAAACCATGAAACCAAAAAAACCCAAAACCCAATTCACAACAAACACATAAACCATGAAATCAAACAACAACAACAATCAAAAGGGAAAGATAATTAGGGTTTGCGATGATAAAGATTAGACCTTGAGTTGTGTGTTGAGTACTTCCAGCTCAGTTCAGTTTAATTCAGTGGGGTTTGTTGGGGAGATGGAGGAGATTGGGGTTCGTTGGGGAGATGGAGGAGAGCTGCGTCTGGTTTTTTTGTCCTGAATAAATTCATTTGAGGGTTGTTTGAAATTTTCAATTTTGTTCAAGGGTAATTTGGTTCTAAAAATTAGACTCAGACATCCCACTCAGCTGACTTATTGGAGCTGAGTGGAGAGAGGCTCAGTCAGACGTTTTATCTGAGTGAGTGTCTGAGTGAGAGGAAAAATAAACGCGTCTAAGTGGTTACAGTGAGCCCAAATCGCTGACTCCACTCAGACTCAGACGACTGAGTGGAGTCAGCCAAAAAACAAACGCAACCGAAGTAGTAATATTTAAATTTTGACATTTTTTTTTTCATTTTCTATATATATATATATATATATATATATATTGTAGTAATGAGCTAAACATTTTTGTTCATTATTTAGTTTTGAAGTATTTTGAATGTTATGAAAAGCTTAAGATAGGGCGGATAAGTGATTTTGTGCATGTTGCTGAGGTGTAGATGTGCTGAATGATTGTAATACATGTTTACGAATGTTTTGCAGGTGGTTTTTTGTCAATAAAATAGGGGAAGTGTTGTCCAATTTTTGTAATTGCTATACAGGTTTATCAATGATTATCAACATGAAACAAATATTTTTCTTTGTTAGTAATTACATACAATCTGACACAAATATTATTTAGTAGTGCCGCAAGCACGCTATTATAGTGGGGTAGTGCCAAAGGTATGCCATTTTGGATTTAAAGAACGTTGGTCGTAGCGTGACACAAGTATTCGCTAGTTCACTTATATAACAACTACTATAAATATATACTTAATATATATATTTGATCCTAAACTTAATAAATATGAAACTTTTTATCATAATAATACTATAACATAAAAAAATTATATCATCGTATTATTGTAGCATAATTGTTTATTTGTTTGTTTAATATTCATGCACAAACCCTAGCACGGATTAAAACAATGGTTAGGGCTTTACCCTGAGAAGGAAACTCTTATAAGGGACCCCCAACCGGTGGGACCACCCACACACGGGCCCCAAATCATAACCGTCAACCCAAAATAATTAAAATTAAAAGCTAGTAGAAATTTTTCAAGGAATTTCATCACCTACGGAACTAGGAGATACCAGATTTGGATATCGACCATGGATTCATATGATCAACTTAAGTGGACGTTGTTAATTGTTGATAGGAGGTGTGACATTACCGGTACCGGGTGTTGACGATCGAAAAATGCGACTCACCTATGGCCCATGGCTCTGTGTAGAATTCAGACTGAATACATACCAATGATTTGACACTATAACACAAAGCTTTTGTCTAGGAATCAAACACATAAGGCCAATTAGGGTACCTTTTATTCTCACATTTAGAATTAGGGTCAACCGACCATTAATAATAACCTAAAAATCGTTTCAAGGGTGTTTAAATTTTCTTGGAAATGTCACTTAGGCATACCCCGCATTCAACTCCTATAAATTGTACAGTATGGTTCCCCAAACCAACCACCCAACAACATCCACAATGTTGATCACCCACCATCAATGTCCCAAACCTCAAACCTAGCAGAACATGTAATGCACCGACTAATCTTGTTCATTACTGTAAGGTTTTATAGATTAATACTAGGAATATATGTGTGACATACATAATTGGTAGCTATTTTAGTATGTAACAACCCTAGTATGGAATCATTCTTTAAGAGTTTAACCCTAGCCTCCACTCACCAAACACAAGGTTTCTTTTCACGATTGGAGAGAGAGTGGGAGAGAGAGTAACGACCCATACCTTACAAGAGAGATCTTCAACCTACTTTTATCATGGGAAAAATAAGGAGCGAACCTTTTGTGCATCATCATAGGAGTTGTCGGTGAAATTCGTGGTGTTGCTCCACCTTGAGTTTACGAGGCAAGTACTATCCTTAGAACCCAACTATGATTTGTTTTTTTTCTAAAGTCATGTTTTAGATTATGTTTATGAAACTATAATCATGTTCAATGCCAATTTTATACACATATCATAGCTAAACTTGCATGATTCTTAGACAAAGATTTAAACCATGTTGTTGTGCACTCTTGAGTTGTAACATGTAAGCCCTAACTTCATGACTAAGCATGAGCCCATAGGTCCCCTAAACAACAAATCTGTTCTTAGCCATATATGCAGTGCCTTAGGTTGGGTTGTTCCCATATAAATCTTACCTACTAATCCACAATACGATTGAGAAACTCTAGTTAGCTAAAAAGTATGAAGAACACCAATTGATTGTGAAAAATAAAAGCTTCAATTACTTAAAAACGAAGTAATTAGAATAAATCACTCCAAAACCCTAGGTTTCTTCCTTAGAACTCTTTCTAGATCTAACATAACATAAAAAATAGCCTTAAGTTCCCTTTATATACTAGGGAACTCAAAAATAATAAAAGAGCGAATCTCGAGGCCAAACAATGCCTAAAATTCACAAACACCGCCAAAGTCGTTCGAACGAAATAGGGAGTCGTTCGAACAACTTTATGCCTAATTGGTTTAAAACCCTAAAAACTTGACAAGTTGTTCGAATGACATCCAAGCTCGTTCGAACAAAAATATTCTCTAGGCCAAAATTTTAGTAAGTATGAAAATAGTTGTTCGAACGAAATTGATAGTCGTTTGAACGACTCTCAACCTCGTTCGAATGACTTTTACTAAAACTTCAAACGTTCCTAGATTCTCCTGAATCATGGCTCCCCCCTTTAGGAACCTTGAGCTCCTACTCAAGCGAGAACTTGAGAAGTGGGAATGCGGCGCTGCCCATTACCTTGTTGTACCACTTTGACTTACTAGGTAACTGACCCTTCTTCCCAATTTGAAACGACTTAAAACTACTACATGTCTTGCCTGGCAGTAACTTTTGGCGAAATACACTACGCCCCTTAGGATCATCATATCTGACAACATATCCTGAGGTTATAAAAGGTTGTATCTGCATAGAAACCAACATAACATAAGTAGTTGGTAATGGGGGTCGAGATAACCTATCAGCCAATTTGTTGTCCACTCCCTTCTTATACTGTATAATCAAGGGAAATTGTTAGAAATACGACAACCCATTGATCTGGCGAGCTTGCTGTAGTTTGGACTGTGTAGCTAAAAACTAGAACTGTTTGTGATCAGTATGTACCACAACCTCCTCTTGCAACGCCCCCATGTCTGTTGGTTACCTATGAGACGTTGTCATACGAGACAACACTCTAGCCGATGTACCCTTCTGAACCGGTCGAACCAATAATACAAACTTGCCGCTCGCATTAACCAGCTGCTTCACCTGAGTAGTCGTTACTAAATTAAACGTAGTGACATGCTCCTTACAAACATTGATATGGAACTCCTTACCCTCCTTCACAAGACGATACTTGCGAGCTCTACGGTAATGAATCGCATCTCAGTCCCAAAGATAATGGCTACCCAAGACGACCTGACACACATCCAAATGAACCACCTCACACGTCACCACGCTAATAAACCTTTCAGTGATCGCAAACGTGAATGTACACTGCTTCGTGATCATCAAATCCGCATCTTTCTAAATCCACCCCAAACCATACGGCTTAGGATGAGCTGTAGTCATCAAACCCATCTTCTTCACCAACATCTCATAAATCAAAATGTTATAACTACCCAGATCCACAATGGCCTCGACTAAACTATGCTTCACCTAAATACTGACATGAAAAAGTTTTTCCCGACTCTCCTCCTCGGTAGCCAAGTCCGTTGAAATATAAGTGTAAGCTTAGGATTTGGTTTATCTAAATCCGGGAGGTCAACAACCTCTACGGCTAGTGCATATCTCTCTTTCTTACTCTTCTCCTCCTTCAGCCTAAGCTTCGGGTAAAGTTTCTAACAATAATCGAAAATATGCCTACTCGCCTTATAATGATTGTAATGAAAATCCTTGGACGAATACCCCTCTCCTTTGGCCTCTCCCTTATGCTCATTTTTATAACTTGACTTGTACCCCGACTTGATCTTATTGTCTTCTTTGTCACTCTTCAAGTACTTGCCTTCAATGGTAATTGCCTTCACGCTAGCGTCCTCGATATTGGCCACAGTAAAGAGCTTTAAGTCTCTTCTAATGAACACCGATAAACCCCCCGTGTACTTCTTAAATACCTCATACTCGTCTACATCAATGTCCAAAACCAAAGCTTGGTTATAGAACGCCAGTGTACTCCTGTACGGATTGCTCAAACTTTTGGCATAAATTATGCCATTTATACCATCTCTCTTGCTCATACCTAATCGGATAAAACTGCTTTCGTACCAAAACCTTGAATTCTTTCCAACCCAAATCTCCTACATCGCGGCGTTTCCGATAAAATTTTCACCACGTGAGTGCATGACTTGCGAATTTCAACGTAGCAAAACATATTTGTTGAGCATTGAGTATTTGTAAACAAAAAAATAGGTCTCTAACCTATCTAACCAATTATCCAATTTCTCAGCATCGACGGAACCATCGAATACCAGAATCTCAATTTTAAAATCAATATGAAGATTTTGCATAGGATTCAATGACTTACCAAAACCTGTGTGGTCCTTGACGGATTCAGTATCACTAGAATCGCTATCTATCCCCGCATTATCGATGTCTCCATCCCCCTCCATATGTCATTTCCTCCTCGAGTGGCCTCGCCATGTCGTCGAAGTTGAAGCCTTCGCGAGGTTCATGATACGGAATTGTTCTGCCAACTCCCCTATAGTAGAAGTTAGGTCGAAAACTGTAGTTTCCAAAATCGTGAGTCGATCGTTGGCCTTGTCCATCTCCAAATCATAATTCTTCTCCGAATTCAGTTTGGGATAAATCTTTAACGAACTCACTAACTTCTCATTCGTTTGCTTGAGACGGTCACGTGTAGAGACCATAAACCACAATCAACCCCCGAATATCGTAACTGGAAAACTGATACCACTTAATCCACAATATGATTGAGAAGCTCTAGTTAGCTGAAAAGTATGAAAAACACCAATTGCTTGGGAAAAATAAAAACTTCAATTATTTAAAAAACAAAGTAATTATAATAAATCACTATAAAACCATAGGTTTCTTCCTTCGAACTCTTTCTAGATCTAACATAACATAGAAAATAACGTAAGTTCTTTTTATATACTAGGGAACTTGAAAATAATAAAAGAACGAATCTTGAGGCAAAACAACGCCTAAAAATCACAAACACCGCCAAAGTCGTTCGAATGAAATAGGGAGTCGTTCGAACGACTTTACGCCTAATTGGTCTAAAATTCTAGAAACTTGACAAGTTGTTCGAACGACATCCAAGCTCGTTCGAACGACTCTCAACCTCGTTCAAACGACTTTTACTAAAACTTTAAATATTCCTTGATCCTCCTGGATCACCTACCTAGGACATTATGAAGCATATGTATTAATAAGTTAATGTTACATTATGAGGCATATGTATTAATAAGTTAATGTTGGTTATTGTAGGTGGTTATGTGAATTCTTATGGACATATTAATATATGTTAATCGGTGTACTACTTAGTTGGACTTGGTAAATCTATGGTGTATCACTATAAATCTTACTATTATAAGCATAGTTTTTGGAGATGTGTTTAATACTGTATTGAAGAAATAATCCTTACCTAACGAACCTTAATTTTACTATGGTTTGCCTAGAGAGAGGTGTGTATGGTTCATGTTAAGTAGAGAAACTTGACTATGATACAAAGAGTAAATAATACACTAAATACATAAGTAATAATGCATACAAGATTATATTAGGGAGGATTGTGTGGAATCATAAACAAGATATCCTTAAGGTGAATGTATACATTAGGGTTCTATTGGTCAGGTCTATGGTAAATTTTGGCATTTCCATGGGTTTCAATCCCTGAAATAGTATTAGTCAGATCATAGGAAAAAACAGAGTCCGTGACATTTCCATGGGTTTTAATCCCAGAAAGAGCATTGGTTAGGTCATTGATTTAAACCGTAGGCATCTCTTTGGCCTTTATCCCTAAAAGAGTTTTGGTCAGGTCCTTGAATTCTGCAGAACCTTGGGTATTTCTAAGGGCTTTAGGCCTTAAAAGAGACGTTAATCCGGATAAATTATGGATTACTCTCAAAGCAAAGGACGAAAGATTTATAGAGTATGGTTCAGTCATATGAGAAAACCCTACATACAGTTTACTGATAGGATATTATGCATTTAGATATTGTCTTAAACTCTGATGAACGTTGTGGTTATAAATCACTATAGTCACTAGGACTAGATTTGTTATATAGCATACTACACTTGATTGATATTAAATAATAATTTCTATGTATAGTATCATTGTCTTCACCTATATACCTTATCTATTATGGTGAATTTAAGGATTGCGTACTTGCTTAGTCGTGGCTTGCTAACGCCTTGTGCGATACTTTTTCAGGAACATGTCATTAGCAGGGTGTTCAGGACTGCTAGGGGTAGCAGATGTGAGCGCACTGTTACGACGTTCTTTTAGTTTGTTTTCTGTTGATGTGAGATTCTATTTTATTTCTTTAGTTGTAGCCATGTTCATGGCAATACTTGTATAAGTTGTTGGTTTGATGTTTGTTTGATTGATATTTTCGCTACGCGTTATTTTTGTGTGAATGTAGTTATATTACTTCGTTTAATTACTATATCGTTTGGGGATGCCCGACCTGTTCACGACCTCGGGATGCATATTTTGATAAGTTTCAAATTATGAGTTTTGGGGCGTGACAGAACAATATATGGATAGGCTCGAAAGAGGATACCATGCAATGTCAGAAAAGCTAGAACTTCATGTAGAACACAATGGTAGATTAATTAAACTATTGGAGGAGGCCTTAGGGTATCTCATCCCTAGCACTTGGACCACACTTCAGACAGAACAAACCTAGATCGGTCCCCAAATCCAAATGGATAAGGTTTTCACTTAACAAGCCCATACGCCTGAATCGTCATCAAATGACACAATAATTGGACCATCCTTAAGAACATTTGATGTAACCTAAATCATATTGTATGACAACTATCCGAAAGATTGGCCTGACCCAAATACACTAGAATACTGGAATAGGGTAAGAAACACACTAAATAATATCCAATACCCACCTATCCAGCCACCTGTTGAGAAAGGCCTTGAACCTCATGCAAAAGCCAAACACACATTTCAAACGTCGTAGAAAGCGTAAGGCTAAACCAAGACTACCAAGGACAATCAATGGATTTGACACGATAGCTGATTAGTTTAAGATAATTAAGAACTTTAATGAGATCGAGGAAAAAAAATAATCAATTTTTTTTATAGGCATTCCCCGATTATAACAATGAAGTAACACTTGGACATACAATAGGGTCAATAGAGAATATACATATTATTAATGAGATTTTTTGGGATGTCCTCTATATCGAAAATCCAAGGGATGACTACTATTTTGAGGAAGAACAAAACCAAGACATAATTGACTCGTTTCCAATAGAAAGAGTTATTTATAACTCCTACTCCGACGAAGATATAAACCAAGTTAAACCAGAAGAGGGATAATAAAGAGTAATTTGAGGACAAACTTAGTTGCCCATTTACATTGGAAGAATATCATGACTACTCAAGTTTAGTTGAGGGGATCCATGAAATAACTAAGGCCAACATTGACAGAGTTTATTCGACTTTCAAAGCACATCTTTCACACACATTCACATATACTTGTTATTTCCCTGTTTTAACATCCTATGAAAGTAACACTTGGACACACATTCACACATCCTACGAAAGTTGGTAATAAATCGGAAATTTAGTCTTGATAAAATGAAAGTTAGTTTGAAATTATCCACACGTTTCATTTTATCCCCATAAACCATTCACATCCTAGTTATCTGGTTCTTCAAAGAGAACTTACAACCAGGATAGTTCCAAACAATCTTTGAAGATATACTCTCCAAATCATAACTTTTGGGGTATATTGGTCTAACTAAAAACATAACGCTCTTAAGAGGCAACCTAAGGTACATTTCACATTTTTCTTCTTCTAGCATTCGACAACTCCTTTTATAAAAATAATCTTTCCCCTACTTTTAAATTGTCAAGTTCCTCAACTACTCTCTTGCTATGACAATTCACATACTCGTTAAACAAGTATGTGTCAAGCATTTTGAAAATAAGCCATTAAACTACTACTTTGGATAAGAATGTAAAAATAGGAACTGGAGCTTCGTGCCTGGCCCTAACCCCTAAGTCACGTAGATGCACCTCTAGCTCTTTTCCACCGTACGCAAGTTGAACCTCTTCTATGGAACAAATAATTACTAATGTGAAAACTTGGTTGGGGGATTTTACAACTCTATTATCTCAATAGATAAGAAGGAGAGAATGATCGAAATTACTTGGAGAAACGTTCGGCAAGTAGCTTTCAATATTACCCATCAACGCTAGACTCTTAGTTTTGGAAACTTAGGAGTTTTTTTTTTCTTTCTAAGTTTTTCCCCCACCAACACTAGGAACCTAGTGTTTTGTATGTTATAGAAATGCAAGGCCAACAACTTTCAATATTACCCATCAACGCTAGGACCCTGACATTTTGTATGTTATAGAAACACAATACCAATAACTTTCGTTATTACCCATCAACGCTAGGACTCTAGCGTTGGAAACTCATAAGTTTGTTGTTTTTTTCAATTTTGTTTTTGTTTTTTTTCATGAATGTTAGTGCTCAGTTTGGTTTGCTGCAAACATGATGCAAATGCAAACAATTTGCATTTCTAACCGCTTCCATGTGTTTGGTTCGATTTGCAATTACAATGTGGGGCCTATAAAATATTTGCATGTGTTTGGTTCACTTTTGCAAAACAAACAACTTGCATTTCCATGCAAAAACTTATTTTTTTGTTTGCATTTGATTGCAGTGAAAAATTTATACAACAAAGTTTGCATATAGGCTTTCCACTTGGGAGAGAAAAACAAAAATCTTTTAAGGTATAAAGAATGGTAGTTATCATTTACATTTGCATAGCAATGTACCTAACCAAATATAAACATTAATATGCAATTAATTGTACTTACAGTGCATTGCATTCCTGCCTTTATGGAAAAAAAATTCCCGACTTTTATTGCAATACTTATTGCAAATGCATCGAATTTGCATTGCATCGTATTTGCAACGAACCAAGAGCTAGCATTGACAGCTTAACAAATATGTTTATAGCCAAAATAACAAAGTTTTTGTTGGGGTGGTTCCTCTTTTAAAAGAGGAGAATTGCAACCATAGTGAGATTAGCAAAACAAGATTTGTTGGGAGGACTAATAAACGTAGTGAGATTAGCAAAATAGCGTTAGTGAAGATAGAACGAGCCCGGCTGGAGATGGCCTGGTGGCTCTGAGTCCCTTATTTTGAAACAGGTTGATAGTCATAGAACCCTGATGGTTATTTGAGTAGAACCCTAGGAATACTCACTTTGTAAAACCTTTTTTCTTAATCTTCCCGCCATCTATGAATGAACAATTCCCAGGCATCTTTTTTTCTATCTGAGCTAAAAGATTTACCTATTGTCAAAATGCCCTCACTAGAAACCGAATCCATGGCGATTTATGTATCGTCACTCACCAAGAGCTTCGGCAAAGTTCACTCAGCAGCTGTGCCATCAATCCTAGATTGTATCTTAACTTCAACCGGTCTTTCCACTTGTATGCTCTTCGATTCTCTTCTCGACGAACTCTCCAATTTCATAAAGGTATTGTTTTCGGTTTTCTTTTTTGTTCGTAATTGAAGTTCACAGTATCAGTATATCAAGATTGTAGGACATGATTGGTATACCATAGTTATTATTAGTGATCGTGCGAATATCACATTAGATCACATTGAAGATTAGGCGTGGGGAAGCTCGGGCTATGATTTTTTTTTTAAATAGTTGTTCTAATTGAAACCACGATTCAGGAGAGGCGAAACTAAGTATATACTTCGATCTGGCATTGTGTGTTCGATAATGTATCTGAATTTGACAGCCTCATCCACCCCGGAAAAACAAAGTAGACAATTATTTACGAATGAATAAATGCCATTGCGAAGGCGTGGGAGCATATTAGGAATGACAACCAATTGAATTGCATCTATTTTGCTTATTTTTTATCGTATCTAATTTTTGGGATATTTATGTTTTGTAAAATGGAAATTAGAAATAAAATTCGATATAGCAAGGAAGGCTAGATTATGCCCTGAGGCAATGAATTGCGACACAATGTTTTTGGTTTTATTTTCTCTTATGTTGACTAAATTCTGTTAATGAATAGGTTATTCTGACGCCGAAGCGTGGAAGACTGGATTCTGCCCAGTCTAGTTACATTGCATCTTTTATAAGCGCGTTGTGTTACCTTCTAAAGATATCAGGTTAGTAATGGTCCCGACTCCTGATTTTCTCATTAACTTTTATGTTTTGGTCAAGCAATTTTATTAAGAAAACTGAATCCAAAACTTAAGAGACGTAGTCACACAGAACCTTTAGGACGAGGAACTTTCAATCAAGGCCTCCTGATTGCAGTTTTTTTTTTTTGGGTATCTAAATAAGAGATCGTGAAATGCTCCTTCAATCTTGTCAATTAAATTCCTCGCCTCCTCGGTTATATGTACATTTAGTTATTTCTTATGAACATTTGGAGAGGAGGGTGAGGATCACACATTTTCAGCATCATCAAATTAAGCTTATCTGAGTGAAAATTCTGACAATTTGCATTGGGGTGGGCAACTTTGGGGTTTAAAGGAGGGCCATTTAAACATACGGATTTTGTAATACTGCTGTCTATTTGCTTGTGGTATTTTTCAAAATGGGCTTCATGTTTTCTACTGTTGAATTAATTATCAAATAACTTTGCAATATTTATTGGTTCTACTATCAGCGGGGGTACAATAAAGGCTTCCCCCACTTTCTTAATAAGAAAACTTGCAATTGCAGGGACTAACCCTAGTGACTTGAAATCATTTATTTGGAGAGGTTTTCTTCCAACAATTAATATAGTAAGTGGAACTGACCAAGAATTGCTCAACCAGGTACAAATCAATTATTTTGTCATGAATTCATAAATCTGTTTTTTATCAAATGTTTCATCCTCTTTGTTTGTTTTGATTTACATGCTTTTGGTTTAGATTGCAGAGCAAATGTGTGATGTGGTAATTGAAAGTAACACATGGGAGGTCATTAAAGTGACACTGGTGCCTTTTTGTCTAAGATCAGTTGAGGGTTTAGTCTTTAGTGACCCAGCTATTGGCCTCAATGCAGATGAAGATTCCATCTCGCTTCTATCTGTCTCTTTGCCCTTGGCTATCTCTTGTTACCTTTTAACTTTCCTACTTGAAGTTTCCATAGCAAGAAGCCAAACAACACAGAGCACATTAGAGCCAGTGTTGGTGAATGCACATTCAGAAAACTTTGCTAGAGATTTGTTGTGGTATCTATGTGATGCTACAGTTCGAATGCTTACACAGTGTCAGGAAGATCGATCCTGTGCAATTCGCCTCCTTTCCTTCATCTTCAAGGCATTTGTTTCTTACAGTTCTGTTCAAATCTCATTAGGCGGGAAGTCTAATGTACTTTCCAGGTAAGAACTTGCAAAATGAGTTATATTTTCTGTACTTCTGCTTACCGTGGACTTTCTCAATATGTTTATCTCTCACTTTTTGGTTCCAGGGAGGACTTCTGTGGGAAGATCTGGAAGTGCTGCAGAACACTGTTTTCTTTTGGACCTCTAGAACGTAAAGATGCATATAATGTACTGTCTTTGTACCTATATTTTTTCTTTAACAGAGAAGGAACTGCAGATGCTTCATTACTTAACGGAATTGAGCAATTTGATATAAGAGACAAACAAGAGTTCTGGAAGGAAATGAAAAGAGGCTTGGTATGTTTTCAAAGTTATTTGGTCATTTTTATGTGAATCATCGTCTTTGAAGACGTGAAAACTCGAAGTTCTCATGTTCTGGCGTGGTCCAAAGTTCAACGACCAACATATGAGATTTTGGTGTTTTGCCATCTCTGAAGATGTGCAATCATCCTCAACTTTATGGAACAAATTCATTTGTAGGATTCTTTGATTTGTGGAATTTTATTTTGTCTTGATAGGTTGATAAAGAAAGCTTGATAAGGAAGCAATCGTTACATATATTGAAAATGTCATTGCAAAGAAGTGATGAAAGCCGATGCCATTTTGGTGTCGCAGAGACGACTTCTTTGGAGAAAATTTCAACACCATGTGTTATGACGAAGAGGGAGCGATGGGCTGAAAAGGAAGCCAAGTCTTTGGGCGTGGGACAATTGTGCAAGGCAGCCAAATCCTGTTTGAATGGGCATCAGAGATGGGAAGCCTTCCTTCTTCTGTATGAAATGCTGGAAGAGTACGGTACCCATTTAGTTGAAGCAGCTTGGAATCATCAGGTCAGTTATCCTCTTTCTTAAATATTTCCCACAACATTTGCTTGATAAGGTTTTTAATAATGTAAAGACTAAGCATGTAAATGTATTGCTTATGGCTTGGTAATTTGATGTTTCAAAGCAACTTAATTGTTGCCTAAGATAACAATACAATATAATTGATTCCTAATTTACAATTAATGTTATGCACTGCATCCCTGAAATGGGATATTTATCTCTAAGTTATTGACTCAAAATATTTGACTATCTTACCGAGGGAAAAACTGATCCATAAGTTTAATTGCTGACTTAAATACGTGAAATATATTCAGTTTATATTGCTTTTGTTCTCATCGTGATTTTGAACATTCACTGAAAAGCAAAAAATAAGGGTTGGTCTCCAAGGTTTGTTTTATTGCTCTTAATCTAATTTTGTTATGTATACTTTATTTTCTTTCAGATATCATTGTTGCTAAATTTTTCTCAAGTTTCCTCGTTGGACACTTGTAATGGAGGGCCCTACCGAATTCAAATGGAAACTTTGGAAGGAATCTTTTGCTGGTTAGCAGTTTTATGGCAACGTGGCCTTTGCCATGAAAACCCTCAAGGTATACGACTCTGTTTTTCATAACAATCTTATTCTGATAAGCTATCTTTGTCTATGTTTCTTGTGCAATAATATATTACACTTTCTTTTACTGTCGTGCAGTTAGGTGCTTGATCATGCAGTCTTTTTTGGGCATTGATTGGGAGAATCAGGGGAACTGTTCAAAGCTAGTGCCTGAAAGTTTTATTCTTGGTCCATTTTTACAAGGGTTGAATGACCACGTGCAGCACAAGGAATTTGGTTAGTTTTTGATTAAATTGCTTATGCTTCCTGTCTAGCCAATGTTTACATGCAGCAATACATGTCTAGCCAGTGTCATTGAACACACACAACAGTCAATTGCTTAACTTTTCTGTCTAGCCCATGTCATTAGATATCGAAAAGCATTGCACCCATAATCTTTTGTCTTGTGAACAAAGTGTGGAGAATTCATTCCTTTCACGTGGCCCATGGCCCATGGCCCCTTCTAAGGGACTTGCACCACTACAACTTTTAATAAATTAATGAAGTCTTGCTCACAAACCAAGCAACAACAATTAGCTTTCAAACTTTACGAAGTCTCCATCGAGAATGCGTAATGAAAAAATAGGTGATAACTGGCTGATACTAAGGTCACAAAGATCCAGGAGGATCTAAACATTAAACCCCTCATAAGAAGACCAAATCGTTCGAACGAGCCATGGAGCCATTCGGTCGAGTTAGAAGAAAAGTCAAGCCAAAAGTTCCTGTTGCCGATTCTAGGCAAAATTGCCTAGGTCGTTCGAACGAGACATGGAGTCGTTCAAACGAGTCAAAGACAAAGGCAAGCATTCCTATATTGTAACTAGGAAACTTGTAACCTATTTAAGGGCAAGGCTAGACAATGTAAAAGAAAGAGAAGGAGGAAATCCAAGATATAATCTAGAATTTAGGTTAGGAGTCATTGCAATCAATTGAATTGAGCAAATAGAAGTTCCTATTGGGAAATTATCTCACCAAATCGTTTGACCGTGTTAATTATTCTTCTAAGGTTAGTGTCTCTATTTTGATTGTGGATTACACAAGAACTCTAGAGCAATGCGTACATCCATGTACAGTCTCAAGTCACACTTTATATCGTACTAAAAGCATAACTTCTTCCCAATTTCAACATTTGTTTCAATTTCTCTTTGACAGTATCCTATATTGATAACGGATCTCAATAGCCGCACGTTGCAATGAATCCAAGGATAATAAAAATCCATGTGAAAGCCTCTATCCCACGTTCAATTTAATCAGTTTGGCCTATAAGTAATCTCTATCTTTGTTGGATTTTTACAACTACTTCCTAGGCAATGGTGAATTCACATCTCCCATGAGAGGTCACCATTGGAAATGCTAATCCAAACATTTGGCCTTTTTATGTCCTATGATAGGTGACCACTCAAAATGCTTTTATCTTCTTTTCTCTTTGGCTAGAAATAGGTTTGGACTTGTCCCTATCTCGATTCTCTCCATGAATCTTGTTGTGGTGGACTTATTCGATCTCAAAGCAGGGTTTTCTCTCTTCCTAAGTTCAAAAGAATAATCTTCTATGCAGGAAAGCTCAAAGAGAAGAGCTGTGCTGTCAAAAGTGACCGTTGAACTCGCGTTAAGCGTTAAGCGAAGCGATCGAAAACGCATTGCATGCTTAAAACGAGTAGTAGATGAAAAAGCGAAGCTAAGCGGTTGCATAGTTAAAAAGTTATAATCTTCAAAGCGAAGAAAAACGACCGCTTAAAAGTTGATAGAACCAACAGTCAAATTTAGAGGGCAATTTTGGAATTTAACTGAGATCTCTTTCTTTCACATTAATAAAAACCTTTAATTGCCATTTTTATGACATTTAAATATTTTACCTTTCTTTCTTATTAAAGGCTCTCCTCTATAAACCCCGAAGGCCAAAACACAAACTCTTCGACTTTCAACCTAGAATCACTAAGCTTAAAAAAAATCAATGAATATTACCATGAACTATTAACAATTTACAACAAAAGTTCACTTTGAGTGGTTGCTAACAAAGCTAGGGTTCTTCAAAAATGGTATGTCATCCTATCACTCTGCTCTTTTTATTTCTTGCTAGTCTTTCTTCTTCTTTCATTTTCTACTTCTCCTATGATATCACAACACTTTTGTAGTAGCCTACTCGCAGCCTTCCAGTACCAGTCGAATACTCGAAGGCTGCATCAAAGCCTACCTAGAGACTCGAAGCCCAACAAGACAGTAACTAAGTCCACGAAGCCTTCCGAGATTAATCGAACACTCGAAGGCATCTCGAAGCTAACGGCCATAGTCGAAGCCGAAGATAGACGATCAACACCAAAACTCAACATCAGTACCAGAGAGACTTCGACCATGGTAATACATGGTCGAAGGCAGACACATCTGATAGCCAGCTCACCAGACAGAACAGTGAAATGAGCCGCCTAACAACTACAGTGTCAGAACCGACTCCACGTACAGAACAATTGTCCCCAAAGGATATACATGTAATTTGACCTCCCTGGTGACTCACCCCTTTTCCTATCTCCTATAAATAGGAAGGAGGAGGCACTATGGAGGGGTTAGAAATACTCTCCCAAAAGTCCTTCAAGATTATCTTCGAATACCCTGTAACCTGCTTCTTACTCGATCTGTCATCTAACTCAATATATATCATCAATTATTCAAATCCTCGCTAGAGGTCGTGGAGAAACCAATTCTAGGACTCTACGCAAGTGCGTTAGTTAAGTATATAGTCTATTATTGCCTTATATACTTACTTAAGCCCCTAGTCGAAGATAAAACCCGTGGTGTAAGAGCTAGTTTCCCCTCTCACGAAACTTGGCCCCTACAACTTTTATCTTCTCCACAAGGCTTGTTTAGCCCACCATTGCCCTATTTTTGCTTAGCCTGCCCTGTTTTTGCTTCTCTTGACCTCTATTTTTCTTAACCCCTGTTGTTTACTTTTATCTATAATTTTTGATTATGCATGTGTTTGCTTCTTCCTATATTTTTTGTTTATCCGTTTTTTGCCACTCATATAGCTTCTCTTTAGCCCTATTTTTTTGTCCGAGAAACTGTCATCTTCTTGAATATGTTTTTGCTCCACCATTGCTTTGGTTAGCCCTGTCACGGTCTCATTCATTATCCGTACTCCCTTTTTTGTTCCACCATTGTTTTGTTTTTGCTCCCTCGAATGTTCTATTTAATAACTATGAAATTTAATGTGATAGTAGTGCATTATAGATTAACATGAATGTTTATGTTTAAGCTATTTGATGTTTTTAATATTAAAAAAAGAAGAAAATCATTAAGCGGTCGCTTTTCGCTTTTTGCTTTCCGCTTTAAGCGATTTGAAAGAAAACGCTTAGGGTGCCGCTTTCTTCTGTGACAGCACTGAGAACACCATCACCTCAGTCTCGATTGAGGAGTCTACCACTTATGTAGAAGGGTGGATTATCTGACGATTAAGAATCTTAGATATGCGATGAAGTATTTAACCGCTAACTGGAGGAGTATAGCACTAGTCTTCTTCTTGTGAAAAAAGGTCTTATTGGTCGTCTACCTCTCTGAAGATGTAATTACACAAAATAAGGCCTGTAGTCGTTGTGAAATGGAAACCCATTGCTCGGGTTTTATTATTGCTCCTTGTAAGGGCATTATCATAAAACTCGACAACGAAGATGATAAGAGGAAGACCTGGGGTGGTGGCCCTTGGTTTTTATGGGAAAGAACAACTAAGAATTCTTTGACGATCTCCCACTTTTTGTGTAGAGTATCAAAACAATACCTATGCCTTAATATGGATTCCCTTTCCAGGATTAAGCATACAATATTGCCGTAAAAGTCTATCACACATTGATGACCACATGAGAGCTTTGGGAACTCCTGTAAGGTGGATAATACTAAACGTAGACTGTATGTGGTAAAACTACACGGAAGCAACGATCTAATTCTCAATTAAACTAACCTAAAACTTGCCTTTGAATTAAACTCACTTAATCGCATAAAGATAAAGGTCAACGACCTAGGGTTTATGAGCTCTACCCCAAACTCTACATAACTTTCTAAGGCTAAGCCTTTCTCTTACTAAAACCAACATTAGAAATAAACTAAGCTTAAGCTCTCTTTTATAGGAGAAGAAACCTAGCACAAATAGAAAACCTAATACCAAACTAATTAGGAAGCTAGTCCTATTATTGAAGAGTTAAAGTAAATAACAATAACTAAATAAAAAAGGTGTGCACACGACGTATGAAACATGCTATGCGTGGTCGTGGATACTACCATGATTCCTATCAAATCTCCCCATCTAAGAAGAGTTCGACCATGAACTCTGGCAAGAAAATATGCAAGGCATCAATATGAAACCAAAAGTGCACGCTTAGCAGCTCGGGAATACGGCCACGAATTTTACCATAACTTGCTAGTATACCCTTTGGACGTTGTAACATATCATCTCGAAGCTCATGTTACTTCATTGTATTACCAAGTGCAGACACTATATGTTGTACTTAAAGTTGCAAAAACGTCGGACCCACAAATTCGAAAGAATGAACCAGAAACTTTATCCAATAGGGGTCAACATACGGTAAACCCTTTAGGGAGGTGACCACCGGAGATATTAGATCATGTTGCTGCAACGTCGGGGTCATCGGAGTTTCGATGGGTTTTACCTGTTTCAGAGCGGTGTTGTCTTTCGATTGGAATTTTTGATTGGTAACTTCGATCGGGTGGACTTCGCGCGCGATAATCGCGACCCCTTCATGAGACCATGGCCGTGAACTCTCCAAGGCGTCTTCGCCTACCCCACCTACGAAATCGGTTACACGGGTACATTGTGGTGGTTAATCTTCAAGCCATCTATATCGATTTCAACACCTACACTTGTTCGAAACCCATCTTTTCTGACATTAGAGTTCTCAAGCATCTGAAACGCCTTCATTGTCAGATCTCTTTTTAAACATAAAAACATTTGCGATCCATGACGATTCGGAATCCATACTTCATTGGCTTCTCTCCATTGAAGTACGCCTTAGTCCTTTTCAAGTCTTTGTTTTATCCAATTTTCCATGTAGTCTTCTACTTCACAGACTTTCCACTCGAACTTGTCCCATAATCGCTGTAGCAACGCAGAAATCACTGTAGTTGATGCAAAAATCACTGTAGCAGTCGGTATAAGAAAAAATCCCCAAAGAACGAATCTCGCTCTGATACCAATTTGTTAAAAACTACACGGAAGCAACGATCTAATTCACAATTGAACTAACCTAAAACTCGCATTTGAATTAAACTCACTTAATCGCTTAAAAATAAAGGTCAGAAACCTAGGGTTTATGAGTTTTACCCCAAACTCTACATAACTTTCAAAGCCTAAGTCTTTCTCTCACTAAAACCAACATTAGAAATAAACTAAGCTTAGACTCTCTTTTATTGGAGAAGAAACCTAGCACAAATAGAAACCCTAATACCAATCTAATTAGGAAACTAGTCCTATTATTCAAGGAGTCAAAGTAAATAACAATAACTAAATAAAAAAGGTGCACACACGACATATGAAATGTGCTATGCGTGGTCTTGGATTCTACCACGATTCCTATCAGTATGTATATTACGCGAATGTGGCAGTGGACACCAATTTGTCTAAGACCATTCTGGATAATGTCCTGCTTGAAGTTTAAGAGGGAGGATTGTTGGAACAGATCTATATCTCCGAATATCCCAAATATTGCACCCACTGCTGCATGGTGGTTACCTTGTCCCTGAGTGTCAAGCTGCCAAGGAAGATATCAAAGCAGATGATAAGGCCTAGAGAGGGAGCTGTTACTAATGGTGAAGCTGTAAAAATAAAACAAACAAGAACTACATGGATACAGAAGTTAACAGGCCTCTGGAGGTTACCGTTCAGTTCGAGGAAGGATGTAAAACAATGATATACCACTCAATGTGATCCAAATGAAAGAGGACACCGCGTCCTTCAAGGGCAGTCAGCGAACTCTCCCGAATCCTCAGCTATGTTTGAGTTCCCTGATATCCTAGAAGACCTCGGCATGAAGAACAACCTGGGGCCAAAGTGTATGGGATTGAGGTCAACTTTGGTCCACTAATACAACTCATAATGAAAGATGAAGCAGCTACTATGAGGGGGCCATTCCTAACTCGTTGGACTTGAACCCTTATTCAAATAGTATGTCTCAAGGGGAATATACTTCTGAAAATGTGGGAACTACAACACGAAATTCGAGAATTTGTGCTTCTGCCTAAGAATGGAGCAGCTCTAATAAACAAGAACTCTCCCGAAATAACACTACAAATCGAGTGTTTGAGGAGATATTGAGTACTCCTCTTCTAACAACAAAGAAGTAGGGTGTTTCCCACCTCTGACCCAGGTTGTAGAGTTAAGCTGTCTGCAGCGGTATCTTGATAGTCATCCAAGGATAAGCTTGAACTAGGAAGCTACTAACGTCCTCCATGCATGAGTTAGTGGAGCAACGAGAAATTATGAAGGAAACTCAGGCTGGGGATCCCTAAAACAGTAGGAATCTAGCGGTTGGATCTCTTCCAATCACTAGGTCTAGAGCTAAGGCAAATCAATATTTGCTATCAATGATTGGAACCCTAGAGGAACATGCAGCACTAAACTTGTTATTTATTTAACCTTCAGAATACAAAGGGATCTTGTTTTCATTGAGACCAAGAGTCTGAGACCACCCCAAGGTTTTGCCACCCACTTTGAACTCTAAATGCCATCGCTTCAAGAACTGCCCTACATTCAGCTATGAAGGCAGTCTATATCAATTTGAGGGAAGTAGCACCTATGACAGTACCCAAATTGTTTTTGAAAATAACACGAATGTCTAGATTGCCATAAAAAAGTTCCATCAATATTGGCCATGACCTCATCATATCAAGGAAAAATCCGCTTACAATACTGGATCATATGGAGCCTTTCTAGGTGTGGGTCGCCTGAAGTCTTGAGAAAATCTCCAAAATTAGGACTGAATTTTAAGCTCATTATTGGGGAATCCACTAAGCCCATATCTTTATTTCATGCAATTTTTTATAGCAAAACTTTATATGAATAAATGGAAAAAGAGTTCATGAATTTACAACCAAAAAGGAGATTAGAAGAGGCATCACTAGAACGCAAGGCATCCAACTAGGTTGATACCCAGGAACTCTCAATCATTTGTAGCTAACACTAAACAATTACATAAAGAATCTAAAGTATTCAACATCAGGATCTTCTATTCTGGAATTGGAAGGTCTCCCAATAAGCCATGCAATATGATGCTTCATGGTTCTCACACCGTATGCATATACTTAGAGAGAGGGTGTCTCTCTCTTGGAAGCATAAGTCGACGCCACCCTTTAGTAGTTTATGTTATTTAATTTGTTTGATTTAGAAGTTATTGTAATTGGAAAGTAGGCTTGTGGGTGTCAAAGAAGGTTTCCTCAAGTTAGGGAACTTCTAATTGCAGTGAAATTGGGGTTAGGGCATTTATCTATGAAAACCGTAGGCGTTTAATTTTGAGGGAGCTGTTATTGGGTTATTAAGTTATTTGGGGTTATTGAAGTTATTGGGTTATTTCAGTTATTAATCAAAGAAGGTTTAGAGTCAATTATTCGTAGTATTAATATTTTGATTCGATCTTCTTAGTTACATCATATATGATATTAAAGTCGTGCTCCTAATTGAGTAACGATTATGGGGGAGAAATTCTCTGTCGCGCATTCCTTCCCCTCTTACCTTGGGTTTCAATGGATGCCACCGACTAATTTCGAAGTTGAACCATGGAAGGAAGAGTATTGCGTTGACCTAGATTCACCTAACAAAGTGGATTATGGAGACGAGGAGGGCGAAGATTGGCTCGAACGGGAGGCCTTAGCCAACTTGGTTGCAATTACGAAGATGAAGATGAAGCGGAAGAGTATGAAGAAAATTACCCGCACGATCTCGAAGCTGGGTCACGAAATCGCGAGGGTTTATTACAGACTTGCGAGTTTAAATCGCTAGGGTTTGGTTAGAAAAAGAAATCACCGAATCACGAGAGTTTCATGTGGAGGTTGACGACAGAGAAGAGAGAGACGAAGGAGGCGTTGATTCTTTAACTCCGGGTGTAGCTTCCATTGCTACACTGCGCGTGGATTTCGCGGCAGTCGCATTATCACTATATGCGTCTGCATCCAAGCTTTGACACACGACTTATCGCGGATTACAGCCGAAACTGTTACTGGTGACTCAACATTTCCGACAATCACTGGTCGAGGGGGGACTTAAGATCATCAATGAGTCGCAGTTTGCGATAGAAATTTATGACTATGAGGAAGACGAAAACCATACCGAGGAAGAGATTGACCGCCAGCAAGGAATCCTTACAAACAAGAGACGAAAAGCCAACGCTGGAAATGTGGGAGCTACCATTAAAATTGTCTACAACTTAGACGAACTGCAGGGGAAAGCGAACTAGGAAGAACACGAAGGAGTTATAGTGGGGAAGAAAGTAATAACTGTGCATCCCATAGGGCATGCCATGGCATGCAGCGATTTGGGCATTCCAAGGTAAGCTAAGGGGCATACTGGAGGGCATGTCTTTAGTACTCCACTTAAAATAAACCATCTCCAGCAACAACAAACAGGGCCAGGCTCGAACCAGTTCCTGCAGATTGAGCCTAAAATTCAGGTCCGCGAGGGTAAACCCAAGTTTGTTAATCCACTATGGGAGTTATTTTTGGCTCTTTACAATAGGCGAGTAATTCCGATTTTAGATGTCATTTGACGTAGGGATGTTGGTAACAACATCATACCCCTGCACAATGGTACAACCCAGGGCTACGACAAGTACTGTCGACAGATTCGGAGTTTGAAGAATTTGGCTACAACTTAGGATGTCCCGCCATATGTTCTTTGTTCATGACTTCCTACTCTTAACTTTAAAATTCTTGGAACAAAATTTTCAATGTCGGGGAGAGTTGATGTATCATGGTTCTCAGACCGTGTACGTATACTTAGAGAGAGGGTGCCTCTCTGTAGGACGCATAAACCAACACAACCTCTACTAGTTTCTATTATTTAATTTGTTTGTTTTAGGAGTTATTGTAATTGGAAAGTAGGTTTGTGGGTTGACTATTGGAGGAGGTTTCCTCAAGTTAGGGAACTTCTAATTGTAGTGGGATCAGGGTTAGGGATTTCTGTCCATTAAGAAGGCTATATATCATGAAGACTGAAATTTATGTGGTAACCTTTCTTTCCATTACACTGGCCGGACGTATGCCTCTTCTTTGCCGTTCTTTCAGCTTACATTGGTCAATGGCATGTTTGACTTCCCTCATAGCTCCAACTATAGGATCACAACCACCTTTTTTCTCTTTAGTGTCGAGGTAAGCATTAAAGTCACCTTATGCCAACCAGGTGAATTGGAAAGTGGTAGGTGCATTTAAGGCAGAACAAAACATGCTTCTAAATTATCTTGCTGTGCTAGCATGTACTTCAGAGTAACAAATCATGACAAATGACACTAATCTACTGAAGAGGGATGCAAACTTAATCCGGAACTTTCAAATAATTCATCCATAACAACAAAAAATTCCCCATCTTTTCCACACTATTATTAGTAATAGGACTCGTTACAATGTTATCTCAATCTTATAGCTTTCATAACTTGTGAAAAATGCTTTTCTTTAGGTATAGAAATACTGACGAAGTCAGGGTTTAAATCAACACTCATATTCCAGAAGTAAGTAGATGACTTAATATTCTTAATCCCCCTAGCATTTCACTGAGAGTCCTCGTCAAAAACTAGTTATTGGTGCTTAATTATGCTTAAGCTCTTGTTGTTGGAGCATCCCCATATAGCATGAGTAGTTTCTGCCTTTCTTATTCTTTTTCTTCTTCTTTCTCTCCTCACATACACTTGCCGGCCCTTTTAATATGAGCATTAATAAAGTTTTGCAGAAAACATGCTGTGAATATTGTATTGAAAAAAATATGCATTCCAGCAGTACTTATCTCATGTATTTTTTTCTAATTAGTTCATTGTTGCATATTCTATTCCAGGTATTAAAGGAGTTTATTCTTCACAAACAATAGAAGATGCAGCCAATTTTTTATTCCATTTTTCTGGGCACTTATGCATGAGGTAAACTACCATTTTATTTTGTTTCTATAGTTCCAACATTTGATTTTTTTCCCTATGAACATAATATGTCCACCTACATTGCTTCCAATCAACTCACCAGTCTTAATCTCCTATTAAGTTCCTTATTTTATTTTAAGTATTTGATGTTGCGTTAAAGTTATCCTATAGCAAAAATATATGTTTCTCGACAATTCAGATGTGTTCTTAAGTTCCATCTATTATGATTGACATCTAGGAGTCGACTCTTTTTATTTTTCAACCCTCACTTCAACTACCGAGGATTCAAAAATTTATGCTGCCCCCTCTGGAATGATTCTACCTTGCGCAGATCCAGAATAAGAAGATGGATATTTCCAATTGTTGTTAACGGTGCAAGATTCTTTACTTTCTGGTGTGATATGTGGTCTGGTTTGCTTCATATATGATTCGGTTTCTTCTCGGTTGAATCTCTACAACCTAATCTCTGGATTGGTTTTGGGTATTATAATCCTTAATCTTTTGTATGGTTGAAGATAATCTAAGGAAGTCTTGAGGGTTTTAGTGTGTTTTGGGAAGCATTGAACACACAAATGTTGTGTTCAAGTTAAACATCTGGTGATTTCTATGTCCCTATTCTTCGTGATCTCTATCTATCCTTTCTCTTTGGTGATTCCTCTATTTGCCTCTCCCTCAACTTCTCAATCTTCCTTGAATTTAATTTGGTTTTTCTATATTATCTCAACTCTCTTTGTGATCTCTTTCTTTTATCTCGATTGTAGTCATTTCTGTTTTCTCCTTAGTCATTCTTCTTTTTCTTTGTGAGTTGGTTTTTGTGTAACTAACTAAGCAAACCAAAGTGCTTCACATTTTGTTTTAGTTGGAAGGTTCTTAGAATCCAACCATAACCATCTGAGCCTCTGAATCTTTTATGATCAAGCTCTGAGCCTCTGAATCTTTATGATCAAGCTTCAAGCTTCTGAAACTTGTATGATTAAGCTCCGAGCCTCTGAATCTTGTATGATCAAGCTTTGAGCCTCTGAATCTTTTATGATAATTTTTTTTTCTTCTCGGTTTGAGTTTCCTCGTAGAGGTTGGAGAGGCAGTAGGAACATGCCTAAGGTTCATGAAGCAATGTCCTAAGATCAATTTTTCACCCACGTAGCAGCCACCTTCAGGCAAAAATCTTGCTTGTGATCTTGATTAATAGGTTTCTTCTCATGTTTTTTGCAAAAAGGATAAAAAGAAAAATTGTGACGCAAACTCTTGATTTACCTATTTATCAAAAATGAAATAAAATTTTGATTTATCTGAAATGTGTTTGTTGGTGGGATATTACACGTGCCCCAGAGATTATTCGGAGAAATGTGATTAGTTTAGACCCCAGATCACCCTGGTTTGCCAAAAAAACAAAAAAAGACGAAGAAAGATAATGAATAATACCTACTGCTCTCCACTTGCCTCCCTTTCCCCATCTACCTGAAAACACATGAAACTTGCTGAATCTTGTCCTAGTTTGGATGAACATGCTGGAGGTCACATGAACTGGGAATAACCTTATCAATAACTTACCCGGGCAGGCTGGACCGTTGCCACATTCTGAGGCAATATTCTGTTCACTGTAATGCTGTCAGTAATATGCCAAACATACTAAAAGATGACAAAGAACTCTAGATTTTTTTATCTGCTTCTTCACCATTTCATAAAAATATTTTTGTAATCATTTTCCTGTAAACTTTTAAAAGATATGATTATACTGGTTGCTAAACGACTCCTTAATTGATTTAGCGCGTGCTGTGTTGTACAAAGTAGCTGTATTTTCAGATGATTTTGAAATAAGTGATTTTAATTGGTTAAGTTAAATATATGTTTTTAATGCAGGGAACGGGTAGCGTTTTTGTGCCGTTTAGCATCTGTAGCTAAAGAGGAATCTTTTGGGCGTTCCGGGTTGATGGCGCTTTCAGTTTGTATTGCTTCATCTGCTGGTGGAAGATCGCAAATGTGTAAAGTTGCTTTAGATGACATGGTTCAGATGGGATCAACGGGAAAAAGTTTTCACCCTAATAGTAAATCAGATTTATTGGATATTCTACGACTTCTAATTGAAAGCAGTAAACAGCACTTCAATCAGAATTATCGTCTTCGAGGTATCTCATTTGTGGCTTGATGACTTGATTTGATTCCAAATTTAATAAAATATAACAAACAAAGCCAATTTTTCCAAAATTTTTATGGCAAACCCAATGCTTGAAGATTGCATGCCTGATGTTTGGAGTTTTTCACGGTGGAATGTCGTTTAGTTTGTTATGTACAAGACACCGAAAGAATTTGTCAAGCTGAAAAACACCAGATTTGGTTGTTCTCTGAAACTTTGATACTACAGGTTTAGATCTTCCACTATGAATGTCTGATTAGAAGGACTAGATATTTCATAGGTTAGACATCATTTGCTCCTTAGATTTCTATGAGTTACAAAAATTGGCTTTCCTTATGGAGAATGTATTCTATTTCCTTAGTTTGAATTTCTGTTGAACCTGTTGAGATATATAGTTCCATTTTGGGCAATCAAGCCTTGCACTTCAAAATATAAGATACTGGGGCTACTCCTCTCATTGCCAATTGGTTTTGAGATGGACCCTCTAGTTCTAATAGAACCTAATTTAATGATAGCTTAAAACAACATTAATGTGATTATTTTCCTGGTTGTAACAACTTTTCAGTTTGTGAGAAAGTCGTGGAGGCTGCTGCTTCTGTGATGTGTGCCTCAGATGTTCCTCTTGAGACGCTTATGCACTTCTTTGCAACAATGCCGCGGGAGTTTACGGATTATCGTGGTAGGTAAATGTAAATTATCTTTCTATTTGTAACCTAGTGACATCTAAGGACTGGCCTGCGTTTTTTGTTTATTTCTTATTTTATTTAGATATTTTATTCTTGAAACTGATGTAAATCAATAATTGTGCGGAAGCAATAATCGAAAAGTAAACAACTAAATCGCTTTATTATTCAATCGCAAATTTTTTCTCTAAAAATCTCTCTCTAAGTCTCTACTAACACCACTACCCTTACCACTAACTCTTACCCTTTCTTTTTCTTTTACAGAGAAAGGGTATCTAAATCCCTTGCCTTCTAACTTCCAATTACAAAAGATTCTACCTAATCTTCGGAGTTCCTAATTTAATTAGGACTCTAAAACAAAATAAAATAACATAATTAACTAAAATAGAAGGTGGTCGTAGTAGGCGGGAAGCGACCCAACATGGTCGTCCATGACGGTCACTTACCCCATCAACTCTCCCCTCGTTTGAGTAATTCTTCCACGAATTTAGGGGAAAAGATAGCCGTCCATCGCCTCAACATTTTTAATGAACACAATAACAACACTTTGATACCATATGTATATATCTCTAAATGCTATCAACAGTTGCGGTCACAGTATTTCTCCAATTTTTACGTAAAACACATGCATCTTAACGAAATCTATTTGAGAATTCTTCTCACACTACTATTTCTCTCTCTCACAAGATTTCAAGCGGACTCCACTATAACTTCCGACTGAGTTTTGAAACCCAAACTGTTTGATCATTCCGATTAGTAACATTGAATCTCTTGATTATAACTTTTCTCCGCTCCATTGATATATGCGACAAGAATAGTCTTAGTATTAATATAGCTTAGTTCCACTCAGCCTGCCTCCATTCCATGAATGAGCATGTATAATATTTCAGACCTGAACATCCTGTATAATGATAGATAGATCAAAAAGTTCTTAAAGAGCCTCACTTCCCGTCCAATTCTCTTTCCAAGGACCTATTGAACCTCTCTCAAGAACCCAAGCAGTATTGGCATTAACAGCAGCAATCACCTTAACCATCTCCCTCTACAGTTTAATGTAAAAAAAAATGACACTAATATGCTCATTTCTTATAAGATGTATTTATCTGAAATACTTAGCCCAAGCTGATGTACCATGAGAAAAGTACCATGCTCTGTTCATAAGGAAACTTTTCTCACATCTATTAAAGTTCTAACTCAATAGATGGAGGGTGGATGTTACGTGACCATGCTCTGTTCACATGGAAACATTTCTCACATCTATTAAAGTTCTAACCCAATAGATGGAGGATGGATGTTATGTGGAATACTAAGGAGCAAACAACTTGCAAGTGGATCAAACCACAAGAAGGAATCTTTGCTCTTGATACTGATGGTTCTTTGACTGCTACTGGAGGGTATGGAGCTATTCTTAGAGACTACTTGTGTATTCCAATCATTGCTTGTACAGGAAGAGGAGCTGCAAAGTCTGTCATTATCCATGAACTGCAGGCCATTTACCATGGGCACCAGCTTGCCCTCAAGTTCATCATTACCAAGAGAAAAGTTAATTGTGACTGCAAATGCAGTTGCAATTATTTTGAAACAGTGCCTACCTGACTGGAGTGATAGACCTTTAGTTAAAAGGATTGATGACATAATTTAGAGGTTTGAAGTGTTTTCTATAAAACACATTTTTAGGGTAGCTAATGGAGCGGCTGACCTGATATCCAAGCTGTCCCAGGAAGATGGATACTTTGAGTTATTGCCTGAAGACTTCTGTGAGGAACTGCGCAAGATCATTCAAGATGATAAAGATGGGAAACTGTATATTAGATTGTAACTTTTGCTGTTGGTTTTTACTTCTGCTGCTGCTTGCTTTTATGCTTAGCCTTCCTGTTGATCTTGGTTGTTTGCAGTTTTCCCTGTAAAATTTTCCCTTATTGAATTTATCGTGGGGGTTAGTCCCCCAGCTTACCTTCCAAAAAAAAAAAAAAAAGGTTCTTACCCGCTTTATCTCTACACATTAATTTAACTACAAGATAGTCAACTTTTCTTGGCCTTACCTTTAAACTATTCCCATTTGTAATGAAAGAAAAACTTCTCAATCTTATATATTAGATATAATTATGTTCCCCATATCACTATTGGCCAAGATGAGAGAGAGAGAGAGAGAGAGAGAGAGAGAGAGAGTAAACAAGAAGATTAAGGCAAAGAAAAAATAAAAATAGGGGCAGCTCAAGAAATAACAACACAAAGAAAAATCACCCCATAACAGTTGTTCCAAGACATAATGAGAGACTGCAAAAATTGCCATGATCATATTAATAGCCACCTAAACTTCCAAATAGACTTTGATGGAGATCGTAATATCTGTAGTCATCCTTGTTTTATCCATTGGGTTTCAAAGATGGATTTGCAAAACGAGTTGTACAGCTGCTGTACGTAGAATAACCTACATTTCTTGATCCTAGACATAAATAAGCTTGGCTTACATATTTTGGCATGCCCAAATTTAGGTGTTCTTTCTCATTCATAAGTATCCGTAACTAAATTAAACGTACATAGATAGATGGATAGATATAGGAAGGTCCTGATTTAGTTTTGAATATTATGTGTTTTAGGTTATTTGAGAGGAAAAGTACAAGAATGGCTGTCTGAATTGAATAAGAAGCACTATTATTCCGATTCTCCTACTACTGAAATGCTCATCTTAAGGAGTCTTTGTGATTTCCCTAAAAGGTTCACAGAAGAACATCTTTCATCTGATGTTAATTTTAGTTACAACGATGAAGATCTGGATGCATGGGGATTTGAGGCTCAAAGATGGGCAAGAGTACTTTTTTTTGTAATTACAGAGGAGCACCATTTCGAACAAATACTTCAGGTTTGTGTTATTAGTTCCTCTGCAGTCATTGCTGTTTCATTCTAATACATTGTTCCTGTTTTTTTGACAATGATTTGTTCGTCTGCTTTGTTGTCATAGCTTATGATTTTTCTACTACTTCATTGCTTCTCCATTTTTTTTTTCTTTTTCCTTTTGATAATGAAGAGATTTCAGTATATCATCACTTCTCTATTTTTTCCCGTTTTCTTTTTGACAAGGAAGATATTTCAATAATCAACGGCAATTTATGAGGACAGAGGCTGAAGAAAAGAAACAGTTATAACAAACAAAACCATCTCTATTATAAAACAAAGAAGCACGTCTCTGACTCTGAAAAGTGTTATCTGGAGACAAGGACTGCTATGCTTCTATCCCCTCAACAGCTCTTAAACTTTTCTCTCAAACAATATTCTTTTCTCATAAATGCTTACAATGCTTTTGTGTTTATGAGAAAGCTCGACTTTATCCTTGCCTTTTAATGTTGTTAAGATCCATGTGTTTGTGTTTTCAATAACCTCCCCAGACAGATGGGAATCTTGATTAGTGCAAGCACTATTTGTTTGTCGAAGACCATTATTATATCCGCTGGAATTTGATCACCTTAAGACTATACGTGATTGAGTCATCAATAGTACCTAGTCAACACCTGGGCCTCACTACACCGCACGACAGTACAATATTGAGTCTAGTAACACATATTGGCCTCTATTGCACAAAGCAACTTGGTACTTGGGATGAGTTACGTAACCTTAAGCAGTCTCTGGAGCCTGGGCCAAACACCAAACACCAAACACCAAACAAACTAGGTCAAAACAGGCTGTGTATCACGTTATCATGTTTGTGAAGATCTTTCACTTTACCTGTGGCGATGAGGCATAGATCTCCTCACAACACCCTGGGTCAAACCCCAAATACCAAACACCAAACACCAAACAAACTAGGTCAAAAGTAGACTATGGCTGAGTGATATATGACGGCAACCTCTGGGCCCATGAACAGTAACTTAGGTTTGAGAACACTTTATTTAGTAACCCAGTTCTTGCACCAACCTGCAATTGAGGCCAAAAGAGCACCAGGGCGCTTGTAATGAGGTGGGACAGTTATATGATGTAAGCCACAATGGTCGTTTTAGGCGTGTTTTTGACCACATATATGATCTCCATGTCAATAAGATCATTACGGCTATCCCCCAGCCAATTATCCAGGCAGAAGGAAGTTGCACGCCCACGCCTTATAAGCAGCAGCAGTATGAAATGAGGCCCGCTAGTCGCCTTAGGCGCCCAACTAACTAAGTACTTGATCTCCAGTCAAGAAGGTCCTTAAAACTGCCTCTCTGAAGCCAATAATCCAGAAGCTCAATTACCCACACTAATTGTGTAGCGAGTTAATACAAAACTTTCAAGAGATCTCCTATGTATCTCTTGACCTTGTAATACTTGCTTCTTCTTTTCTCCTTTAAAAAAATTATGTTAGGCCTAGCAATCGGTGGACAGATTGCAGATCTTCTTGTGGACAAGATACTCCTTGCTGTTCTGCAATCACCGCGTCCCATGCTTCATTACTTGGCTAGGAGACTCCTGACCCATTTGTTTTCTTTTCCTGGCACCTCCTTTCCCAGGGGGCAAATTTAATCTCCTATCTATTCATAAGAGTCTTCGGTCTTCAGCACTGACATTAAATGTTAAACACTAAGATTGCGGAAGCGAATTAACGAATAAACAATTTCTTTTATTTCATCAAACTACCACTACAAGCTCTCTTTTTAATTCTCTCTAGTTCTCCTAGGATTCTTCCCTTTCTCTGAAAACTCAATCTCCCATATATAGGAGATCTGCACCTCTCTCTCTACACTCCTATCTAAAAAGGAAACTGCTAGAGTAATCCTCTTTTTAGAGGATTCTCTAGGACAAAATAACATAATATCAAATAAACAAAATAAAGAAACAACTAGAGATCGGTCACGAAAATGTGCGTATAGGCCGTGGTCGTGGCGACCCACTACCTATCAACTCTCCCCCCCTTTGAAGGATTCGTCTACGAATTCAAGGAGAAGGAAGATCAACTGCTGTATCCTTTGCGTCCTCATACTCTGGACTAAATAATTACTCAAGTGCCTCATCTACGTAATCATGTAGCTGTTGGGAAATGAGCGTCACCGCTTTATGTGGGCTAGGACACTCACTTCTCATATGTCTTGTCTTCCCGCAGTTGTAGCAAATGGCCATCCTAACAGTCCCTGTTGGTTTGCCCCCAACTACTGGCGCTGTAGAAGTCGGTGTCGTAGTCATTGTAGCTGGTGCTGTAAAAGACGGATATCCTGATGGTTTTAGCTTAGCTTTAACTCTACAAGCCATCTCTACTACCTCTGATAAGGACTGTAGAGAGAATAAGATCATCTCGTCCTGAATGCGCTTCGTAAGACCCAAACGAAAGCGACTAACCAGTTGTGCCTCTGACTCGGATAAGACAACACGTGATGATAACATGTAAAAGTCATTAGCGTAATCATCCACAGACTGACTCCGACCCTGACCTAAGGTTTAAAGTTGAGCACAACTCTCCTTCTCGTAGGTGCTCGGGATAAAATGAGCCATCATCTCGCCCCTCATAACCTCCCAATCTGTGATGTAATCATGACCGCTGATGTCACGTTCAGCCCGGGACCGCCTCTACAGTGCCCGGAGTGCAGCGGAATAAGGGACAGTGTGGCGTACACGGACGCGCGGTCGGCGTGTACCGGCCATCTTCACGGGCGCGACGCGCCAGTGGCATACAACCCACGGATGCTAGAGCGACATCCGGATAATCCTCGATACTCGTGAGGGGTCATCGAATATGTATTCGGTAAAGGCAACACTGAAGGCTCCCTCAATAATCCCTACAACGTAATCTCTCGCGACGCGCACGAGGTACGGAAAGCACACCTGTCCTGTAGCGGATCAGGGTAGCTCAATATGCCGGTTTCCAGATAAGGGACTCATATCTCAAGGGGCGACGAGCCTGGACTATTTATATTGTCCATCTGTAAGGGGCGGTGCATCTCGGATAGCCCGCGGGGAATAGCGGCGCCATATGAAGCCCTCTTTGGAAAATCGGCCCGCATTGCGAGGCAATGTCCCCTGGCCTTCCCTAGGCCTAGGAGAACTCATAACTATCCCTTGTAGATAGTCCATGAGCCGGGGTCCTTGATGACCAAACATTAAAGCTCTTTTAGTCATGGGGAGGATCGGACCAAGGTTTCTCCTTAATATAGCTACTAAGTAAATAGTCAATTTCCAAAAGGAAACGTTAAAACATGAGACGAAGCGTACTGGACCTTTTCGCCCCCTTAACCGAATCCGATTGCGACGAAACTTGGCGTACAACTATATTAGGATATAGAGAACATATACATTCGGACAGAACTCAAAACGCTCGGGTGGATTTGGCCGGCGTTCGGTAGGTCGTCACAGCTGGATACCTATAACTGCTGAATGTTTTTCCACTAATTTAGTGCGTATCATGTCAGTTTTGTCTCTGCTAGTGTCACCGCCTTCTTTCTAGTGCACTTCTTGAATGCAATCATCTTATCAACCCTATTTAACCAATCTATGAAACCATCCGCATCTGATTTCCCATCAAAATCTGGCACGCTAATCTTTATGTCAGAGTTCAGATTCTGGAGCGCATAAATAATGATGTTCGCGACCTGACTTTTTGGGTTTCCCTGGTAGCCATATCCCTGAGTACCATACCGTGGTTGCTGTCCGTACCTAGTAGCTCCAATACCCGCAGTTGGTTGATAGTTGTCCGTGCGATAACGTGTTCCAAAGTTATTTGGCACGTTACCGCGACCTCGACCTCTTATGTCATGGAAATCGTACATGTCCTCGTGTCCTATGGTCAGAATCATCTCAATACCTGCTCTCAGTTGAGAACCCGTTTCCCGAAGCCCATTGTCTCTGTTGACTGCCTTACACTGAATATCATGGTCTCTGACGAGGCGTAGGGGACCTCTGTGATCGAGGGGCACATAAGGCGGCGCCCCTGCCGATACTTGCCCTCATGAGGACTGTCTATTAGTTCGCCAATCTCCACTATTGATTCCCATATACCCGTTACTTATTCTGTCAACGCCGCCAAACCCAACCCCCGATTCCCCATGCGGAACCTGCGAAACTATACCTCGCTGCTGTACAGACCCAAGAGTTGTTACACCCGTTCGCGCAGTCTAAAAAATTGGCGCTTGGGGCTTAGAGAGAGACACCGGGGTTGCCATTAGAGATGGTACCATCGTTGGGGGAGAACCCGTGTGCGCTGCATGCATGATGATAGATACCGGAGGCGCTGCCAACGTCTCTCTTGTGATCACAGAGACTGGAGGCGTTGTTAACGGTGTGCCAGTGACCGTCGTAACCAACGGAGCTGTCGACCTCGTAACTGTTAGTGGTGGCGATGCTTTTCAAGCCGGGGGAATGGCCGGAGTGGTGACGTGTACCGGTGTGGTTGCCGTGAGGCGAGTATGCGGTGATGTCAGCGTCTCTCTCTCCACATGCCCCTCCATTGTTATCGTGGGTTGCCAGTGGAGAAGACGAGTCTGACTCGTATGGTTCAAACGCGCTCCAGTGCTTGTGCCTACGTGCTCCACACGTGGAGAAGTTACGTGTGGCATGCTACTTGATGGCACGTCTTGCGGAGGCTTGCCCTGACCATTTCCCGGCATGCCATTCCATGCGATAGATTGCTTTGCCCCGTGCCTTCCCAACCTAGCCCAATGCTGTGTGTGCCGTAGCCTATGCCCTCGGTGCATGTCCCTTGCATTGGCACGCCAGTCATGCCATGCCATTGCCTAGGCATGCCTGCGCCTTGCCTCGAGGTTGGCATGCCCACGTCTTCCTCTTCAATTCCCTGGTTTGTTGCGCGAATTTTTTTGCCCCTTGTGCATACTCCAGTGTTGTTTTAGGCCTTCCTCTCTTGTTAGTTAGTAGCCGAAAACATGGGGGATCTCTTTCTCCCTCCCTGTGGCACCTCTAACCTATTGCCAATCGCGGTGTCGTCATCCGGATTTGTCGACGTACGCCGGCGGATTTGGGTATCATCGTACCCCTTAACTTCTAGCGAATCCGCGAATTTGTCGATGCTTTCGACATCCATAGTCAGACCTGCAAACGAATTGTAAAGACATGTCTTTTTCCCTTCCGAATCGGACCTCTATACTTGGCTTTGCGGAAAAAGCGTTTCCTTCCCTCGCTCAACTACTCGCAACGGTGTTGGATTCATGGGATTGATGCCCGTTATTCTTCCGTTACGCATAAAGGCTCCTATTGGAAGACCTTTCCCTCTTCCCCTACTTGAACCTCTATCGCTACCTCCAACTTCGTCACCCACAGCTTTAGATGAGGCTACTCTTGCCGGACTTGCCATCACCGCCACCAACATCGCTTCAATTTGTTTTGCCATAAGCTTGTTGGAAGCCGTTAACTATAGGATAGATTCCTCTACTGATTTCAAACGCTCTCCTTGTGTGAGTTTGATCGGTTTCTTCAGTGTTCTCCTACCCATCTTCGTAAAATAAAAAATTCTCCGCCAAGTTCGATCTAGCTCTGATACCAATTTGTTAAAAATTAAGATTGCGGAAGCAAATTAACAAATGCCCGATCTCTTTTATTCCATCAAACTACTACAACAAGCTCTCTTGTTAATTCTCTCTAGTTCTCTTAGGGTTCTTCCCTTTCTCTTAAAACTCAACTCCTCACACCCTAGGATCTCCCATATATAGGGGATCTCCGCCCCTCTCTCTACACTCCTAATTAAAAAGAAAACTACTAGAGTAATCCTCTTTTTAGAGGATTCTCTAGGACAAAATAACATAATATCAAATAAACAAAATAAAGAAACTACTATACATCTGTCACGGAAACGTGCACATTGGTCGTGGTCGTGGCGACCCACTACCTATCATTAAATGAAGCATGAATGAGTATTACAAAATAGAAGGTGTTGGTGATGATAAGCGAACGTTCATTTCTAGCCCAATTCTTTTCGCTGCCCTCTGGAAGTGGTATCCTCAAATTGCCTAACGGCACCAGTCCGTCTTCCTTAATCACATCCCTGCCATCTCACTGCCAAAGCAGATAAACTGAAACTGCATAATCTGAATTCCTGAGATATTCTGAATGGTGCTTCTTCCAGTCACAATGACCTGTTTTTGGAAGGTGAGATGGGGTTATAGAAACTCGAACCATTTCGATGTGGCTATGGTTCTATAAGGTAAGGAGTGACTACCCTAGTTTGCTAACTATTATTATGTAGGCACTGTTCGAAGTGGGTTAGCCTTGTTGACCTGTCCTTAATACACCTTAATACACTTCTTCGAAGCGAATCTTTTTGAAACTCCAATCAAATAACAAAAAATAAACTAAAAAAAGAGCTTTATTCAATATTTAAACTAGAGCATATTGTACTGATTGTTTTTTAGCTTAAAACTCTACCTAAAACCCTAGCCTAGGCCCTCTTTTTATAGAATAATGTGATCTAACAGATATGGGAACTTTCCTGATTTGAAATAGCTTTATTCAAGCAATTCTTAATCAAATGTAATTCTAAAAAAAGAGATTCTAAATAAAATAAATACTATGATTAAGAGATAATTTCTAGTGAGGTGAAGGAGAGAAACCAACTAGGACTTGTACGGGTGGGTGACGTCGACCATGACATCATTACTAATCACCTCTTCCATTAAGCATCAAGAGAAGGAGAGGACAACATCTTCTCTTGTTGATGCCATCATTCATACAGTCTTCCAAGTCTTTGCGTTGGTTGGGTATTTGACAGCTGATTCTGTGCATTTTGTCTTTCGTAACCATATTAAAGATTTATTTTACAGTCATGTAGCTCAAAATGCTGGAAACAAGCTGGTTCACGTGAGATTGTTTTCGAAAATATGTAGTTGGGGGCAAGAGTGTGTGCATTTATTCTAGTCCTATGGTTTCTATATTGTTTAACAGAGTTTTGAAAACTCAACAGGATTGAAGAAGGTACACAGGTCAGTTGTATCAAGTGATTTTATAATGCAGATATATATCTCACTTTATTTGAGACTTGATAGTTCTCTCTGTAAATCATTTGCAAACCAAAATCTTAGTTTATCTGAGTGTAAGTTCTGTTTTCATTTTATATTTAACAGGACTGCTTGATTTGATAAATCTTTTTCTTTAAGAAGGGCTTGAAATTTGCTTCAACCTATTTTGCAGTTTTTTCAAAACCATGGCGCTAATATTTGCAAACAAATAAATCATTTGGGGTGGAATCCAGCAAAGTTCTTAATCCTTGGCTTATCTCTGGTTCAAGAGCTTCAAATCACATATGGGAAGTTCAATGATTGCGGTTCTAAAAGTAGAAATGATGAGGAAGTTGGCATGCCTGATATGTCAGATTGTTCTAATGCAGCAATGTTTTGCCGTGTCTTTGAGAAATTTACTGATACATTTTTCTTTATATTGGAAGAGCTCGTCTCCTTTACTAAATCAGCTTGTTCAATATTTTGGTCCAGCCCTGCGACGGTGGAGGCACTTTTACCATGTTCAGTCACAGGAAAGCTTGGTGGCCCAAGTCAACGGCGGTTGGCTTCTTCTACCACATCTGCTGTATTGCAAGCGGTAAGTTTCTTTGACATTCCATATTGTCTGCTTTCACAGCTTAATTTGATTATACCATTGTCACGTAGAAAATCACCAGGA
The DNA here is from genome assembly GCA_014058105.1 of Kingdonia uniflora. Classification (NCBI taxonomy): domain Eukaryota; kingdom Viridiplantae; phylum Streptophyta; class Magnoliopsida; order Ranunculales; family Circaeasteraceae; genus Kingdonia; species Kingdonia uniflora. Next base: position 1,035,376 of record JACGCM010001588.1, on the reverse strand, counting down.
GCGGATATGCTGAAATAGTCCTAGAAGGAGGGGAGGAGTGTTTTTCCCAATCCCTTTAATACGTTACAAAGTGGGACATGAAAACTTGGGGGACCATGACGATTTCACAAATATCAATAAGAAGAAACAAAAAAAAAAAAAAATCCGTGCTGGATCGGGAAGCCATAGCTTGGGCCAACCTATGAAAAGGTCCTTTCCTCATCGACTACAGCATGGGTCAACTGTTCAGAACTCTTGTCCAGTACGACAAATAAGCCTCTGCTTCAGGGTATTATGCTTAAGCATTGCACAAAATCACTGTTAATTTAAGTCGCCCAACCTCCGCTGTTTCAGGGTGGCAAATTTGCAAAGGGTAGAATTTAAGGGGGCGACTATTAATAATCTAAATAAATTGGTGTAAGTTTGAATACACTCATAAGTTTGAGTACCATTCTCCATAATTATTTATATAATGTATTGGTTCCCTTTCTCATTGTTATTCAACAGATAATATCCCTGAAGACCATTTCGTCTGTCTCATCATGGTGTGCACATTTCAAGAATGCTGATTTGCCTGATTCCACCTTTACTTACCTGTGGCGTTTCTCTCAGAAGGTTATATTGTCCCCGACATATGAATCAGAGGCATGTCTTAATTCTATACGGCGTTTCTATTTAAAGCTAAAGCCCCATTAGGTTTACGTTATAGCTCGTAATTAGTGCTTTCCTATTAGCATTTTTTGCAGAAGGGTTTTTTGGCTGTTTTGCAACCATACAAGAAAATGACTTGATTGGTTTTAAATACGATCTTACGGTTGTTGTTAATACTTTGAAAACAGTTTTTTCTTGAGTCACTTTTCGTTTTTGCATTTAGCACACAAAGTAATATATGGAAAATCTTGAAGACATAAACTAAAGAAGGGTAGAGTTAGGCAGAAAGAAAGTGACTAATAAATTTCAATTAGCAGAAACCTGTGGAAAAGGCCTGTTTTTAGTTTCTTTGTTTGGGCTAGCTGTTTTCAGAAAAAAAGCCTTAGTTTTAATATGCAAAACACTTGACGTTTTTCATTAAATACTTAGAAAAGAGCTATAAATAGGCTTTTATAGGCTCTTAAAACTATGCCAAATGGACCTACCAAATGCATATATTAATGAAGAGTGATGTCAGTGCTCTTTGGACTGCTCTACAACTTTCTACTAATTAACTTGTAAAATTGACCAGAGTAGACTGGAGCAGAAATCCGTTTAGCAGCATATGAAGCGTTAGTCCCGGTCTTAAAAGCTCTTACTTCAGCTACATGTCCAATTGGTTTTGAGTTGATGATGGCGGATGACAAATCATTGTTTCCTGGAGGAAAAGACAAGCCTTTGTTAGATTCTTTTGTTCTTTCTTTTCTTCAAAATATCAATGAACTCCTTGAAGTTGGAGTATTAGCACGGAGTAGGAGGGCTGTTTTAATGAACTGGAAGGTAGGTTTCTGTTTGCATTCATTTTGTGCCTTTTTTGTGCCTACAACGTTGCCTGTTGTTACCTAGGTTGTCTCATTGATGTTTGGTTTTTATTATTTCTCATTAATAACTTATGTGAACAAATTGTTGCACCTCAATTATCCTCAAATTCAAGTTCATAGCTGTACTTTTTGGGCATCATACACTTCTATCAGCATTACATCCATTTCTTAGGATCCTTGGGTTAAGACTTGAACGCTCCACATCTATATTTCCCGGCTGTTTTTTCTTGCTATTGTTTGGGTCTTATAATTTGGTATTAGAGTCATGCCATGTCCAACGTTCAAGTCACTGAAGAATTGACTTTGGGATATGGAGGCCCAGCATAGCCCATGTATGGAGGAAAAAACAAGAAAAAAGTAAAGCGGAAAAGACCCATCATTTTGCCGAATATGGAGGGGGAGATATAGTAACCTACCACGATGGCAGCTATGGTATAAAGGAAGGGATATCTTTAACTTGCTGTCATGGCATTGAGACGGCCATCATTAAGTGGATTGATGAGGACGTTAAGCCTTGAAGTGTGGGGGTTTAGTCAAACCCTTCGTACCACTATGACCTAGGTGTTTCTGTGCAAAATTTGTTATTAAGGTCATTAGTATTGAACATTATTATCATTGTTGATTACTTTAGTGCAGCTGCTAGTTACATACATAGCTGTACGCTTATTTTAAATCATGAATAACAAATATCTTATTTTTGGTTCAGTGGCTATGTCTGGACTCGCTGTTGTCTATTCCTTCTCGCGTCGCTCAAAATGGAGTTCATCTAGGTGGTACTACTGTCTTCTTTTCAACTGCCGCTGTTAAATATATTTTCTCAGATCTGGTCGAGAGGTGAGAAAAATACGCACTTGTAGGTTTTATTCAAATGTTTTATTACACTCTCTTTAATATATTTCAGCTAACACGATTATCTTATGTGGTTTCTGGACAATCAATCCCACCCACCCACTATTAGGGATGTGTGGTTGAGGTTAGAGTTGTGATGTTACGAAACCAACCCCAAACAACCTCATCTTTATCTTTTTTTATGTGGCAACTTTAATTTGAAAAAGTCTCTTTCTACAACTATCCCTCTCTCAATTTTTCAAAAGGGTGGTATCTTTCTCTACAAAGCTGTTCACAAGATTCACCAAATCATGAAGAAGAAGAACCAATTAAAGGGAAAGGTTATGAACCTAAGATGAAGAACCTTCAAAGAAAATGTTATGAACCCGAGATGAAGAACCCATCCGTGAAAAAGAAACCATCTATCTCTAAATGGATTCTCTCTCTACAAACTAACCCCATAACTCTCCTTCTCTCTCTAGAAAATAACCCATAACACTATTTTTCTCTAAAAAACAACCCATCATTCTCTCTCTCTAAAAAATAGGACATTTTTTTTCCTCTCTAAAAACAACCCATCACTCTCTTAAACAACCCATTCAACCAATTTTTTTGACACTGTAAAATTATATCATTTTAAATTATGGAGTGTGTAAAAGTATATCATTCTCAATTATGAACTGGGTGTAAGTTTTTCGAATGGTACTTCGACAATTTTGGCAGCTCGAATTTTTGGATGACGCTTAATTCGACAATTTTTTTAGTTCACAATTGTTTGAGTGATGCTTAATTCAACAATTATGGCGGTTAATTGTTTTAATGGTTCTTATTTCGATTTTTTGTAATGTTCACAACACAATGTTTTTGAATCATACCAAACATCGTGCCAAAAGCTAACCCTTTACCCATTTATAATATTAATGTGATACCTTCCTTAAACTTGTACCAGGTGTAGAATATTAACCTCCATAGTTCTACGCCGTATGACATGCCAAGCTTGTTCGGGAGCCACTCAATTTGCCCAATCTTAAACTTAGCTTTAATCACCTCGACCCATAAGCCATTCTTATCATTACAAAATCTCTAAAGCCATTTTCCAAGCAACGCTGTATTCATCTCAGTAAAGAATTTGAGCCTTAAACTGTTAGCTTCTTTTTCCATGCAAATTGTTTCATATCTCAGTAAATGGAGTTTTTAGTTCTTTCGGTGTGATCTCAAAGGAATATCCTAATAATCATTTCCAACTTAGATGCTACTGACATTCTGGTATATGGAATAAGGAAAGATAGTAAAACAGTAAACTTCTTACCAAAACGTTCAATAACCGGATCCCAAATCTCAACCTAATGAGAAGATACCACAAGAGGTATAACTAGGTAAGTCGCAGATATACATCCTGTACCACAACCTAAAGAGAGAACAAATAATCAAATGTTGTTACCATTTCCAATAGCACAAACCAAAGGAGTCCGATCTCATCGTGATCTTGTCCTGCAAAGAAAGTTAGTATCATCTAGAATTTGAGAGTGATTAATCTCTGACACCTCTTCGCTAATCCTAAGCATATGAATATGGCCCAAGTCGTCCTACAAGCCAACTTGCTTAAAGCCTCCCCCGATACATTAAACACAATAATTTTGTAAACTTTATGTGGATGCAATGATTGTTGATTTAAGCACCATTAATTATATTGTAAATTGCCAAAATTGTCAATTTAAGTATCTTTCAAAAAAATTGTAGGCTTTTTTTGAATTAAGCATAATCCAAAAAATTTGAATTACCAAAATTGTCGAAGTAAGCATCATCTGTAAATTTTAGCTGCCAATTTTTTTGAAGTAAACATCATTCGAAAAGCTTTCACACAGTCCATAATTGAGAATGATATAATTTAAACACAATTAATTTTTTTCTTGGATGCGTTGTTTTTAGAAAGAGAGAGAATGATGGATTGTTTTTAGAGAAAAAAAAAGAATAATGGGTTGTTTTTAGAGAGAGAAAGAGAGTGATGTATTATTTTTGAGAGAGAGAATGATGGGTTGTTGTTTATAACAAGAATATTAGTTGGTTTTTAGAGAGAGAGATCCTATTTAGAGATAAATGGGTTCTTCATGGATGGGTTTTTAATCTCGGGTTCCTTAACATTTCGTTTGATGGGTTCTTCATCTCGAATTCATAACATATCTTTTGATTATTGATTCTTCTTCTTCTTGATTTGGTGGTTCTTGTAGAGAGAGAGAGAGAGAGAGAGAGAGAGAGAGAGAGTTCACCGTTTTGAAAAATTGAGAGAGAGAGAGGGTTGTAGAGAGAAAAGAGAAAGTTGTTCAACTTAAAGTGGACACATAAGAGAAAGATAAAGATGAGGTGGCTAAGGGTTGGGTTTGTGACATCTTAGCTCTAATCTCAACCACACATCCCTAATAGGTGGGTGGTTGGGATTGAGTGTCTAGAAACCAAATGTATTCGGATCTATATATTAAATCATCACGTCTAAATCGACGATTTTCGTCTGGTAGAGCTGGTAGATTGATCAAATGTTATACGACATGTATGCTTTGAGTTGCTCAACTGATAAGTTAGACTTCTGTATGGCTGTCCATTGTTGTGCTTAGTATACTGGTATGTAAGGGAATCAAATGCCACTACATTTTCTCCTACTCTTTAGCTATTTTTTGGTGCTCAGTACAACTCCATGAGTTCTGAAAGAAATGGATAAATGTGACATTTCCCTAAATCTTTTGTAACGAAGGTTCATGAATCGTTTCCATAATCATTCTAAAAATAGTTTCCATAATCAGTTGGCGGAGGTTCGACCATTTTCATTATCCTCACAATGCTAATCTACTAAGAATGGGGGATTTAGCCTTTATTTGTAGAGAACGAATAGCTTGCCTAATCTCTTAGGATTTTTTTTTTTTGAAAAGGAGTCCTACTAAAGCAAAAGTTGCAAGATGAAATGAACTCTTTAAACAACATGGAAGCAAAACGAAAGACTAAATAAGGGGAGATGAAAAAGGGAAGAGACAAAAAATAGGCGAGGGATAAGGAGAAAATTCGTTGGAAGGGAGAGAGAAAATATGCGCAAATAAAGAGAAATGGTGCGTCCCACCACTCTCTCGCTCTCTCTACATTTAACATAAAGGACGAGCTATCATATAATTATTTTCTTAAACTAGTACATTGTCTGTTATTCCATATTTGACCTTGCTTCATATGTTATATGACAATTGGATTTTGTGACATGTAAAGATGAACTAATTCAACTTAAGTAGAATGCCTAATTTTATGGAGAAAGAGGTAAAACCTCGTTAGCGTTCTTCATGGAAATTAATTGAGCTTTGCATTAGTGGAGATTTTTGAGACATATTTCTTGTGGGTTAAGGTGGTGAAAACTACGTATGAGACGGAGGAGCTCTCATGACTCTGAAAGTCTCCCTATACCTATGAAATATTAGGCTATGATCAAAACTTGGGATCTCTTCTGATTCAAACGTTTTGGGGAACATCGAGACAAGTTTTTGATGCTTGGTGTGATTCGAGACAATTAACGTTGACGTACCCAACGCTCTATAGTATTTGCGATCTTAAACATGGAAGAGGGGTAAAATCTACAACGAGGAAGAGATTCAATTTATTGGAACTGCTACATTCACAAAGATATGTTTGGTAGAGAAGTTGCGAATCTTTGGAGTTCATTTCAAAATATTACTGCGTCTTTTCCTTGCCACAAATAATAGCCCGTGTTAGCAATTATTCGCTTTAACTGGGACGCGAAGAATTCATTTCTTTGGAGACTTTCCAACCTTACTAAGAAAGGCGTTTTTGCACTGAATTCTGTAAACTCGCTTGGAACAGTTGGGATGATGTAAGCATCCCAGTTATGCAGGCCCTTCAAAGAGCAGTGTCATGGATTGAGCTTAAAGTCATGTTTTTAAAACTGATTGAAACTGATTCTAAGGCAATTCTTTCCGCTTTTGGGCCCTGGTGCTCTCATAAGAACCTCAGGCTTAAAGCTAGCATCAGCATTTTTGCTTTGCAAAAAACGGATTCGATCAGTAGAGGATTGATTGGTAGAAATGAAACTAGACAAGGGAAGCCAAGATTAAACATAGGAACTTGGTTAGAGCGAAAAACATTAGAGGAATTATCGACGGGTCTCAATTCATAAGATTTGGAGGAAGAACATTCTGTTGAAGATGGCAGTTTAAGTGGTGCAAAATTGTACATCAACTATAGCTATGCTTTGAAACGTGGATCATCATGCTTACTTTGTGGTAATGTTGAATAGAGTATACTTCTACATTGCAGCTTTTCGATTGTAGGTTGTGAGGACTTTCTTAACTATTTTGTGCCGCTGGGACTTTTCTAGAACCTATGACTAGCTTTCTAAAGTCGTAATGGTGCAATGTATTTGGAAAGGATTTCGGGAATTTCTTTTTGAGACATCTAGGTATGTTATTGGACGGGTTCTCTGGAAAGAACCTGATACTCGACATAATTAAGGGAAGCCGAAGGGCGAAGACTATAGAAGTGGTTGTTTCAGACATTTCTACAGTTCTTTTCTACTGGTTTTCCATGTTCAAAATTGCAGTGGGAGGGAGGGGTTTCTTATATTTAAAGACCTTATTACTGTTTTCTCGGATCCTATTAATTTTTTTCTACTATTCTTTTCGAATTTTTTCTTTTATTTTCCTCTTCTTTCCCTTTTTGGATGTAGTCTTTGCACCTCAGAAAGTTTTTGATTAACTGAATCAATGAATAGTTTTTGTAAAAATAAATAAAAGATAAAGAGTCACTCGAGCATTGACAAATTCTTGAATTTGTATACTCATGGGACTGCTGGCAAGCTTCTTCATGAATATTATGAGTTTTCTTGGGCAGGTTGCCTTTCCTTCTCACAATAGGGGATCCTTTCTGTTTTATTTTCGATTCTCTTCAGTTTTTTTTTTTTGGGTTTAGGGATGCCAGTGTAGTTTGGATGTTTAGTGCTAACAGTTTCCATTTATTGATGATATCTTTTCTTGTCGTCAATGTATGTTGTAATTTCCTTAAATTTTCTATAAGTATATTTGATAGGAATCGTGGCCGTGGGTAGCATGTCTCGTACGTCACGTGCGCACATTTTTTATTTAGTTATTTCTATTAATTTAATTCCTTGAATAATAGGACTAGTTTCCTAATAAGATTGGTATTAGGCTGGGTTTCTATTTGTGCTAGGTCTCTTCTCCTATAAAAGGGAGCCTAAGCTTAGTTTATTTGTTATGTTGGTTCGAGTGAGGGAGAAAGACTTATCCTTTAGAGAGATATGTAGAGTTTGGGGTAAATCTCATAAACCCTAGGTCTTTTGACATTTTATTTTATGTAATTGAGAGATCATAGTTTTAATTAAGATTAATTTAGCTTCCACAAACGTAGTTTTTAACAACTTGGTACCAGAGCTAGTAAGATTTTGCGGGGAATTTTTTTATTGACTGCTATAGTGATTTTGGCATCTGCTACAGTAATTTATGCATTGCCACAGTGATTTTGGCATTTGCCACGGTTATTTCTGTGCTGCTACAGTATCTATGCATTGCTACAGTCTTTTGCTACATCAATGTTAGGCCAAGAAGATTTAGAAGGATTGTGGGACAAGTTCGGGTGGAAAGACTGCGACGTAGAAGACTACTTGGAAAATTGGATAGAACAAAGACTTGAAAATGATTTAGGCGTACTTCAATGGAGAGAAGCCAATGAAGTATGGATTCCGAATCGTCATGGATTGCAAATATTTTTATGTTTAAAAAGAAATCTGACAAGGGAGGCGTTTCAGATGCTTGAGAACTCTAATGTCAGAAAAGATGGGTTTTGGACGAGTGTAGGTGTTGCAGAAATTGTGAGGTTAGAGGTGGGAGTTGTGACGGAGAGAGGATCACCCTGCGATTGATCAAGTAGGTGGAGAAGGCGGAGACGTGTCGAAGAGCTCTTGGTTAAATCCCGACGAGGAGATTGCGGCATTGATACGAGAGGTTTACATGATCAACGATTCCAATTGTCAGGAAGTCCATCTAAAGAAAACTAACCCCAATTCAAAACCCTTGCCAAGAATTTGAAAAACGATCGGAGGACAATTGATTACATCGCCAATGACCGAGGAAGGATTACCAGTGGCTACGGTGTCTAGAATACAAGAGATAAAGGTCCCCATTGCCGCTGAATGCTCAAAATTGAGGGCAAAACGAACCAAAGATTTTTGGGAGAAGACGTAGGCATGCCATAGGGGTATGGCATGCATGGCATGAGCTTGCCACGACACGGGGAAGGCACCGGGGAGGGTTCGCAGGGCATGGGGAGAGTGTCATGGGCACGACGAGGCAGGGCATAGGGCGGCGGACAACAGCCGTAACGACAGTATTATCGGGCATCGAGCATGCCCTCGGGTGGCGCAGGTTTGTCGTTGCAACAGTTTGCGCTAATGATAAAGTATGGACACAGGAACAACAATAGTTCGTGGACCCACAACAGTGACTCGGGTACGTAACGAGACCTTTTGGGCATCGAGTCGACTGAATGGTGGGTCAGACACGATTACCGTGGGGGAATTGTGGATTCCAACGAGGCCGATGGCAAATTCAGAAGGCACGAGGGTGATGCCCGAAGGGGTAATCACGATAGATCTTTTCCCATACGAGAGGGTAAGGCGGGGACTGCCACGGAGAATACTCACGTTATGTGGATCACTGACAAAGAGATAAGAGTCGACCGGGGGGGGGGGGGTGATTTGCATATCGATTGAGGAGAGGGCAATTAGTTTTGGCAATATGCAAGGACATTTGGGAACCAGGAGGGAGTAATTTCTCGCAGACGGGTGTACCAAAAATAGTTCCGTATGTCAGCCCTTATTACATAGAGTTTCTGGTTCGATTTTTCGACTTTGTGGGTCCGACGTTTTGGCGACTTCAAGTACAACGTATAGTGTCTGCAGTTAGTAAGACAATGAAGCAACATGAGCTTTGAGATGATGTGTTACAATGCCCAAAGGGTATACTAGCAAGTTATGGCAAAATTCGTGGCCGTATTCCCGAGCTGTTAAACATGCACTTTTGGTTTCATATTGATGCCTTGCAGATTTTCTCGCCAGACGGAGAGAATTGATAGGAATCGTGGTCGTGGATACGACCACAAGTAGCACGTCTCGTACGTCGCATGCGCACCTTTTTTATTTAATTATTTCTATTAATTTAATTCCTTAAATAATAGGAGTAGTTTCCGAATTAGATTGGTATTATGGTTTCTATTTGTGTTAGGTCTTTTTTCCTATAAAAGAGAGCCTAAGCTTAGTTTATTTGTTATGTTGGTTAGTGAGAGAAAAAGGCTTAGCCTTGGAGAGATATGTAGAGTTTAGGGTAAATCTTATAAACTTTAAGTCTTTTGACCTTTTATTTTATACAATTTATAGATCATAGTTTTAATTAAGATTAATTTAGCTTCCGCAAACGTAGTTTTTTACAATATTATTTAAGCTTAATGTGTGGACCGTCTTTCATAATTTCATTTTGAGGCAAAATATATTAAACGATAGATATGATATGAGCATGAGAGTAAACCCAGGAACATACATCTCAAGGAACGAGGATCTAGTTTTTAGGTTGACCAGTGACTTGGACGAAACACACCCAAAAACTCGAGGGGAATCTAAAAAGCAGAACGATTAAGATAAATAATAGAATACGAGGTGCGAAAACCAAGAACTCGAGACAGAATAACGTTAGACTAAAAACACGTGGGGACATTCATGCCATTAGGCATAACACGGGCAAGATCAAGAATGTCATGATTTTTCCTTTCTGATTTGCCATTTTGATGTAAAGTTTTCGTATAAGAGGTTTGATGCTCAATGCCATTGATATTGCAGAATTTGCGAAAACCTTGGGTCATAAATTTCCCACTCTGATCGGAATGCAAAACTTTAATAGTGTTCCCAAACTGAGTACAAACCATTGCGGCGAATGTCTGGAAAATAGAGGATCCATCATCCTTGGATTTCATCAAATAAGCCCTATTACACTTCGAAAAATAGTCAATGACCAACGCAAAATAACGAAATCCTAAACCAAAGGTAACGGGGCAGGACCCAAACATCCGAATGCACAATATCTAAACAAGATGAAGTGTTATTAATACTTAATGAATACGTGCTACAACAATGTTTACCAGTTCACGCGTCTCGCAAGACAAATCATCCATGGATACTTTAGAAAAGAAAGACGGAAATAAATAATGTGGATATTCAAAGGAAATATGACTTAAGCGGCGATGCCAGGGTAACACCCGATTTACATTTTTACTACTAGACATAGACTTTAACTAGAAAGCTTGAGACACCAGATCTTGAAAAACAATATAATAAAGAAAGAAGGTTATACTGCAGTTTTTATTTCTGATGATTTTACTAACAAAAAAAAGATTAGTATCCAGCTGCGGGACATGAAGAAAGGGTAAAGAAAGGGAATTTGTAATCGGGATACAATCCTTCCTTGCAATAGGAGTCTCAGTTCTATTGGTAAGATAAACAATTCGTCGCCATGAACTTGATAAATAAGACCGAAAAAGAGAAAACATACCAATCATATTATCGGTGGCACCTGAGTCAACAATCCAAGGCGAAGTTGAAGATGCAAAAATATTATTTGTGGATGCGAAGTTACTTACATGAGAAGATGTTGGTGTTGAAAACATAGAGTGAAGCTATCAAAACCTGCTGATCTCATCCTGAGAGAGAACACCAAAGGCCAAAGAATCTGGCGTGCTAGAGTTGGCAGATAAGTGTGCTTAGGGCTGAGATGGGCGGGGTTGATAACGAACAGAACGACTGTGCAAAACATGACAAGTTATCTTTAGATGTCCCCACTTACCACAATAATCACACTTCTTTCTCGGGGGGCGAGACTTACCGGAAGCCGCTGGTAATGAAGAAAGGCTAGGTGGTGATGCTTGTGAAGGAATTAATTTAGATGTCTCTACTTACCACAATAATCACACTTCTTTCTCGGGGGGGGGGGGGGGGGGGGAGCCGCTGGTAATGAAGAAATGCTAGGTGATGATGTCGGTGAAGGAACTAATGGTGGTGTCGGATAAGCAAAACGAACAGCCATAACAGAAGTTTCTGAAGGGATCCTAGAGATTGTGACGTTCCTTTAGCTAGGCTGACAGTTAGCAACCATCATCAAATCCGAATACTACAGCAAAAACCTGTAAAATTTTAAACATAAAACTAACACAAGAGAATCTAGTTTTCCAACTATATATACAATAATATACAAGACACAAAAGGTAATATTATATATATGTTGATGTATTATGGTTCTCGGGACCGTATACATGTACTTAGAGAGAGGGTGTTTCTCTCTAGGATGACCAAGTCTACGCTAATCTCTCCACAGTTTTATTTATTTTAGTTATTAATAGGTTAGTTGGTAACTGCTGCAGAAGGTCTCTTTAGTTTAAACCTAATGTTAGTAAAATTAGGGTTAAAGGCTTCCTCCTTCTATAAAAGCGTCCTTAGGGTAGTTTGTTTTTCACTGGTTATTAGGTTATTTAAGAGTTTTAGGGTTATTTTTCGATTATGAGTTATTGAAGTTATGAATAAGAAAGAGTTTAGAGTCTATCAATTTGTCTTTCAATTTTGTATTCACGTCATAAATGGTACCAGAGCCTAGGTCTTAATCGACCACCACGATCATGGACGAAAATTTTTGGGAGGATTATGAGTATTGTAAAGGAGAGGGAGATTGGGGAGGAGAAGAAGACGAAGTTTGGCTCAATCGTGAGGCCAATCGACGGCTAGGTTGCTACGACGAAAGCGATGAAGAGGGTTCGGAGGAAAACGAATCTGTGGGCGAGGAGGAGAAGGTCGCTCTAACGAACCCAATTGGGGATCTCACCTCAGAGTTTTTGATGATGCAAAGGTTTATAAAGACAATGCAAACGGCAATGATTGAAAATCAGCGAGTTAACCACGATTTATGGGGCGATTCTTCGACAATTCGCAAACCTTAAAAACACCGTCAATAGGGATTGAGGGGTCCAAGGCTTATGGGCGAGGAACAACAAGGGGATTGATGTGGGCTGATTGAAAGTAGTGTTTAAAAAGGCGGAGGCGGTCAGGGCTTAGTGTAGCGGAGGCGATGTAAGGCGTAAGCCTCAGTTCGGTGTTAGGTGCAAGCCTCAATTTTTCAAAAAAAACTATTAAAAATTGATAGGAACTATAGTGGAAGCTCTTTCTAACAATCACAATTAATCTAAACTAAAATTCGCTTTTACTAAATCGCTCTTAATCGCATAAAAAAAGGCCAAAAACTTAGGGTTTATGAGTTTTACCCCAAACTCTACATCACTTTCTCTCAGGCTAAGCCTTTCCCTCTCAAACCGAGGCTACCAAATAAATTAAGCTTAGGCTCTCTTATAAGAAAAAAGACCTAGCAAAACTAGAAACCCTAGTTAGACTCTAATTAGGAGACTTTTTCTAATTATAATGCAATTAAAATAAAATAAATAAAAATAACTAAAATTGAGAGAGAGGTCTTAAGAGGTGGAGAAACGATTGCCTACGTGGGCATCGTAACGACCACATGATCCATCAAAAATACTTCAGAGTATGTAAAAAGTAAACAAATAAGAATATATAGATGGCAATGTGATTTAGCTTATAAATCTTTCATAAATCAAGGAGAATAAGAAATGGAATCAATTAGAAAAAGAAAACAATTTCAATATTCATAGATTTTAGAATAAAAAACAGTCAGAAAAATGAATCAATTAAAGTAAATAAAATGAATTTAGACCAATAATTAACGAGAATTAGAGAAGGAATCAATTAGGAAAAGGAAGCAAATTCTAAAGTCAAAGCCAAATAGAATAACAAATCAATTAGAAAAAGGTAATAAATTTAAGAAAGGAAATAAAATCAATTTCAGACCAATTATAATAAGGAACAAAATTCTAAAGGAAATAGTAAAAAAGAAACCAAACTTTTACGCTACTAATTCGCTACACCTTTACAATCCTTCCATTAGATTTGTTCACGAGATCCCCTCAAAAAAGTATGTTAAGATCTATAAGGTCTCTTAGAACCCAAAAACTTTTGGACCTTTCTTATATCATGTCTCTAAAAGGTATTTTGGAACCCAATGGTCGTTTTGGGTATTAGCATAAATATATGAGGTCTTTTTTGGTGGAAAAAGAGAGGAGAAAAGATGAAAATTATTATTTTTTAAAGGAAATTTACCCTTTTTTTGCCTCTACCGCCTCCAATTACGCCTTCAACTAAGCCTTCCACTACGCTTTCAATGCGCCTTCAATGTGCCTCCAATGACCTTCATGATGTGAGGCTATAGCCTCATTTTAAGCCTCAGATTCAATATGATGCTATAGCCTCAGTGCGTTTTTAGAGAAAACAATGTGAGGTGCGTTGTGGGGCGTAGCGTCAGTGCATTTTTTAAAACACTGATAGGAAGGGTAATGAATCAACGCCGGCGTTAGGTTTTTGGTGACAAAGCGTGGGGCGCGAAGGTTTCACGGTAGAAAATAAAAACATCGGAGAGACCCTAAGGATTAACACACGTATCGAAGAACGACCCACCGTCGATGATCAATTTCATAACTCTGAAACTGAGGTGGAGAAGTTGGACGGCATCAGAGTGATCGTGGAGAAGATGGGTGAAGTGGGAGTGAGGACGTAAGTTGCGAAAGCCACTGCTGGTGTGTATCTCGAGGCAGGCTTGAAGGGTCCTGAAGATGGAACACAGGGCCTGGTGGTAGACCTTGTCACACCAGTTCATGGAGTAAGCATCATCCATGGGAATCCCAAGGCAGGATAAACGACAGCAGGAGCCGGGAGTACATAATCCATGGTAGACCCGGTTCTTGCTAGCGAAAGCGAGAGAGAAAAGGTACCAATCACGATCAACAGAGAGGGGTTTCTCTGCTCTCTTCATACCCTAATTCTCTGTGACCCATCCTTGGGTTAGGATTAAATTCAGGGTTGGCAAAACAACACCGTCCAGCCGAGAACACACGACTTTTACAATACATACCGACAAACAAGGAGCAAGTAGAGTGGATCCGCAAGGATCAACCCGTCACCATCACTATAAGAGGTCGACGTAGCTGTTCGGAGATGAACTCTAGCTCACAAAACAGCCGGCAATGGGAAGAGTGAGCGTGGGAAGAGAAAGTTCTCCTGTGGGTAAAACACACGGATTTAGAGGGAATTTCATTTACCCTGCTTCGGGTGATGAGCGATATAGGGATTTGGGTGGAATATGGGATGCCAACAGCAATTATATACCCCCACCCAAAGGCGGAAGGGCATTACTGCGGGAGACAAGTGGTTGCGTCAGTCCCATTGGGTACGTCAACAAGGTGAAGATTATGTACCGGTTCACATACCATTTGTGAACCTACATGGCAACACTCACAATGGCTGTACAACGGGGCCCACATATATTCAATTATGGTGGTTTCGGAGATTCTCATGTCCGTACAACAAGAAAGCCCTTATTTGACGATCCAATATGGGAGGATTTTTTGAATATTTACACTAGGCAGTTATTTCCAATTTTTGATGTCATTCGACATACTGATGTTGGTGACAACATTGTATCCCCACGCAAGGGTACGACCCAGGGCTACGACAAGTACCGTTGACGGATTCGTAGTTTGCGAAATGTGTATGAGGATGTTTCACCAGATATTCTCAGCTCGTCACTTCTTACTCCAACTTTTAAATTCATGGACGAATTTTTTCAAAGTCGGGGTGAGTTGATGTATTACGGCTCTCACGACCGCGTACGTATACTTAGAGAGACGACGTTTCTCTCTAGAACGACAAAGTCGACACCACTCTCTCCACGGTTTTATTTATTTCAGTTATTAATGTTATAGGTACTGGTAACTGCTGGAGAAGGTCTCCTTAGTTTAAACCTAATATTAGTAGAATTATGGTTAGATGCTACCAACTTCTATAAAAGTCTCCTTAGGGTAGTTTGTTCTTCACTGATTATTGGGTTATTGGTTATTTGAGAGTTTTAGGGTTATTTTCAGTTATAAGTTATTGAAGTTATGAAAAAGAGAGAGTTTAGAGTGTATCAATTTGTCTTTCAATCTCGTATTCATGTCATATGTTGACAATGATATCCATATTTACAATTGAAACTAGCATATCTCAAAATGCACAACAATCACAAAAAGACTATACATGGATTCTATAAAATGTTGAACCTAAAACAGGAGCTACACTCCAATCAGCCTACACTACAATCTGTGAAATGGCAATGGATTGAGTAAGCAAAACTTCCCAAATCCTAGCAAGTGTAAGGCAAGATAACACAGGATATAACAAGCTATGTCATTTCTAAATTAACCGATAACAAGTACGAGGCAGTATGATGTAAATAAACACACATCCTATTGTACTATGCATCACTCATGATATTACAAGCACTAGACTGCATTATGTTAGGTGTGCTCGAATACTTCAGGTTTGACAAAAAATGTCTGTCGTACCTTCTGTATCTATTTAAGTTTTGGTTGAGTTCGGACGATTGATGCACCATTTATGGTCCATTCAATATCGCTCCCAATCATCGTCTAAAGCTCGCCGAGTAGACAGGACCTATTTCCATGTCCGAGTAGACAGGACCTATTCCCATGTCACTTTCCTAAGGAAGTATCAGATCGTGGGCCTCCCCCGGTCTTGGGGTGCAATTGAGCGATAAACCTCCGATTTATTCGCCCGAGGATGCCATACCTCCTGGTACCAACATTTGTAAGACTAGACCTAGTTACCGGCTCCATTCTGTAAGATTCAGAGACTATCCTGCCATTTTTCTCGGTGGTCGGTCAGGTATCTAGAAACCCAGATGACCCTCTACCTGGAGTTACCTCGACCTAAAAGTTCATCGAGTTATTTTGGTGTCTAATCCGTGGCCTGCACGAGACTGCATCACGTACCTCTCTATCACTCCCTACTAGTCCCCTTTTTGTGCGGGGCTGACGTAAGGTCATCTTATCACTTTAAGCATTTTTTATCTCAGCACGAAAACAATTGTTACCTTTTGTTACCAGCTGGATTTGCTATTAGTTTTAAACACCGGCCTATCTAATCTATTCCGATGTACCTCTGGTCACGACCGTGGTTGAATACATTGTTGAACATTTTGAAACCCGCACCACCGGGTTAATTACTCCCATTGGTTACAGAGGACCTCAGAGCCGTAGTCAGACAGTTCACGTTGGAATTGGCGTCTTATGTTGGTCACGGAATAGGTCGACCTCACATCATTTACTCATGCGGATAAAATCTTCGAATATGAGTACTCCCAAACTGCATTACTTCTAATCCCTAATGTCTTCCCTTCTCATACTTCGAGAGAAGAATGACTATTTAGAATTGATGGTTGAAGGGAAAAGATGAAAGAAATTAATACCCTTATGAGTCTAGACGTAACTTCTTATCGGCTAAGAGGGTACCACAAAACTCTAAGAAACCTGTAGAAGAAACCCTGTTACGTTCCTCATTCGAATCCCCTATCATTCAAGTTCCTATCCACCTCTAGTTCCTCACTCTGATATCGTCCCAGTTAGTTCGATTATATCTTCGGGTTTCAAGAATATCCCATACCACCTTGGAATCTCGTGGATATTATCTACTAAGCCTTTGTCACAATCAAATTTCATATGCACACAATTTCATTTCATATATATTTCAGAGTCACGGTTACTAACTTGTGAATAGGTAAATCAAGTATGCGCAACATATGTGACAAGTAAACAATTATATAAATACTAGGTATAATTTAAATGCAACCTAACACGATCTCTAAGTTGAAAAGTAAACACACTATCAACCTAAGCATTACATACATATCTCATACTGAAATTTTAAAATAAGATAACTTGATAAATACTGTAAAACCTGCTTTGTACTTGCCTTGTGTGTGCTCAACTCGATTTGTATCTCTCGGGGAATCTATCGCCTCCAAGTCCAAAAGATCTAATATTTTCAATAGTCCACTATAAGTCTATAGGTTATTTTCTATAGAAGTCTTATAATGTTATTCTTAAGTGTTCTAAAAGTCTCGGGAAAATGTTGGAATAACTTCCTCGAATCTTGCTCGTTATATACTTAGGTAACTTATTTACCCAAAACCCGCCATTTGTAATAAATACCAACTATAAGTTAAAGTACTTGAGATAATTAATATAAGCGTAGTTTTACATATATTAAGTTAAAGAAAATCAGACCCTAATTAATTTCAAATTTCAGCTATTTAATAATAGTTTTATGATGTAATTAATACTTCAATATTAACGAAAAATATCAGTAAGGCTCATTAATTTTTGAAAATAAATCAACATAGTCTATTTAATATATATAAGCTGCAGTAAAAACAGAGTTCAAAAATATTATGTTTTGGATTTATTAAGATTATTTTCCGTTTATTTTAACGCCTTAACAGTCTTGATGATTGTAAATACTTATCATATAGTAAGTAATATCCATAAATATAATAAATACTACCAGAAAATTCAGAAATTGTACTTTTCTCTTTTGGGCTTGAAATTACGAAAATACCCTTTTTTGTTAATTCGATAATAGCGTTAAAAGTACTTAAGGTAATTGGAAAATTTGAAACTTTATAAACATATTACTTAACTCTTGTAAAGTTTAAATATACCCTCAATTTAAGTTCCTACTAAAAGAAACCCAAAACACCCAAATTTTACATATAAACCATAATTTTATGTTTTTATTTAATTCTTCCATAATTAAACTAAACCAAAGGATTATGATGTTTCCACAAGGCTTAACTTTTGCATCTAAGCTAATACATAATGATTTATAGTTTAGATAACATACGTAGTTGCTTTGGATTGAATTTTGGAGTATTTCATCAAAAGTTTCCTAATTTCCTCCCCCTTTTTAACTTCTTTTCTTGCTGAAAATCAGACCTATCTTCTCTCTTTCTCTCACTTGAAAGTTGGGAGAAATGAAGTGTAGAGTACAATGGCGATTTTTGGTTTTATATAAGGACTTTCAAGTATCCTTAAGGCTATGTGGTGGTATGGTTTGGTGTTGCCACCCGTAATGGCTAAGATGTTAACACAAAGACCTATGGTGGAGTGTTTTGGTGTTGTCACCAATTTAATGTGGTGACACATTATTAAACCTTTGATAAACCCCCAAATTCCCTCATGTATAATATAAAATGACACCCTACACAAATATTATATATTTTTTATTTTACCCTTGGCCGTATTTCTCGTATAACTTAGGTGTACGTCCTCAAATTCGTATTCTTGAAATGTGTTCTGGAATGGCGAGGACGAGATCAATACAATGTTACTACTATAAATAATAAATAATAATTTATTTGCTTTATACTTCGTATGTATCTCGAGGGTATCTGATCGAGTTATTTTTGGTCGTTATAGGGATAGGAGGCATAGGTGACCGACGAATCTGATTAGAGAGGCAATATGCTTATGCCTCTTCAAAAGGTGGGAAATGAGTCCTTAAGTAGATGAATTCGTACATACTCAAAGTCGGGATTGAGCCATTCAAGAAACTGAAACACCCGAGTCTTCTTCACAATCTTCGCATAAATCTTTGTTGCCGTAGGTGAAGTAGGAACTTTTTCACTTGGTATGCTAGCTGACACTCGATGAAGCTATCATTATGGGATAATTCTTCCCAACTCGATCGAACTCTCACATAATGGATCCCCAAAGTCTGAGTACCCTATTTAAAATTCTCAATCTCATGGAAAGTTGGATGATCCTAGCATTATTTTCTCGCTGAGAATATACCTTGCGAAGTGATTCCCAAATCAGAGCGTATTGTTCGTGAATAAGTACCCAACGGAGATTGTCGGTTGCATAGAATTAATCAACCAAGTTCTCACCATCGAATCATTCGAGAACCACCTTGTATACTTAGGATATGATTTTGCTCGTTCTTTTTATGTGCCAAGAAGAAACCCTATCTTTCCATGACCACTAACAAAGAATTTCACGGACTGCACCCATCGAACATTTCAAGCCATCTAGTAGCTGCAAGGTAATCTTCAGATTCAGATTATCATGAGCAGAGTTGCAGGATTGAACATCTTCACTCGTTCCAATTGACTAATCAGTCGAAATCTAACTCGATTCGTCAACTATAGCCATTGCGATCGATTATCTAAATAAACAAAACAGATCTGAGATTCGGATCAACATCTATCGCATCTCGCGATCGGATTCAAAAAAGCTAAAAATTGTGGAAGCTTAGGTTGCGATCAGAACAACGTTACCAGAGAGACAATAATAATCGTCGTTCTTCAACCAGAGGATAAAGATAAAGATATTGAATTGATTATTTAGGTTACATATAAAAATAGATTAGAGGGAGGAAAATATTGTTATTGAATTGATTATTTAGGTTACTCTCTATATACAGGAGAGAGATATTAAATTACTTCGATGAATAACCAATGTGTGACTAAAAGAGCATAATAATATCCTTGCTAACAATTATAACATTATTTTTGTACATATGATGATCTTAATATTTACTCTTGCCAAATTTCAAATTTTACATCAGAGAATTTGTCTTTCTTGTCAAAATTTATCAACATAAATTGACTTCTACGACGTCTAAATAATATCAAACACGTAGCATACATTTATGGAACACATCTACAGGTAAAGACACTTGCACGAAAACATGTAACTCGTTAGTTTTCGTAAAAGTCAAGCATAGGTATTTAACACTCATATTGATCCCAATAGTCATATAACTTTTGGGTTCTTGGTTGTTGATCCTCACTGCATGACTGTACCAAGCATCCAAGCATTGAAAGTATTTTCCCTTTTCGTAATTAAGGAAATATACAATCTGTTATTATTTCCATCATAATCTTTTTTCCAGATAGAAAGCATGCCGTTTTAGAATAATTGATGCTACAAGTACATGTGTTTGCTGATAAATTTTCCTTGTAGATAAATTACCATGTTTATACTATTTGTTATTTCGCTAATGTTATGATTTTTCTTGAACTTGATTTATTCGCTCGTATGAAAAATGCAGCCTCGAGAATGCTGGGGAGAGTTCTGTTTTGCCCATATTGAGATCTGTCAGATTGGTTTTGGAGCTACTTGCATCAGGAGAGTTGGGTTCAGTATTGTCTTCATCTAATGGCGTAGATACCAAGGTTTTCTTCATCTTTGAGAATTTTATAAACTTCTCTGTTTAGTTCAGTTCCCATGTAAACTCTAAATTTATTGACATCATGACTGATGATTATAGATTTGTGCGCAGATGATGCAATATTTAGTGCATTCTTCTTGGATATTACATGTCAGCTGCAATAAGCGTAGAGTTGCACCGATTGCTGCACTTCTGTCTTCTTTATTGCATTCTTCTGTGTTCGGTGAAGCGAGAATGCATGAAACTGTTGACGACACCCAAGGTCCTTTAAAGTGGGTGAGTCTTGCTTTCTGACTTTTTTGTTTGTATGTGAAAATTATTGTTACAATCAGGAAGTCATCATCAGGAAATGGCGTACTGAACTTCTAAGAGCATCTTCAGCAGGAGGGCAAGGGGATCCCAAAACCGCTAGTTTTGTGTTTTTGCCCTCCTAAAACCGATTTTGCCAAGCCCAACTGAGGGGCAAAGGCAAGTTTTATTGCCTTTTTCCAAGGTTGAGTAGCAAATTTTGCTCCTGAAGGCAATAATGGGTGCGACGGCATTTGATTTGTCGTCGCCGTTTCAATGGTCGAGATTAGAAGGGCTAATGTTGATCCAACGGTGAGAGTGATTTTTCTCTCTCTCCTCTCGTAACTCTCTGTTCTCTCTCTGTCTCTCTCCTCTCCTAAACGTTTTCAAACACACTTGAACATGCAAAAAGGTAAAAGATTGACTGATTTCTCAAAAAGAATTGAGTAATGGCAAAAGATTAAGTTCAAATTCATCAGTAGATGGAGCATCCTTCGCATGCAAATAAAATTGAGGCAAAAGATTGAGCTCAAAAGATTACAATCATCAGTAGATTGAGGGAAAATATTGAGTTCAAAAGATTGAATACTATACTTGATGAATTTGATTGTTAACTTGGAACTACAACCATCAATTTGATTATTCTCTCTCCTCTCGGTTCTCTCCGTCTTTCTCCTTCGGTCTTCTTTCCCTCTCTTTTCACTGTTATTTTACCCTAAGGCCAAAAAACGTGTGCAGGTGGTGGTGGGGCAAGTGAAGGGCATCCGACGTGACAAGGCAAAAGCGGTTTGCCCTTGCCCTCCTGCTAGAGATGCTCTAACCATATCAAATGAGGTGGCCAAGCTTAATATAAAGTTAACGGTTATCTGTGATTGGTATTTGTTTTTGTTGATGCCTATAAATTTGTTCTTTCTACAGTTTGTTGGAAAAATTCTTGATGAAGGAATGAGAAGTCCTCGTACAATTCGTCTCGCATCTTTGCACTTAACAGGCTCGTGGCTCTTATATCCAAAGATTATTAAGTATTACATTAAAGAGCTGAAGTTGCTCTCGTTATATGGTTCAGGTATTTGTATGCATCTTTCTTGATTTAAACGGAATGGGAATTTGTATAATGGCTTTGGACTCATTAATGAGTTAGAGCCTAGTAGTGTGACATGGCATATGTTTTGGTCTTTCACAACACATACTTCGCCTATCTTTTGCTATAGAATAACACTTGGTGGTGACCAATATAGCGTTGAATTTTAGGAATTTCATGGGGGGAATTCCAGGGTTCGACACCTCGATGAAAGAAACTTAACTCCCACAACTGAAAATCATCATCTAGTTCTACTTTTGGTATGTAGGTCCATCAAAGGGTAGTGAAAGGCTTATAGTAGCTCAGAAGCATGTGAGACTACTATCTAGCCTTTGGGTCATTGGATTTGCAATGACCATTAAATCAATAGTGTGTTGTCTTCAAGGTATTTTCTGTTAAGTTGGTAACACAAATTGCATTTATGTCTTATTTCCTACCAGTGGCTTTTGACGAGGACTTTGAGGCGGAGTTAACTGAAAGTCGTGATGCAAGGATAGAAGTCTCTTTGCTGGCTGAAAGCCCAAATCCTGAATTTACGGAAGTATGCCAAACCTTTCTATTCACAAATCATTAATAGTTTTGGCATATTAGGTATCGACTAGTGGAGCTAGGAATCTGACTTTTTCTTCACAAATGAGACTTACCTTCATACTGTTGTGATAACAAGCACCTTTGATGTGTGAAATTGTTCTTCCATTTATAACGTGTATACATTGTAATGCTCTTGAGCTCATCAATAAACGAATCCTAAATAATTCATTCCCACAACAAATTCCCTTTTTCAAGAGAGAATTTTTGGATGCATTTGTGATAAATTGTTAACGGCTTTCCCCCTCGATTTCTTTGTCGGTCGTTAATGGTGGAGATGGAGAACGCATAGCACAAAATCCAACTTTTTGTGATTTCAAATGATTCAAAGTGGGTCAAGCAAAAAAATACTTTGATCAACGAAATCATCTAAAATCTTACTCTAAATATTACATTGAATGAAGGGAATCAACTCAAATTAGATAAAACTAGTACAACGTAACTAAAGCTTCTCAACTTTTACTTACATCAACAACTAATTGATTCCCCTCGATTCTAACGCTTTTATACTAAGTGTATTTTTATACTCATAAACCATAATAATTAAAAGAGAACGGTGCTTGAGAGATGTGTTAGTCTGACTCGTTAAAGATTTTACTTCATAATACCTATGCTTTGTGTTGAGTAATATAATAATATAGAAGATTAACAGTTCTATATTTGGAGATCAATTGAGAGAGAGAGATTTCTTATTGATTATGTAGAACTTTAAAGCTGTACATAATACAATAGTTGATAACCCTATAAAATAGGTTACCAAACCTACTCAAACTCTCCCCATAACCCTAAAGGGCCTATGGGCTTGTTAGGTGTCCTATAGGACACCCCAACCTTGTTGGGCTCCTAGCTTGGGCTGGGCCCAACTTCTAACACTCCCCCTTGGGGTGTTTCATACCAATACGACTTGCCTCATCAAAACCTTTGCTTAGCAAAACCCCCTTGGGCAAAAAGCTGTGCAAGGAAATAGTTCAATCTTATGTCTTATATGGGTTGTGGACGCGTATACGTTGCCTCATCAAAACCTCTAGTCAGTAAAATCTCTTAGGATAAAAATTATACTATAAAAAAAAAAGAGTAACACGCATGTGCCCACATCAGGCTGGGACTACTCCCCCTGACGTCGATCTCCTTGAGATATTGATAAATAAATCTTCTGCATGCCGATTCCGTATACTAGCTGCTTGAACGTAAGTGGTGCAAGGGTCTTCGTGAATAGGTTGCAAAGATGTCTTCTAAAATATCTTGAATAACGCTAATCTCATTCGCCTTTTATAATTCATACGGATGGAATGACTTCTATGAAATGTGCTTCATTCTGTCGCCATTAGTAAATCACCATTGACTTGAATGGTGCAAACTGAATTGTCTTCATACATAGTTGATGCTTTATCTTGGATAGAACACGCCACAACTTCGGTTGATGAGATGTGTCTTGGAGCGCAACCATCATTCTCTGCCAGCTTCATGAAGTATAAGAATCTTCGTGGTTCGAGGTGTAGCTACCGTCGTCTGCTTCATCGATCTCCAAGAATCTTTATGTATCCCCGTACAAAAACACATAATCCATTTGACAATGGCCTCTATTTGGGTCTAAGAAGTATTATGTATCGCTGTACTCTATACTTTTATGTTTACCATTTCGAGTAGAACAAATCCCAGTCTTTCATACCGATCAGATACCTCAGAATGCGCCTGATCTCAATCCAATGCCTTTGGGTAGGAATAGAACTATGGCAAGCCAAACAGTTCACTGCGAATGAGTCATTGGGTCTAGTATACCCAACTAACTATAGCAAAACACCTCCTAGCTATGGCATGAATTCCCTAGGAGTTTCCCCCCCATTAGGATGGTGGAAGATGTCATTGTCCACACCCCAGTAATGGACGCGTAATAAATGACTTAGCACCATGTGCTACATCTATATCGAAGTGTTAGATAACTCTTCCGATATATATTGCTTGGTGTACGAGTATGCCATTACTAAGATGTTCAATCTGCAAATCGAGACACTACTTGATTTCCCAAGGTCTTTTATTTCGAATTCCTTCCCAAGGTATTCAGCGGTTCTCACAATCTCCCCTGGAGGTCTAATGATACCCAAATCATTTAGTATATTGTTATGATGATATTGAAGCTAGTTTATGTGTTCTAAATAAGAACACATGGATAGATAAGGATATTTGCAAAGTCCCCGACCTTCAAATATTCAGTCAACTTACTATATCTCATGGACCCTGATTGCTTCAAGTCAACAATAACTTTTCCAGTTTTATTACGTACACACCTCGTGTGTCGGGCTTAATTGCTTCCATAAGTTTATACCTTCTCAGGTAACTTCATGTAGATATCCGTATCTAGTTTCCCATATAGATACGCGGTATTTACATCAGACGCATGTCGAGCTTGTCCTCGACAACTTGACAGACTGATTAGCACCGAAGCGTTATAGCGTCCATAACTGGGTAATAGGTTATACTGTAATCGATGCCAAATCTCTTAAAGATTTCTTGGGCAACTAGTCTTGCCTTGACTAAATTATCTCTCCGAGTTAATCGTGTTTCCGTACCTTTCCCATTGATAATCGATAGACTCAATTGTATCACTTCGCATTATGCTAGCAAGTTGAGCTCCGCTTGGATTCCAGATGCTCATTTTGGCCAATGTACAACATCACACAGTTATTTACAATAAGTAGTTATGAATCCTCATCCCTGATGGCGAGCACAACATTGAATATGAATACTTTGTCGACAAATATCTACCGAACGATTCTACGTTGTGCAATTACAAACTTTTAATAGATCGATATCTTCTTATCATCATACGCGTATGTGCCACCCTGGGATAGTTCGTAATGCATCAACTGGTCGCGTAACTATTATTTCCTCATCGATGGGTGGTTCTATCCTCGATGAACCGACTACACCATTAGTCATATTTGTCCCTTATTTTGCAACTCCCCGACTCATAATAATTTCTTCCAATGGTGCTCCGCACTAAGTGCGAGCCTCAAATTCGTTTGCGGTACTATTTCCCCTGGAAAGTTCAGCTGCGATACTAGTTCCCCTAGAATATTCTGCTGTATAGGTGTATTATTTGCAGGTACATACACTTACGATACTTCAATAGTGTCTATGAATGTGTCAGGCAATTCATTTACGACCTATTGGAGATTTGTAATCTGTTGAACCTTATTGTCGTCTAACTTATGTATATGGATCTAGATGAGACAACGATGGTGTTTTCCAAGACCTCTTGGAAACATCCTCAACATTGACTGTCATATCTCTCTCCAATGCAGGGAATATCGTCTCATCAATATGACAATTATCTGCCTTGTAGTATATATGTCGCCAGTGTGTTTCAAATATCTAGTGATAAATGCGAATCATAACCCACATAATACCAGGCCGACGTTGAGGGTCCCATCTTCATACATTGTGGTGCGATTGACACCTGTACAAACATCCAAATGTTCATCGATGGGCGACACCGGGCTCCGACCTAGTTACTAGTCGCTTTTGGGAAAAAATAATTTGATGATTTGCTAAGGGACGAACCCTAATCAGTGCTCTGGGAGCAAGAATGCATATCCTACACACTAGCCGAAAGCTGTGATCGTAATAACAGTGGCCTAGCGATTATCTTAAATCGCTTGACTAGGTTCTCCGTCAATCTCGAGTTGGGTATGGTATGGGGTACTCGCGATGCTCAATCATCTATCCTATTTAGCGGTAAAATAATCATCAAGAGCTTGTGAGTCCAACTCCCAAGCTCCCGTCAAGTCGCATCGATCGACTTTGATCGGTTAATCCAGGAACTGAGCTTGTGATCAAATGATCTAAGTGAGAAGTAGTGCTAACGTTGCATTTCTAGATTTTAATAATAGACAAACGTAAGACCATCTTCTAGGTGCGTCTATTATGACCATAAATATTTAAGTGGGCTACTATGTGGATAGATAGGTCTACATGTGTCTTCATGGATGCGTTTGGAGCAAAGGTTGGAGATCCCACTCCACCTTGGTCATACTAAGATAAAATAATAGACTTTCCTCGAAAGCAATCGTTACACGTACACTCTTTGGATCTTCACTCCGTTTAAGGAAAGTTGAGATGTAATTCCGATAATCCTCTTCACTATCCGAGCCCTGAGTAGTGTATTGGAAACCGTTCCAATAACGTGTTCTAACATTTAGACATGGAGTGAATGCACAAAATCTTGTCTGTCATTTTCTCTGATAGTCATTATGTGATAAGTATTATCATGTATCTCCCTAATATCAGTAAAATTTGGCTCGATTTACTAGTTTATAAAGTGGACTAGATACCCCGTATCGTATCGTTAGAGATTAATAGGGTGACACACTCAGTGCGTTCTATCATGTTAGCCGTGCTAATGATATTCGTGCCATCCTCGATGCACAAAGTTAGACAAGAAATATATTCATATCTCAAAAAGAATCGAGTGTGTAGTACTAAAGTCTTTTAGACATGTGTCACCACTCATCTGATTATCGGTCATGCTCAATAAGCGGATAAATCCATAGGCGGGTTGTATATAGTAGATCAACTATTATACATGAAATTTAACTACTTCCCAAGCAATAAATTTACAAAAAAAATCAAAGAACAATCTCACATAGATGGGATACCAAGCCAGTGCATGTCACGAGCATTCTATTAAACTAAACACTGAATAGTTCCCAACTCAGTCAATGATAGAACTAATAAAGCAAAACTACTACTATTCAACAAGTAAATGTACTACTTGACAATGCTCTCTAGGTGACATCATTCATCTATAGAAAATTTACTACTATACATTCTTAGAACTTGATCCAATGCTGCATTGGTATCATGGGAGGAATCTAAAGCTGCAGACTCTGCCGTAGCGTTGTCTGTGCTAGTTGCGATCACGTGATAAGTCTGGGGCTGATTTCTTTGGATCGTCTGGGGTGCCTTGCAATCCCGTACCTGACTATCTTGTATCCATTTTAAAATTCTTCTTATTTCATTTTGGTCCATTGGTGAACTTTTTGTTCCTCTTGCCTTAGGTTACTGATGGCTGTATTTTAATCCTGCCATCGTTACCACCTCTCGTCAATTTACGGTAGCGACCCTGTCCCCAACTTCCCCTGTCACTAGACCCAACATTGTGCGACCCTGTCATATGCTTACTCTTAGCATGCATAAGCTTGAGGTTCCTAACCAGTAGCTCATCGTTTTGCTCAAAATGAGGAAAACTAGAATTAGGTTTGCGTGCACAGTGATCTATCAAATGTTGCCTCGGAAGCGCAATATTTAAAGCGTAGAAAATGTAATAGAATATTCCTAATA
The DNA here is from genome assembly GCA_014058105.1 of Kingdonia uniflora. Taxonomy (NCBI): domain Eukaryota; kingdom Viridiplantae; phylum Streptophyta; class Magnoliopsida; order Ranunculales; family Circaeasteraceae; genus Kingdonia; species Kingdonia uniflora. Next base: position 1,007,532 of record JACGCM010001588.1, on the reverse strand, counting down.
TCTCTATTTACCTCAACAATTTCTCCATGTAAGATTATAGTGGAGTTGCACTGCCGAATAAAAATTATGCCGCAGTCATATAATACTATCATAGTATAAGGTAATCCATTATCAGGCCTTCCTGAATATGGAGGCGAGGGTGCCAAACAAAACTCCTACTTTATTATTTAGAGACTCATTGTTCTCAACAATAGTCTTTTCCAGATTTTGCAGTAGCAGATGGATTTCAGTATCCGTACAGATCAAGTTTATTAGTACCTGAAATAGAAATTGCAGTATGGGAAATACTCAATGTTCTGAGTGTCACCAACATCTATTATGCATGTAGATCAATACCAGTAGTAGTACTTGATAAACATTCCTTGCATAAAGGCAATTCATAGTATTCAAGTCAGTGATTCCCAATCATTACTTGTAGGTGAACCGTGTTCATATCCTATTACTTATGAAATCATTTTTAAGTACATCATTTCCAATCATTACTTGTGGTTCATAGTATATAACGCAATGAAGTACATGATTCCCAATCATTACTTGCAAGTGAACCCTGTTCATGACTTTATACTCATGAGATCCTATTAAGCGTCAAATCCCAATTTTACCCCGTAAAATGGTGATCTTAACCTTAAAGTGCATTTTAATAGTCTTGCCAAGACAACTATTCAAAACCACTAGATGTTGCGTTCCTTATTCTGAGGACTAAGGTGTTCTAAGCCCTCAAGTTTTATAAATGTTGGTATGTTCTAGCCAAATGACTCATTTGCTACAAATATGAGAGGTATTAGATGTTTAGCTAACAAGTGGTCCCACCCCGAAGTCTGTTGAGTTCACAAGATAGGTTGAGTATGCCTTGTCTTTGAACTAACATTCTAGGGTACTATAGGTTGCTATCAGTACCTATATGCCTCTAAATGTTATCATGTAACACCTAATTGCACCTAGATACGAAAAATTGGTTTCTCAAATACCAAGTTTTAAGAAATAAGACTAAGTTAATTCTCAATTGAGCTCTAATTATTTGTCCTTGATAATTAACTGTGATTTAGATATGACTCATAGTCATATCCTAAATTAGTCTTGGTTTCGTATTATTTATGATCCCTGATCATGATAATTAGTATACTAGGGGAATACTATTAATATCCTATTAGCTATCGTAAGATACTTAAATAAGTATTAATCTATTTGTTTATATCCTATATAAGTGAGTCATTATTCTTATACAAGGTACCTGATCCCAAAAAATTAATTAATTTTTTTTTTTCATAAAAAAACTTAAAAATGGGTCCCCTAAGGGGTAGGTCCAGTCAATAGGAATTTTTCAAAAAAATATGGATTCAATTTGACCAAGAAATGGGCTTTTTATAGCCATTTTTGTGTCTGAACCGATCCTGGACCGGTCTGGGTCAAGGCCTGGACCGGGTTGATCCGGTCACACATGTCCCACCCATGTTACTCTGGTGGCCGTCCGGTGGTCGGCGCAGTAACTGCCACGTGTCACTCCCGGTGACTCCACATGTCATCACACGTGCCACGCAAGTGCCATGACACATCAGCATGCCATGTGTCCTCGACACGTGCCACTGCTGACGTCAGCAATGGATAATGATGACGTCATCAACAGATAAATATAAAAAATAAAAAATAAAACAAATAATATTTTATTTGCTGACGTCATCATGACCTAAAATCGCTGTTTTTGGCCGTGAAACTGCCTAGTTTCAATGTGAGTTTCCCGGCGATTGGGACACAGAGGTGCCATATGCCGTTGGAAAGCTCTTGGGGGCTTTCTAACCAAGGTGGTCTCGCCTCTATCTGATGTCCACAGAGAAAGTAATTTTGGTTTGAAAACAACCCTATTTCTAGGGTAAAAAACACCAAAAATGACTATTTTTAATCCGAAAAAAATAGTAAAATTGCTACTAAATCATATTTAGATATCAAAAGGCATTAATAAGATAGAAATTTGAATCTAAATTCATAAATCTGTAAAATACCTCTCTGATTGCAAGGTTTCCCAGAAAACGCTGATTGGAGAGTGATTTTCTTTCTCTTCTTACGTGCTGATAACGTGTTGAGTAATATAATAATATAGAAGATTAACAGTTTTATATTTGGAGAGCAATTGAGAGAGAGAGATTTCTTATTGATTCTGTAGAATTGTAAAACTGTACATAATACAATAGCTGATAACCCTATAGAATAGGTTACCAAACCTACTCAAACTTTCCCCATAACCCTAAAGGGCCTATGGGATTGTTAGGAGTCCTATAGGACACCCCAACCTTGTTGGGCTGGACCCCACCCTACTCCTATCACTTTGTACTTTTACTTGCCTTTCTATTCCCTTTGTAAAGTCTGTATTTTATGTTTACGTCTCATTCCTCTTTTTCAAATCTATATCGCTATAGTTTTCTCACTATAGGTTATCTGATTTCTGCAGGCATTTATCAATACAGAATTGTATGCACGTGTTTCTGTTGCTGTTCTCTTTTATAACCTAGCACATTTGGCTGATAAATCGGGGTCCAAAAATGAAAACGAAGATTGTCGTGATGCACTTCATTCCGGGAAACTGTTTCTTATAGAGCTTCTTGACTCTGTGGTATGCATTCTTGAGAATTTCTTAATGTATCTGAGCTCCACATCCTATCACATATTCCAGAAATTGAATAATATATACTTAATAAGAATATGGTTTTATATCATGTCCATATTGTGACTATAATGATGGTACTACACATACAACATTTGCTATGGAAGAATCATTCATATCAATATAGACATGCATTTTATCAAGGAAAAGTTGCACCTTGGCATGCTTTGTACAACAAGGCTCTTGGTAGAATGACTAATATAGCGGTGAATCCGGGGCGGGTCAAGAATCTCATCCAGGGGGATAAAAAATGTGTTTGGGGGCGTATCCCCCGAAGATTTTTTAATAGTATCTTAGTAAACTTGGTGTAATAAACTCTTTTCGGTTATATGAGAGTCGTACATTTTCTTCAAATTTACTATGTGATCATGTATTTGGAAATACATTAATATGTTAGAGGTTTATGGTGGTGAATATGAAACTAGAAAACAATATATTATATTGGAACATTTCAAGCATGATCTTTGGCTAATTGGGACTTAAGTGTGTAGTTGTAAGTGCATCAAATGCCTTATTTTATTAGAAGCGTAAGGCATTTAAGAAGTTTTATTTAGAATGAGCACATCTATAAAAAGCACCCAAATTGAGTATGAAATACCCCCACAGAGGTCTCAAGTTTCTTTTTTAACAATGGCGAGGAAGAAAGTGAAGCTTGCTTAGATTACTAATGACGTTGCTAGGAGAGCCACCTTCAAGAAAAGGAGGAAGGGGTTGATGAAGAAGGTGAGTGAACTAAGCACCCTATGTGGGGTTAATGCTTACGCGATTGTTTATGGTGGAGACGACTCTCCACCTGAGATCTGGCCCTCCCAGTCAGACGTACAGCGTGTACTCAATAGGTATAATAATTTACCGGAAATGGAGAAGAGCAAGAACATGATGAACCTGAAAAGTTTTCTAAGGAAAAGCATTACGAGGTTAAAGAGCAATGTGAAGAAGCAACAAAGGGATAATAAAGAGTACGAGAGGACACAACTTCTACATGAGACTGTGAGAGACACAAATGCGCTACAAGGTGTGGGTACTGATGAGCCTAGCGATTTGGTGTGTTTGGTCGAAGAGACAATGAAAGCAATCGAAGAGAGGACGGATGCCCTCAGTAAAAACGGAAGCCATCAACAAAAGTTCCACAATATCACGGAGTTGTCTGGGAAGATAAGCGAGTGAAAAACGGGGATAACAAAGGCAACGCCAAAAACAGTACTGTCAACGCTGCTGATGAAGAAGGAAAGGTGGCCGTAGAAAAGGCGGCGGAGGATTCACAAAGGCAACCATGGTTAATGGATGTGATGAACCCCACTAGGAATTCCGGTAATACCGGGGATCAAATGGGAGTGCCATATCTGAATAATGGCGCGTGGGTTAATCCTTTTCCTTTCTTTCAGTGAGAAATGACACAAAAATCACAATGCCACGAAAAGGGTTTTCCAGTTGCCATGTTATATATTTATCTCAACAAAGTTCTGTTTTTTAATTTTAATGATCGAATACATTGGGCAATGAATTTGGGCATTGCTATTTCATGTTCCTAGATTGAAGAAATAAGAAGTTTTATTTAGAAGGTGGGGATTGAACTTGGGTCCTTGCACTTAGTAGAGATCAACTGAACCAGTTAAGCTGTAGAGTAGCTCCTTTAAGTTGAGGGGTTCAAATTTTACACAGCCAATTTGTTTTGCCAATTGTAAATCAAACAAAGGGGTTTACTAGAGATCAGAGATGTTAACTGACCCCTTGGCTCGGCCCCTGCGATGGATAACAGGGTGGTGAAGATTTAGAGTGTACAATGACTAAACTATCGTGAAAATTATGGACCCACATTTTACACTGGGAGCGGAGATGGCCCCGGTTTGATTGCTTTAGCTGATAAGTGATACCTAGGTTTGCAGCTGGATGTCCTTCCAACCTTCCATCTGGGTTTTCCATTGGGAGGGAAATAGTAAACAAAGTCCGTTTAGAATCAAGTTATAGATATATTTCCGAAGGGATTAACTCGGTGGAATATGAATTGCTTGTCAAATGATGGGAGAGTGATTCTGTTGGAAGGCACATTTCCTATCTATTACACATGTCCTTGTTTATTTTACCAAAGTAGTGGATAGTGTTCATATAGCATTCATGAAGATTTCTTTGGTACGACACAACCGAGGATCAAGATTCTTTATGTTTGACATAAGAAATTGAGTAAAGCTAGAGAGATGGAGTTTTAGGGATTAACATGCTTTCTTGATGAATGAGGCGTTTCTGTAAGTGACTTTGGAGTAAAAGTTTTACTGTTAAACACCAAGTATGCGGAAGTGATTTAAACGAACACAATTTAATAAAACAATATCTTATTGAATATTAATTACTACTACAAGCTCTCTCTCTCTCTAGGGTTCTTCCCTTTCTCCAAAAACTCAACACTACTTTCTACTACCCTAGGATCTTCCATATATAGGAGATCTCCACCTCTCTTTACACTCACCATAAAATAGGTAACTACTAGAGTGATCCTAATATAGAGGATTCTTTAGAACAAAATAAAATAAAAATAAAATAAACTAATAAAGGAAACTACTTAGAGATTAGTCATGAAAGACGTGCGCCTAGGTCGTGGTCGCCACAACCTATCAGCTCTCCCCCTATTTGAAGGATTCTTCCACGAATTCAAGGAAAATGAAGATCAACTGCTGTCACCTCCGCGTTCCCATACTCTGGACTAAGTAACTACTCAAGTGTATTGTCCACGTGATCATGTAGATGCTGAGAAATGAGTGTCATGGTTTTCTGTGGGTTAGGACACTCTGCGCCTCATATGTCATGTCTTCCCGCAATTGTAACAAATGGTCGTGCTGACAGTCCCTGCTGTCTTGGTCCCAGCTGCTGGTGTTGTCGAAGTAGGTGTCGTGGCCACTATAGCCGGTGCTGTAAAATCATTTTATCCTGAATGCGTTTTGTAAGACCCAAACAAAAATGACAAACCCTGTGCCTCTGACTCTTATAAGACAACATGAGATGACATGTGATTGAGGCACTGTCGGCGGTCCTCTCGTGACTACTGTGATTAAGGACGATGTCAGAGTCGACACCTCTCAAATAGTTGGAGTCGGCAACATAATTGAAGTGGTAATGACTGTCGTTGCCATCGTTGCGGGGAGGGAATTTTGGGTTGTAGGGGTCTCTCTCTCTTCGTCTTCCACCATTGGCAAAGTCGAGCTCATTTGGGGAAGATGGGTTTGTGTTTGTAAATAGGTATGGCCAAAACCTAAAAAATGTAGCCCAGCGGATGAAGTACCCACGTGTGGCATGCCATCCGAAAACACGCTCTGTCTTGGCATGCCCTGACCTATTCCCGACATGCCCTGCCCCATGTCAGCTCTACCCTGCTCTTTACTAATTTTGCCTTGCTCAATCGGTGGCATGCCTTGTCCGATTCCCAACATGCTATAACATGTGCCTTATGTGCCCAGTTTGTGCCGCTGCGTACCCCTACCTGCGCCTCCCGTGCCCTGCATCTGCGATGGCATGCCTGTGCCTGCACGCCCGTTCCTCGCTCCCCGGCTCCCTGGTTTTCATCGCGATTCGGGTCGTCTCTCTCGCGATTTTTGGTGACGACAGGGACCTCTCTCTCTCGATTGTCGGTCATCGGAGTTGTAGGGGACCTCTCCCTCCTGGTTTGTCATGTTACTAATCCGTCACCAACCGTAGGTTCGTCGCTCGGATTCAGCATCGTACGCCGGAGTCCTTGGGGATCGACGAAACCCTCGACGTCCCACGAATCCGCGAATTTGTTGACACTCTTAACATCAACGTTTAGACCTGCAAAAGAGTTGTAAAGATAGGTCCTTTCTCCTTCCGAATCGGACCTCTCTACTTGATTTTGGGGAAAAAATCGTCTCCTTCCTGCGCCCAACAACACGCAACGGCGTCGGATTCATGGGGTTGATGCCCACATATCTCCCATCACGTATAAAGGCGCCCATTGGAAGACCTCTCCCTCTCCTCCTAGTTGAACACCCATCGCTACCTTCAACATCGTCACCCCCAACATTGGACAATGATACTCTCACCAGAATTGCCATTACCGCCACTAACATCGCCTCAATTTGTTTTGTCATGACCTTGTTAGAGGCCGTTAACTCTTTCGTGGATTTCATAAGCAACGCCGTAGATTCCTCTACCGATTTCAAATGCTCTCCTTGTGTATGTTTGATTGGTTTCTTCGGTGTTTTCTTACCCATCTTTGCTGGAAAAAAAAAAATTATCCGCCGAAATCGTTCTAGCTCTGGTGCCAAATTGTTAATTACTACGAGCGGAAGCGATCAATCTCTACTAAACTGAAAATAACAATATTTTTATTACTCAATTTTAACTACTACAAGCCCCCTCTCTCTATCTCTAATAGGGTCCTTCCCTTTCTCCAAAAACATAGCACTACTTTCTACCACTCTAAGATCTCCCATATATAGCAGATCTCCACCTCTCTCTACACTTCCCATAAAATTGGTAACTACTAGTGTAATCCTAATTTAGAGGATTCTCTAGAACAAAATAGAATAAAATAAAATAAACTAATAAAGGAAACTACTTAGAGATTGGTCACGAAAGATGTGCGCCTAGGTCGTGGTCGTGACGGCCCACGACTTATCATTTACCCACGGACATTAGGGGTTATGAACAATGGTTTGTTCCAGATTTGAATAGTGGAGTTTTGCCCATGTTTATGCCTTTTTTGCTTCTTCCTCTTATTGACTTTTTTCTGAGCAGTTGGAAAGGTTTCACGTTTTTCTTTTTCTTTATCTCTCGTTCTTCTGTAACAATAAAACTTCAACTTAACAAAATAAGAAAGAAGACTTTTGCACCATATTTTTGTTCTGGGAAGAAAGGTTGCCGAAATATTAAGTATAATTGTGCAGCATACCTTCAAGGTGGAAACGATCAAAATCTTTGAATCAACTTGAAGGGGATTGTTAGAATCTTGTCCATCCTAACAGACCAAAATCCTGAATAGGGCAGAGCTGGTGCTGTACGAATTCCTCTTGGTGCATTCAAATTTACCCCCATGAAATTGTTTTGTTAGTTTTTACCCATTTCTCCCCAAAGCAACTTGAAAATATGTGATGCTTAAAAGTTTAGGATGTTGCCCTAATGGACCAGATTTGAGTTTTTTGCCATGACCAAAAATGCATTTCGAATAGTTTTCAATTCTTTTGGAAAGACCAATTCCATTTCCTCACAAATTTAACAGTGGTTATGGAACACTGGACCTCAGATTTAGTTCAGCCTGTGAGTCACACCTCGAGATTAGGTCACGTGGAAGTTAAACTTAAAGCTCTCATCTTCTCTAATTTTTCTTCTAATACTGTTTTCCATTTGCTCATTACAACTATATTTGATCCTGTGGCGTATAACTAAAGCAGTGCATGTTATTTATTAATACAGCTTAATGACACAGATCTTGCAAAGGAGTTGTATAAAAAATATAGTGCGGTATAAATCCACTTCTACTTTTTTCTTATTCTTTCGACTCTAGTTTTTTTCCATTAGTAATGTCTCTCCATGTTTATTAGCAGGATATTATAATGTTTATTTTGTACTCAGATTCATAGGCGAAAAGTCCGTGCCTGGCAGATGATATGTATATTGTCAAAATTTGTTGACGAAGATATTGTTCAACAAGTTACATCTAGCCTGCATACTTGCCTATATGTAAGGAAACCTTTGTTATCTTTACCTTAATTGAAAATTTGATTTACAGTTGGTTAAGTTGTAAAATTTATATAAATATTACATTTTCGAAGTATTTTCATGCTTACTTTTTGAGGTTCTTCTAGGTCCTATATGAATGTCGAAACACGTACCCGAACTGTTACCACATAGAAGATAGTTAAGCTTATTCTTCTCACGGCTATCTTTTCATACATCTTTTGATTAAAATTAAAGTCGTTCATAATCAAAAGCAGTTAACTAATCATTAATGGAGCCTAATAGGGTTTAAATAAAATACAACGGGTAGTTGCATCCTCCAGTAACTGACAGCCCGTCGGATGATTTTATGCTGAGGGCGCTAACAACGTAAATTACATCACATTACATTGTCCAATATTTCTCTTCAAACTTATGGTGATCGAAGATCAACATCAGTTTAATATATTTAAACTCAAAAGCCACCGCCTTGAACAAAGTTGTTTATGAAGAACTTGTATGAAAAGGACAACCCTCATGTGGAGAGTTAAATAAGTGCTATTGTCGGCGTCTTGGGCCTTGAAGTCTATGCTTGTGTAAGGAAAGACAAGTGTGGATACTCAGATCCAGAGGCTCATCTGAGAAGCTCAAGCATACAGGATTCAGAGGCTCCATAAAGGCTTTAAAATTGGTTTCATCGTTCGAAGTCGGAGGTTTATTGCACCATAATTGTTGAGGCAGGAAATAAATATTCCCTGGAAAGAAAGTCGATCACACGATCGTTAAGGATCTCCATGGACGTTTGGTCTCACATCGTGTGCCAACGGCGCTTCAGACTTTTGAAAGAGCCTATATACCCATTTTTTAGAGTTTTTTTTAGAGTAAAGCAGGTATTTACATTAAACTAAAGTTGAAACGAAAATAGCCACATAGTCTGTATGCCATGGTGACAAACTGACTGAGTCTTATGTTACATTCACAGTCCTTCTTTGACTTAGAGGTATGGATGTGGAACCTTATGACACTATCAAAACCGTCGTATCATTTTCATTTGTATTTAACACCAAACAATATAGAGAACAAAAGAAGAACTTTCCTTGATATACACACATTTTACGCTTGATAGGTTTGAGATAATTTATTCTCTTTCTGGAATATTAATATAGAATAGAAGTTGTCTTTGTTGTACCGAGGTACAACGAGAAAGATCAAAAGGTAATCTTAGTCCATTTTCAATTCATAAAAGTGTACACTTGAATTGAAGAGGCCTAACCGGTTAGCCCCAAATTAGAGAAGGTAATTTGGCTTATGAGAAAAGAGTAGATCACCATTCTTGCTCGTTCTGACAAAGAAAGCCAAAAAAGGATTTGAAGGCTGCCCCAAAACTATCTGAAACACGTTTGTGTAATGGTAAAAGATTGTGAAAAGGACCCTGAGAAGTGACAGGATTACATTAACAGGGGTTAAATGCTATCTAGTTAAAAAAAGAAAATCAATAATACTTAGTTTTGGTCTGTGCTTGCTGCCAACACTGCTGGTAAGTGTAAAGATAGATTTAGCAGTCCAGTCATATTCTTCAGGTTTCTTTTATGCTTGCAGCAGACCCACCTACATCTCATTCTTAATTATCAAAGTCGAGGATTCTTCTATAGTAATTGTTGTTATATTTTTTCTTGCAGAGAAACAACTTGCCAGCTGTTCGACAATATTTGGAAACATTCGCGATCCAGATTTATCTCCGATTTCCATCATTGGTAAGATATTTTGGCTATTTTCATGGCCTTCTTGTTAGAAATTGCTCATTACATAAGACCCTTAGTGTTCATCCTTTTCCATTTATCTTTTGAGTAACTTCATTATCTTTTATTTTGTAGAGTAGAGCATCCTGATTTATAGTACTCTAATAGCCATGTTGATCAAATCATCTCCATGTAAAAATATATCTAGCAGTTTGCTTGCCTACGAGAAACCCAACAATTTTACTTCATCATATAACATTAGATTAAGTTGGCCTATAGTCTACAAGTCATATAAGTAATAATGCGTTAAATCATCAATAAACTCTTTTTTACTTTCTCAAAAAAAAAAAAAAAATTGTGTAAAAAAAAGAAGTGGGATGTGTAGTTAGATAAGATTGTGTATGATAGGCCGTGGTTTACACCCACGGTCGTTGTCCTCTGCGCAAAGCCTCTGTTTTTCTATCCATCAGTTGTTTTTAAAGTTATTTTCTAGTTTAGTATTTCCTATTTTTGTTAAAGGGATATTAGAGAATCCTTATTAGGCTATATTTGAGGAAGAATAATGTGAACTCTTTATCTTAGATAATGTAAACTCTTTATGGTTTAAGTTTATGCTTTTGATTTCAATAAATGAGAGATAGAGAGAGATTTAGTTTTGTTCAATTTTTCTTTGTGTTGAAACGACCGCTTCTGCCAATTCCTATCAAATTTTGGTACCAGAGCTTTCGTTCTCTTGGGAAGTAGAATTTTCTTTTTCTTTTCCAAACCATGAGAAGAAGGCGACGAAGAAACCCACTGCCGGGATCGATTGGATACCAAAGATGCGTGTATGGCCTCCATGGAGAAGTCAATGGGAAAGATTTACAAGATGGTGCAAGTCCAAAACGTCACGAAGCAACAAAGTTTGGAGATCAATTGGATACTAACGATGTTCGTATGGCCTCCTTGGAGGAGTCAATGGGAAAAATTTACAAGATGGTGCAAGTTCAAAACTCCACGAAGCAACAAAGTTTGGAGGGGGACATAAACGAGGTTTTACCTGATGTGGAGATCAGATGGGGTGAAACCCTAGGTTGGGGACGGGGTAGATTAACCACGGATCTTCTTGATGATGCTAGCCGATCGAAAATTAACCTAATGCGACCTACGTATCCACAAGCTGCAGGCCGCTGTAAAGCGATAATTTTTACTACCTAGCTATTGGATCGGATTGAAGTGGAGAAGACGAAGAAAAACTGCTGTTTTCAACTTCTGTGCACTGTTAGAAGATGAGGAACATTAGAATTACCCGTTTGACGACGTAGATCCTCATGTCAAAAAGAAGGATATCATTCGCAAGGTTGTTCACGATGTAGCACAAGGCCATATTGAAGCGAGTCCCGCTTCAAACATTACCGGTAAGAACACACGGTGGTACGGTGACTGGAGGGCTGATGCAGTTTTGCATCAGTCGCCTAGGGGTGGCAACGGGTTGGGTTCGTGTTGGTTCTTACTATTGAATGACTCAAACCCATTTATCTCGGGTTTGGTTTTTACTCGGGTCTCAAGAAGGTGGACATGAGCCGGAACCGTTTAAACTTTGGGTTTTAATCGGTTTCGGGTCCACTTGTCGGGATCTTAATTATCGACATAACAAGCTTGTGACGATTCTATAAATGGACATATCAATCATCCATATCAACCTCTCAATGTTCTCATTTTTGTTGCTGTCCACAATTTTAAACTTTAGAGTACAAGATGGCCAATAAAAGCAGAAATATTTGTGTTCAGAAAGAGGAAAAATAATGCTCATGACAAATATAACTAACCAGTGTAATTTGTGAAAGATGCTATTTTCTGTGTAGATGTTCTCTATGTCGAGGATCATCCTCACCAAAAATCAGATCTCAACTCATTTCTCAAGTTGAAATAAAGCTGTTGTAAATTTTGTAATAATTCAAAATAGATTAGTGTACCCTGTGAATGTCACGATGAGGATATATTGGTTTCTCCAGTTTTTATGCATCTTCTAGTTTCAATATTCAAGTTCCTGATACATTTGAGAGGTTTGTTTTTATTCCTGTTGACACTCACAGGTTAAGGAGCAATTGATTCCTATTCTTCGAGATTATAATATGAGACCTCAGGTAGATTTTGAATTTTCTTTTTTGGTTTAATTCTTTATTCTTTAACTGATTTAAGAAACAATGTAGGCACTTTCGTCATATGTATTCATAGCGGCAAACATTATTCTCCATGCAACTGAGAAGATTCATCAGCTTCGACATTTGGACGAGTTGCTTCCTCCAATAGTTCCATTGTTAACTTCTCATCATCACAGCTTACGTGGCTTTACTCAGGTAAATGCATCCAAAAGTACCATGTCCTTTATGAAAAAAATGTTTTACATATTTCGCAACGTGAAACTCAATCTTATGGTGGTTTGCCACCGTCTTTGTCCTCGAGATACTTGATGTGGGTCAATTTTCTGTATCTTGACGACGCGCTACGACCATCATCTACGATACTGCGGTCTTCTATTGTCTATAGTTATGTGCAAATGCCTCTTGCTTTTTATCGTGATTACTCTCACATTGCTGCCAGGAACCAGCTAGCCATAATAATACTGTCATTTTTCTTATGTAGTTGCTTGTGTACCGAATTCTCTGTGAGGTGGTGCCTGCGATTGATTCTAATGGTTCTGAACATGGTTCATTAGAGAAGAGATGCTTTGAGGATTTGAAATTGTATTTGGAGAAAAACACAGACTGCACGAGGTAAATTTTTATTGCTAATTGTGAGTTGAACCTCCGAAGAGTTTGTTTTACCAAGCGTGGTAAACTGTATAATTTATCATTTTCTCGTAAATTTCATGCTAGAAAGTGTACTTTTGTGATGGTCCGATGGATTCAATTTAACTTAAATATATGCAATTTCGTTTCCATGGAATAGACCGTAGTTACTGTTAATGTCCTCTAAATTAAGTTTTCATTGATTAATGAAAGTTACAAGAGGCATTATTAACTTACAATAAAAAGAAATAGAATATAGCAACACTATGCTAATCTATCGGGCGTACTGCATTACGACTCCTTATTTACAAGTTACAACAGGTAATGACATTTTAGGAATGAATTATCTAGCATTAAGTCTAGTATACTTTATATGGACTAAGTTTTTGAGAATAAAATATGATAATCTGGGTATAGGCTTATACAAATTTGAGTCCATCATATAGACATCATCTACTACAAAACCCCATTTTTGTAATCTAGAGAAACCCTATCTTTTTAAATCGATTTACGAAAAAAATGCTATCTAGTTTTAGTCCCTTATATACACACAAAACCGTATTTGGTGTCGCATTCTACACCAATTAAAAAAATGTATATGATATAATTACTTCTAGACAAAGTAATGCAGTTAACATATACATCTAGAAACACATATTTGCTTATATAGATATGAAACATGTATTATCTGCAAAGAAAACCGTTTTTAATCTGCCACCATCTATATATTTTGCTTATCCAGCTATCATCAACCCCCTCCTCTTCCCAACCCTTATAGATTTTACGATCACCCCCAATAAAAGAAAACCCCATTAGTTTTAATACTAAATACCTGCCTACAAGTCAGCAATGCCCCTCTCAATGCACTCCCCCTCATTTATTATAAATTTGTAATCTAGTTAGAAGGAACGGATCCATGAACTTTCAATTTTGGAACACTCATCTGGACACTCATATATTTTGAGCACACAAAGATGATTGAAGAAAATTCATCCTTACAAATATGTTCGCTTTATCATTGAGATCATACCTGTAAATTGTTAGGTCATTTCGACAGAGATCTACTTAACTTGCCTAATTGAGATCTATTCAAGCTTCAATCAACACCAATTTCTTCGAACAACCGCAAAGGAAAATTCTCATGAAATGCAGGAACTTTTTGTGCTCTTAGTTCTCATGAGAAGTTTTCAATTTGAAATTTTAATAGTTCCAGCAAGACAAAAAACTGTGCCCACAAGAACTGACAACGCTCTAACGGACATGACATAAACATGGCCTTTGCAGAAAAAGAGAACAAATGTCGACATAAATTGATAGGTCGGTGGGTCGTTTTACCATCTGCGTGAGGCCTACCCCTTTCTAGAAGCCGACTTCTGCCCCATCTCTAAATTAGAAAATTTTCTATTTATATTTTATTTAGTTAATTGCATGAATAATAAGAATTAGTTTTCTAATTGGATTGAATTAAGGTTTAAAATTTGGTTGCCTCTTATGTTCTATAAAAGGAGAGCTCCTCTAGGTTATTATTTTAGGTTAATTTTAGTACAATTGTATTTTCTAGGAGTTATGTAAAATTTGTGGAAAGCTAAAACCCTAGATTTTTGGATCTTAGTTTGAGTGTTCAAAATCTAATAATAAAGCATGTTTTCTAGTTCTAATTGAGTGCGTTTTAGTTAAAACCCATGAATATTGAAACGATCTCTTGCTTCCGCGAATCGTTCGGATCAAATTTGGTATCAAAAGCAAATGTTCCTCTTTATTGTTTTTCCTTGTTACGAAGATGACACGAAATTCAATAGTAGTTCATTTGTTCCAATCTTATATTTTTTAATGTAAACAACCTACTAATTACGAGGATCTAGATGGGCATGATTTTTCCCTTGATGATGAGCCATGGAAGGTAAAATATTAAGTTGACCTCACTCCAACCGTAAAAGAAGAAGACGACGATAGGCTTGCAATCTCGGTCATTCGTCCGCAAGAGAAGGAAGAAGAAGAAGAGGAGGGTGATGATAATGAAGATGATGAAGAAGCAGGTAAAAAGATCAATGCGATCGAAGAAATTTTGACGAAGATGATGAAGCTCTTATAACTCATGGTTGACAAGATTGAACCACAACAACAACAAAGTAAGACCAACAACTTTAAGCACTACCCAAGGCATGAGATGTGCCAACCAAACACTTCTAAAATCCTAGGGTTTGCTAAAATAAAGAATAGGTGAAAGTTTATTCACTCTTAAGATGATTAATTAGATTACATCTTAGACTCTTTTTATATAATAGGGGTTCTCTAAACTACTTCTATTCTTACTCAATGTGGGACTAAAGGAGCGTATGTGCAGATGCACACATATACTCCAACACTCCCCCTTACGTTGATACGAACACAATGTGTTTGTATCAAGGTGGATAACAATAAGAAAGTAAAAATAGATAATCCCTCATAACGATATAATCATTCTCTCACTTATAATGAAAAATTAAGGCTCCTCGTAAAACTGATAAAATTTCTTCTAGACATTTCTTTTGCAGCAGCAAAAACACTTTAAAGCTTCACATATCCTTGGGAAATCAGCGGCACTCCGACTTGCCATTTTTCCCATAGGTACTTGTGAAATCGGCGACACTAACCGACTTGCCAATTTTCCCACTCGAGGGTAATGTGAATATCTTGAAGAGACACTGAGGTAAGAGAATTAGTCGATGAAGATGATCACTCTGTTAGAGTTAGCTTGTATAGCCCAGGGATTTTATGTCTTTTTATCTGTCTTTACTCTTTTCCCTTTTGTAAGGCTGTTGTCTTAGCCCTAACTCTCTACACATATTCTAATTATCAGAGTGTTCTTCTCCTTTTGTTATCATGGTATCAAGAGCAAGATTTTTTCTCGATCCTCATTGAAGATGTCACTCTCTCTGTAAACCCAACGCATCTCTCTTACACGCACCGGTTCCCTCCCTCTTCAATTCACTAAGTTCTTGATTAATTAAGAGAGGGTTTGTGCTTGATTCTTCTTTCTGTTGCGTTTGGATTTCAATTTCCAGAGTTTGGTACTCCAATTTCGTGGACTGTCTTGACAAAGGTTTGCTCTAGGGTGTGTAAATTTCATCCATCGCTCTCTTTCTCTCCAATTTTGATCACGGTAAGCTTCTTACTGATCCTTGTGTTGTTTTTCATCATCCAATTCTAGTGTTTGATATCATTGCCTCGTTTAATCACGGAAATTGCAACTTTGAGTTTTCGGTTTTGGTGTTGTTTGTGGATGTTGTTGAATTCTGACTTGGTAGATTGTGCTTGTTGGGTGTCGGTGTTTGTTGGGGGTTTGCAGATAGTAATTGGATTGTTGATTTGTGTTTGATGTTATGGGTTGAGTTGATGAACTTGGAGTTTCTGCAGGTGGTGCTTGGATTTGTACCCGGTGTTAGTGTTTGTGCTTACTGGGGCTTGCAGTTGTTGATAACTGTTAATTGCATTACTGGGGATTGCAGTTGGGATTGTGTTGTTGGTATTGGGTTTTTGCAGGTGGGATTCCAAGTTGTGTTTGTTGGGTTTGTGATTGTGATTGTCTACTCAGGTTGCAGATAGTAATTGGATTTCTTTTTGGTGTTTTTTTAGTTTGAGTTGGTATAATATGTTTATGTAGCTTTGTGGGATTGAATTTTTGTAGTTGAATTTGTATTTTGAATTAATGATGACTGATGAAAAATCAGATTTCCAAGGATTGGTTTGAAATTGACGGAACCTAATTATGTGTATTGGGCTGATACAATGACCCATTTCATGATAAGTCGAGGGTTATGGGATTATGTTGATGGAATAACTACAAAGCCGATTATGTTGATGGAATAACTACAAAGCCGTCGGATCCTGAAAATTTAAATATGCAACTAATTTTAAAAAATGAGAAATGAATAACTCAAATATCATTACGTGGATCGGCAATTCGGTTGAATCTCAATTGGTATTCAGTTAGCCAAATTCCAAACAACGAGGGAGAGGTGGGATCACTTGAAGAAGTTATTTACTAAATCAAATTTCGCTCGGCAATATCAGTTCGATGTTGACGTTAGAGGGGTTCGACAAAATGATCGTAGTGTTCAAGAGTCTTATAATGTGATGACTGGTTTGTGGGATCAGCTAGCCTTGACTGAGCCATCAAAACTTACTGCTTGCGCTGATTGGATCAAATATAGAGAACAACAATGATTATTGCAGTTTCTAGTTGCATTACGTGATGATTTTGAGTCTCTTCGGGGTTCAATTCTTTATAGAGATCCTCTTTCTAGTGTTAACTCTGTAGTTAGTGAGCTTCTTGCAGAGGATGATCATTTGAAGACGCAGATAGGAATGGGGGATCTTACTATACCTATTCAGTCAGTTTTAGCGGTTCGGCCAATGCATTAGTCTCCGGCTTCTTATCCACGACCTCGTGATGAATGTGCATTTTGTCATAAAAAAGGCCATTGGAAGAATCAGTGCCCAAAGAGGTCATTAAAACAATATCTGAGGGTCAACACCGTTACCACCCTCACAACCGTACAGAGGTCATTCCCAGTCTCAGTCCTACAGAGGAGCACTTCCACAACAGTACTTTAGACCTCCATCACAAAATCCACAGCGCCCACATATGCCTCTACCTCATCACGCTCATCCTACTCAGTCTGTAGCATTACCGTACAGTGATGCATCTTTTTTCTGATGTTGCAGTTCATATAGAGTATTTTTTACTTCAGCGTCTTGATATTATTCCACATGTTGGTTCTACCTCATCTGGTGCAACTTCAGGTAGTTGTCATACAACTTGGATTTTTGATTATGGTGCCACACATCATATGACCCGTGATCGGTTTATCTTAGTGTTACTGCATCTAATGGATCATCTATGCTCGTAGTTGGAGTTGGACCTGTCTCCACACCATACTTGTCCCTTACCGATGTTTATTTTCTTCCCCATCTCACTTTGAGTTTGATTTATGTTAGTCAGTTGTGTCTTTCTGGATATTTTGTTTACTTTTCTGATTGAGACCGGTCGTAGAGATGACGTGCTGTACGTTTTAGAAAATTTTCAGCCATCTTCTAGAACAGTTTCAGTTAGTTCTTTTGTTGATTTGTCTTCTTTCTGTTTAGGATCTAAGTCTAACATATTTTATTTATGGCATGCTAGATTAGGTCATGTGTCAGGACCTCGATTAAAGTATTTAGTTTCGACTGGTATTTTAGGAAATGTTCATTGTCATGATATTTCAGAGTGTTCTAGTTGTAAACTCAGAAAATTTTCTGCTTTACCCTTTTCTGTTTGTACTATGTCACTTTTGTACCTTTTGATCTAGTTCACTCTGACGTATGGGGCCCTGCTCCCCATCTCACTAAAGGGGGGCGGGGGTGTCTCGTTATTATGTTTCATTTGTTGATGATTATTCTCGTTACTGTTGGGTGTTTTTGATAAAACGTCTGAGTTTCTTTCAATTTTCAAAGCATTTAAAGCTTTGGTTCAAACACAATTTTCTGCTGTTATCAAATGCTTTTGAGGTGACTTGGGAGGAGAGTATACCTCTGGAGATTTTGCAGATTTACTTGCCTCAAATGGGACTATTCACCAGTCTTCTTGTATTGAAACTCCTCAACAAAATGGTGTTGCTGAAAGAAAACATCGTCATATAATGGAGATTGCATGATCTATGCTTATTTTTGCATTTGTTCCTAGTATTTTTTGGGGCTAGGCAATCCTTACAGCTGTTCATCTAATCAATAGGATTCCACCAATTCTGACTTCTGGAATTACTCCTTATGAGTGTTTGTTCGGCAAACCTTCAGATTATTGGTTGAGGGTTTTTGGCTATACATGCTTTGTTATGTGCCACAATATCGACCGTAGCAAGATTTCTCGTTGATCGGATATGTCTGTTTTTCTTGGCTACAATGATATTCAGAAAGGTGACAGATGTTATGATCCCATTGGTCAAAAGTTATGTCTTCCGCCACGTAGTCTTTTTGGATTGTATCCCTCTGTATTTGATTCCTGACCAATCACGAGAGATTCACGAATCGGAGTTGCTCTATGTTGATCCTTTCCGTGTTAATGATACTAGTTCTGATAGTCTGATACGCTAGTTACACTGCCAATTCCTGAGCATGTCCCAATGATCCCTAATTATGTTGGACCAGCTCCTCGACGTTATCCGGTGCATGACCGTGGTCCTCCTGATAAATTGGGTTTTTCCAACTCTTGTTATTCCATTGAGTTTGCTTCTTTTTTAGAAACTATTCATGGCCATTCTGGGCCATCTTCTTACAAAGAGGCATGTGTTGATCATCTTTGGCGTCAGGCCATGGATGAGGAACTATTTGCTTTACACCAAACAGGGACATGGGATTTGATGCCGTTACTTTTGGGGATACATGTTGTTAGTAGTCGTTGGATTTACAAAATAAAGAAAAAATCTGATGGATCAGTTGAACGATACAAGGCTCGCCTTGTTGCTCCTGGTTTCATGCACGAGCATGGGATTGATCATGAGGAGACTTTTGCTCCCGTTGCAAAGATGACCACAGTTTGTCTCTTGATTGCTATTGTGTTTGCTTGACAATGGGAGTTATATCAGATGGATGTAAAGAATGCCTTTTTGTATGGTGATTTGACTGAGGAAGTTTATATGACTCCTCCTCCAGGAGTTTCTCATTCGCCTGGTGAAGATTGTAAACTTTGTAAGGCTCTGTATGGTCTCAAACAAGCACCTCGTGCTTGGTTTGAAAAGTTTTCATCAGTTATTCGTTAATACGGTTTTCAGAGTAGTGACCATGATTCTGCTTTGTTTGTGTGTACAACAGTGGCGGGTAGTATTTTTTTGTTATTATATGTTGATGATATGATTTTGACTGGTGATGATAGTATTGGCATCTCCACTTTGAAACTTTAGCTACATCGTGAGTTTGAGATGAAGGATCTAGATTCTCTTCGTTATTTTTTGGGCATTGAGGTAGCCTCGTCTCCTAAAGGCTACTTGTTATCTCAATCTAAATATACTGTAGATGTTATTGAGAGAGCGCGACTTATTGATACTCGGACTAGTGACACTCCTTTTGAGCTTCATGTGTGTCTTACTCCTTATGGTGTACTTTTGGGAGATCCTACTTTGTACCGAGTCATTGTTGGCAGCCTTGTATATTTGACTATTATTCGGCCTGATATTACATATGCTGTTCATATTGTCAGTCAGTTTGTTTCGGCTCCTAGAACTGTGCATTGGGCTGCTGTCATTCGGATTCTAAGGTACATTCGTGGTACTTTATTTCAGACCTTATTGACTCTGTCATCTTCATCATTAGTTCTTTGAGCTTATTCTGATGTTGATTGGTCGGGGGATCCTACTGACCGTCAATCGACCACCGACCTTTGTATATTTTTGGGTAATTTTCTTATATTTTGGCGGAGTAAGAAGCAGGATATTGTTTCTCGATCTTTTGCTGAGGCTGAGTACCGTGCTGTGGCTGTGACTACAGCTGAGATAGCTTGGCTCCGCTGGCTTCTTGCTGACGTAGGAGTTTCTCTCTCTTCTCCTACCCCTATGTATTGTGACAAGAAAAGTGCCATCCAGATTGCTCACAATTCAGTATTTCATGAGTGAGCAAAGCACATTGAAATTGATTGTCACTTTACTCGCCATCATTTGCAGAAGGGGACCTTATCTTTACCTTACATTCAGTCTCAGCTGAACCTGACCGATTTCTTTATGTAGTCTCAGACTGTGCAGCGCTTCCGTTTTTTCCTTAGCAAACTCTCGATGTTACTTGCTATACCATCAGGAGTTTGACCGGGGGGTGGGGGGGGTGTTAGAGTTAGCTTGTATTGCCCAAGGGCTTTTATGTCTTTTTACACGTCTTTACTCTTTTCTCTTTTGTAAAGGCTGTTGCCTTAACCCTAACTCTCTACACATATTCTAATTATCAGAGAGTGTTCTTCTCCTTCTGTTATCACACTCGAGGTAATGTTGAGGTGAAATTATTATTTGAGGAAAAAAAAAATCTACTGAAGGATAGGAGCAATTCACTTGAGGACAAAGAGATCCACTTGAGGAAGAGTAAATCATAATCGTAGTGTAAGGAACTGAACATCTTCACCCGATCCAAAGAAAGAAATTGCATCTTGCGACATGAAAAGATTGCATCTTTATTTTATAATTTATACTCGTGAATTTGGCGAATAAGATAATCACTAGAGGAAAGGAAAATCACTCGAGGAAAGAAACAAAAAATCTCATAATCGAGGTGGAAGGTAGTGTAAAATCTTCACCCAATCCAATGAGAGTAAATCGCATATCGCGATGGGAACCTAATAAACAGAAAATCGCCTTTAACGAAAACAAAAAAACAAATAGAGTGTATGACCAATAGAGAAAAAGATCTCTAAGAGTAATTGAGAGATCGGAAAGTCAAATTGTGACTTTTAGGTGGTCAAAGTGTGGTGACCACATAGGACTGAGGGTCAAATGAACTAGTGAAACAAAAACTAAGTTACGCAATGACACCCTTACATCATCGTAGATCGTCGTAGTAACACGTGCAAAAATAAACCCCATTATCCAAACTAAGGCCTTATTATAAAACCATCAATCAAGGCCCAATAGAACAACAAATAAAGAACAATCTGGTCCAATACCAAAGACCAAAGTCTTATACTCCAACATGTTGCAGTATATGTATGCATCATACTTTTGTGCCCATGCCACCACATATCACGTGCAATAATAATCAAACCAATCAAGGCTAAATAAAGCCATGAAACCAGGAGCACATAACTTACTTCATAGTAGTAGAAACCAACCTAAAAAGAAGTAAACGAGCTAACATAATGTTGTTCCACTGCATCGAGAACGGATGTTTTGCTTCATAGCAAAAAAACTAGCTTCTATGCCGAGCATAACCAGCGAACTAACTTCACACAAACCTTTCGTCTTCGTCCTCTAGAACACAGCCCACAAAAAGTTGGTGCGATATTCTCTGGTGGCAGCAACAACACATCTCATCAAGTTTTCCCACGATCTGATCTTCAAATATGAACACCAACAATTGGAGCAATAGCCGCAGTGAGCAATCCTACAAAAGAGGAATAAAAACTATACTCAGATCTTCAGCTATAATAGGTTTAATTGGAACCTATATGCAGAAATCTAAACTTCCCAAGCAAAGGGGAAATCTTCAAGAAAGAGTTGCAGATCTGAATCATACCACAAAACCTATATGTAATTAGATTACATCTTAGATTCCCTTTATATAATAGGGGCTTTCTAAACTACTTCTATTCTTACTCAATGTGGGACTGAAGTAGTATATGTGTAGATGCACACATATACTCCAATAGGGTTGTGTCCGAAAAACAAACCCTTACAACTTCTACCCATATCCAGGAGGTGGGGACAACCTGTATCGCAGAACTTGTATTTTCTAGTTTTAATGGAGTGTGTTTTAATTAAAATCCATTGATAATGAAACGATCTCTTGCTTTCGCGTATCGTTCATATTATGAATAATACACATCAGGAATATAGAAAGAGATCTACTGATTGGATCTCCGTGGTGAAAATATGAAAAATATCAAAATAGAGTATATTTAGATTTTTCGCTGTCTTTCTTCTACACCAATTGTACACATGTTCTTTTTGAGGTTTTCTTTGGAGATCATCACCAATGGTACACGTGTTCGTTTTTAGTTTTACCCATTTTCTCTCTAGGTGACACTTCATTAATTCTTGCCTCTTGAATTGCTCATAGAAGGGGTTTTGTTCTTCAGCATTTGCTTCTTCTGGAAGATGCTCTTTTTATATTTTCACTTAACATGTTCCCAGTCATTAATGGTGTTCCGAGCATACGAAATGTCTTTCTACACTTTTGTGAATGTAGTTATTTTTTTATTGATTCAGGTTAAGGGCATCAATGGAAGGAATTCTTAACTCATTTGTCCCCAATACATGTGCTACTCCTGCTGGAATTTTTGCAACTCAGGATGAGGTTATAAATGTTATGATTTCGTGAGGTTACTTAATTATTTTACTATTTTCATTTTTCTTTCAACTAAATGTTATAGGTTATTAATATTTATTTCTCTTTTGTTGAAGGATCTTGGATTTGAATGTGTTCCCATAGCACTCATGGAGAAAGTGGTCACTTTCTTGAACGTAAGTAAACACTAATGTTTTCTTTCCCCAAATGGTATGATTCAAATGTAACGATTTAGTGTTGCAGTATGTTAGAGACGATCTTAGATGTTCTATGGCGAAGGATGTAGTTACAATCAAGAATGAGAGTTTAACGTCTGGAGAAATGTGTAATGGCCTTATGGAAGTACCAGTTATGGCTAATCAAGAGAAATTGCCATCACAGAGTTCTATGGATTTCCAAAAGAAAATTTCTCTTTCTAAACACGAGATGCAGGAGAAAAATGCTATTTCATTTTTAAGCTTTTTGGATCTTTACAAACCGCTTCTAGGTATGTATGAGCCATTTTAATTTATCTTCTATATTGTAATTTGTTGATATGTGATGATATATTAACAAGAGAAATATAACTGCCATGGAAAAAATATTTTAATGGTAATAATAAATGGTATACTTAATCCATACCAAGGTTCAAAATATCCAACCAGCCTAAGATATCGGACGCTGCTCTTTAGTGATAATCACCGATATTTTAGTATATCGACAATATATATAAAGAACTAAAATATCGATTATTATGAATCTATCGCAATATATCATTAATATTTTTAAAAATGTCACGAGATATTTTAAAGTTATTCTTTCACTATTTTATTATTAAAACCAAAACATGTAAAATACCGGCTGTATTTCGGGATAGATTTGATAATTACTGATATGTTGGCAATGAATTCCAATATAAGGGGTTATTTATTACTGATAAATCGGCCAAAATACGATATTGTCAATCTGGAATTACGGATTGTCGAGCGATGCATCAATCGCCGATTTCTTAAATCATGATATGTACATAACGAAACATAGTTCTAACCCTTTCAATTGTATAGCATGGCTCTCGTTCAAAGACTGGGGATGATTTATAGTATTATTCAGTCATACTTATGTTGTCTTCATGCTTTTTCCTGTTATTTCTCCTGGTAAGTTTATCATAGTTTGCTAAGTAAAACAATGGTATGACAGAAATGGAGAAAGAAGACCAGCTTCTTAATCAAGTGTTGCAGTCAAGAAATATGGCTATACAAAATATAAGAGCAAGTCGACAACATATAATTGTGGTGGCATCGCTACTCGATCGCATACCCAACCTTGCAGGGTTAGCACGGACATGTGAGGTATGTTTGCAAAACGTTATAAGAACAACTGCAATTGACTTACATTCTGTAAGCCATATTAAGTGATTGAAAGTCGTACACCTCTCTAGACAGAAAGACACATTGTGGAGTCTCCAAAAAATGCTCGATAAAAATATACATACCACATTAATATTGAGGGCAGCTTCTATTAGGTGTCCTTTTTGCCTTATCCTTTTTCTAGCCATGTATTTCTCAGGTATATGGAACAGAAAAGGTGAAAACAATTTTAGCTAGCCCAACCAGTAGGAATAGAGGATTGCAATTTTAGCCTTATTTAACTAAGGATCTAAAAGGTGAATAGGTTGGAGTTTCTGATCATATTTTTTTTTTTTAAATTTCGGAAGGCAATAATTACAGGCTAGTTCTGAAAGTTGACCCTAGTCATTGGACAGTTGTACCCGGAAGCTGTCTTAGTGGTTGTGTGAAAATCCGTTAATCGTTTTGACTATTTTCTTGTTGCTTTATTTCTATTGTCACAGGTATTTAAGGCAGCAGGGTTAGCCATTGCTGATGCAAGTGTTGTACACGATAAACAGTTCCAGCTCATCAGGTCAGTCATGATTGTGCACCACCAATAGTTCTATATTTGTTTTGGCACCTGATTGCGTATGATTGTCGCACGTAGACTCTGCTAGTACAACATTGAACTTTTGTTACATAATATTTATTGAGCTTATCAGGTTGGTACTGCCACTGTAAGTTGTAGGAAAATCTTTCACATACCTCATTCTTGATATTTTTATACCAAGAACTTTTACATCGGAAAATTTTGATGGCAAATTTCATGAGTAAATTCTTCTGCAACCTTCAGTTTTCTATTCTTAAGCACAACTTTTGTAATTAGTGTGACAGCTGAGAAGTGGGTCCCCATTTTAGAGGTCCCAGTAAACAGTATGAAAGTTTTCTTGGAAAAGAAGAAGCGAGAAGGTTTTTCTATCTTAGGTTTGGAGCAGACTGCAAATAGTGTACCCCTCAACCAGTTTGCATTCCCAAAGAAGACGGTATGTCTAAAGCACATATCTAATCAGTTTTCTTCTTCTTTTATCCTGTTGCTAAGAGTATATCCATTAGTTTGGTGTATTCAAAATGCTAGGGTGCCGATTTTGAAGTTCTCATATATTTACTCTATTGGCTAAAAGGTCTAAGTTCGCGTTGTTTGTTTGTTTATTTGTTTATTTGACATAAAAGCAAAGAATGAATACTAATGTTATTTTTTTTCTTGCCATAAAGTGGGGTTCTTAGGTGGCACTCCTAATAGATAGTCATGTTTTTAATTTTCTTGTTCTTTCCACTGTTGCTAGCATTCTAAAACCCATTGCTAAAAGTGGTCAAGTGGTAGCAAATTAACACCCTTTGTACAACTGTAGCATATCATCAGGTGATGAATTTAGGTTTCTCTCTTTACAACTTTATCATACCATTATAGATGCTCTAATCAAACTGATTTGTATATCGAGTTGACGGCTTGCCTCAGCCACGTTAAGTAGTAGGGATGTCTTACGAATACGCCAGATACTTAATTTAGGAATTCTGAACACTTTTAAGTTTACTTATCATTTCACAGGTTCTGGTTCTTGGTCGCGAAAAGGAGGGCATACCCGTGGATATAATCCACGTTTTAGATGCTTGTGTTGAAATTCCTCAGTTTGGGGTTGTCAGATCACTCAATGTTCATGTCAGTGGTGCCATTGCTATATGGGAATATACCAGACAGCAACAATCCGTGCAGTCCTGATTTTCTTCCTGTTAAGCAAGAAATTGGCCTAGACAGCGGTAAACACATCCTCCTACTGGTGTTTTTACACTTACGGGCGTGATAACATCTACTTGGATTGAAAGATGTGTAGAGCTATTATGCAGCACAGTGGTTGAGTGAACACCACTTCTGTAATTGATGATTTGTAAGGAACCACAGGTTGTATCAACCCATAGAGGAGTACCAATTTTCTTGGTGACCCCTAGCCGTATAGGAAGGCTTAACTCAACAATTAATATCAACTAAACTAGTGAGATCCCAGTATAGAGTTGTTAATTGTACATTGCTGTATTTAATGAATTTTTTGTTATGGAAGGGATGGTAAGAAACCATGGATTGATAATTTATAAATACTGTTTCCAATTTTGAAATTATATCAAATGGTAGACAATTAATAAATATGTAATTATAGGGAGCGGATTTAGAGACACTCAAGTCTCAAACACTCAAGTCTCACTCAACCGCAACTACTCATCTAATAAAGATGAGTGGCTCTCAAAATTTGGTGATTTCCTATAAGGGAAAGGAGGTGGAAAAATATTAGGTCTTACCTACTCTTTCTAGCTGGCAGACATTTTCCTCTCTCTCTCTCCAAAAATTTCAAATTCGGTCAAAAATTTAAAATTGGAGCAATCCATCACTTAAGTCTCTCTCTCTCTCTCTCTATCTCATATCACTCTCTCTTTCTCTCTGTCTCATATTACACACTCTTGTTTGTGATTTCTGCCATTAGAGGTGAAATTTCAGTCTTGAAAGGGAAGCGATTCTGCCATTAGAGGTGAAATTAATCTCTCCAAAGAACTTCGACACTCTTGCTGGCATTACACTTACTCGACAGGTACTTTGTGACACTTACTCGATAGTAGTACATTTGGATGTTGTGAAATTTGTTAGAAGAATGTAATCTACTGTGTAATTTCTATTTGATTGATTACCTACAGGTTGGTCCTATTAGAATTTGATAATTTAGTAGCATAACACTGAATTGAGACTAAATAATTGTCGGATTCGACAATATCAGTAGTGCGATCCTTATATACACTACTATAATTATCGAATTCGACAATATTATATATGACTGTTGGAGACATAATAGCTGAATTGTCGAACTCGATAATATTACATGTGAATGTTTTAGGCACAATAACTAAATTGTCGAACTCGACAATATTACATATGAACGGAGATGGTGAAGACGAGGTCTCAAAGTCGTCGGGAGGCTGCTTCTTGCTGTATTAAGTAGTTGTATGACGAACTGATGTTGCGTTATTTTGGTTCGGTTAATTTGAACGGTCCACCATTGTTGCTGCGTGAGGCGAGCTACGAAGGAATGTGCGAGGCTGAGGCGGCGTTGTGGAAGAAGGATTTCCATTTGCATTGTCAGTTGCAGACGGTCATCCTGCATCCAATGGCGCGGAACGCAGCTCTTGTTGTCCGGGCCAGGGAACTGGTTAGGAAAGAAGGCTCCGGTTCTGTCGATGCGGTGTAGGATTTGCTGTTTAGGTATTCTGGTTATAATGTAGTTGGCAGGTACATGTAATGAAGTAGTTGTAGTATTCAGCAAGTGACGAATAAATTTGGTATGGTACAACGAGTTTTTGTATGCGATTGTTTACATTTTGTATTCTGTCTTTTGTAGTATGTGATGTAATGAAGAATTATGAAATTAACATGCGTTGGACTTGAATTGTGTTTGGTTTGTGATATTTTGTTCAATTACTTTACTTACAACTTACAATCGTTTCTTTTATGTGTGAACTTCTCAGTTAGATCGACAATGAAAAACTCTGTCGATGAAAATTGGTCGAAAGTTATTGGTGAGGAGTCCTCAGAAATGTGTGAAAATGAACGTATTGTAGACCAATTTTCGGCGAAATCCCCATACGAGGGTCAACATTTTGATACTGTAGTGGATGTACGTCTGTGGTATAAACGATATAGAAGAGGGCAGGGTTTCTCTACCAAGATACGCAATTCTACTAAGTGTCCGAGACCGGATGATATAGGCAAAACCCACTTTTGTTGTATGAGCAATGGCTCTTGAAAGAAAAACCTTGGGAATCTAGAGAGTAGGGACGTAGCTGGCAACAGAAGATCATCTGATAAGTGTGGGTGTAAAACAACAATGAACATAAATTGGAATACCAAAATATGCAAATATGTGGTAACAAGTTTCACGGATATCCATAACCATAAACTCGTATCTCTACATAATTAGTATCGGATGAAGGCTAACAGATTCTTTCCTGAAGCAGCAAAAAACCTTACAGCGGCATTTGAGCTCCACAATATTCTGGTCAGCAAGGTCCCGACATTATTCCCAGATAGAACCTTTAGCAAACGTGATTGTTACAACCACAACGCCAAAGTAAATAAAGAACGACTAGTAAGAGGAGATGCACAAACCGCGTTGGAGTGGTTTAGGATGAAACAAACTGCAGATCCGATGTTTTATTTTGACATAAAATTAGATGAGGAGGACTGAGCACTAAATTTTTTTGTTGATCGATGGACGTTCAAGGTGCGCATATGAGGCATTTGGAGATGTCGTCACCTTCGATACTATGTACCGGACGAATGTGTACAAGATGTCCTTTGCTCCGTTTGCAGGGATCAACAACCACTACCAAACAATTTAATACGGATATGCTCTACTAAGAAATGAGCAAGAAAACACATTTCTATGGTTGTTTCATACTTGGCTGAAGGCAATGAACTACAAACAACCTGTGTTAATTATCACTGATCAAGATACAGCTATGGCCGCGGCTATTCCCTTGGTAAAGAAGTACTTTGACACTTATGGCTCGAGTTACAGTTGCTAACTGGAGTATATTGTCGATTTTACATTACCAATATTGTCAAAATTGACAATATTCGACACTTGTTACTCCGCTTACAATTGTTAAATTGTCGAATTCGACAATAATTGCTAGCATAACTCCAATCCAATTATACTACTAAATTGTCGAATTCGACAATATCATATAATATTCAGAGACACTTTCATTCTAAGTTCTGGTTTATTTCCAGGTCTTCCCCAACACCAGACATCGATTTTGTCTGTGACATATCACAAACAAATTTCCTGAGAAAATCGGCCATGTTTATCGGGAACCATCTACATTCAAAGAATATATCGATTCGATAATGCACAACACATATGAGGCTGTAGAGTTTGAAACCAAGTGGATGGACCTAATGAAGAAACATCAATTGGATGATAACGTTTGGATGCAAGGAATCTTCAATATTAGACAAAGATGGATATCGTTATGGAATAGGTCAACCTTCTTTGCAGGGATGAGCAGTACATGACGGAGTGAGTCCACAAACAACTTCTTTAATGGTTGGTTGCCAATAACAACTGGGTTGTACAGTTTTGTGACCAAGTACGAGGCTGCTCTAGAGGTATACGAGCGAGAAAGTACAGAAGACTTTGCATCAGCACACATATATCGTCAAGTTGGACCTCATTAAGCTCTACTGAAAGATGCTGCAAAGATTTACACCAGAACAATGTTCCACAAACTTCAGGATCAGTTTGACTAGGTTGTTCGCTTCGTTGCAATAAAAAGACACCTGAAAGGCAACGTTCGGCAACTTACGGTGAAGTCTCATTGTGGTCGTACTGAGTCATTTGAGCTATAAATAGACTTAGAGAAGCTAACTAGTAATTATGGATGCAAGTTGTTTGAGTATGTTGGACTCTTACGTTGTCACCTTCTGAAGGTTTTCTCGAAATACGACATTCTCAAAATACCAAAGGCTTTCATTATGACAAGGTGGACGATTGATGCAAACAAGTTTTCAAGGTCGTATGACGAAAGTCAGTTAGAAGGAGATAACTTAGGACATGCCTTACGCCATAGCCACCTATCCCTTCGTGCATCAAACTTATTCGAGAGGGCCTTGATGAGGAAAGAAAGTTTTTATTTTGCGGTTTTGAAGCTAGACGAGCTTGAGTCTTACCTTTAAAACTACGATGACCCTTTAACACAGATAAATACATCGCAACAAAGCATCTCAACTTCTGTCGCAGATTCTCTGGTGTCTGGAACTATGATTTTAAACCCTCTCGTGGTTTAAACAAAAGGCCGGGCGAAGATTGATCACAAGAAAGAGGCAAGATGGAAGGGGGGGGGGGGGGGGGGGGGGGGAAGGGGATGAAGAGGCTGTTATGAAGAAGAAGAGAACATGCAAAAGTTGTGGAGTACTCGGCAACCATAAAAAACGGACATGCCCACTTCTCAAAACGATGATAGCAGAATCAAGAAAGTATATATTCGACACTATGCATAAACGATATATTCTCCGTGATTTTTCTATAATGTGTTCCATTCTATATTTATGCCATATTTACAATAATGTATTCCATGTAGTAGACAACAATTATGGGGAATCTATTCAGCCGTTACACTTAAACTCCGACAACCACAACATCTAATTAAACAGAAGGAGTTCACATGCATTGACTAATAAATATGTATTTGATTATTATTGAGAGATTAGTGTGTTGATTTTAATTATATTTTCTTTGTAATTGGAATTTAGGACAATAGCAATGCCGTATTTCACGGAGAAAATAATAATGAATTATTTACAGTTTAGGGATTATGTTGCTTTATGCACCTCTTTGAATTTGTATATTGTCAAAAATACTGTATTAAATTGTCGGGTTATGCAATAAATCCTCTATAATTTAACTAAATTGTCGATTTCGACAATATTATATACCAATAACTCTAATTACACTTTATAATATATTCGGGTTCGACAATATTACAAATGCATATTTCGAAATACACTACCAAAATTGTTGAAATCGACAATATTATACATTGCAAGTAACCATATACACTAAAGTATTGTCGAAATCGACAATATTTTATTTTTTAGATCCAAGTGCACTGTTAAAATATTTTTCAGAGGCAATATGTACATTTTGAAGAGGGGAGAGTCAGAAATGAAATTCATATGACATAACAAAAATGTATATACTGCAAAAATAAATCAACAATGGAGTGTTCTACCAAAAAATTTATACTGTGATAAACATTGAACTAAATGAACTGTCATATACAAAAAAGGAAAAAAAATACACTGTGATAAACATTGAGGTAACATAACTGTGATATACAAAGATTTGGTTGACAGACCAACAACAACCATGTCATTAACTCTATACCCCTGACACTTATGCTCTATAAGTAATGCCTTGAAGTTCCTTACCCTCACATCAAAATTTCTAGTCAGTTGTTCTCTCATAAAACCTAGAGAAATTTCCAGATTTACATGACTGTAGAAAATAGTAGAAAGTGGAGGTATTGGTGCATCGAACCTTGGAAACAAGTGAACGAAATGGTTGTCCGCCCCCAAACCAAACCCCTAATACTTACTAGTATCCATAACTAGGTTTTGGAACCTCTCCTCATTTGAAGTAGTATTTCTTTTACGTGCCTAAAAGAGGGGTAAGAATGTATATGCTTCAGTGTGGCTAATGAAGACCACAACCTTCTCATAGTAAGTGGATAGTAAATGCACCATATGCCTATACTCCACATGTTGATGACCATAAGAACACGCCTGCAACATAATTTGATACGCGTTCTCACCGTTTGGAGTGAATTGTATACCCAATGTTTGGCTGAAGATACTCTTCCAGAATGCGGGGTCCTTGCAGAGAAAGGTCTTTAATGATTTTATTACATCTGGGAATCTATGTTGGCTCTGGTACTGGATCGCGGCGGTTACCCTAAAACCAGAATTGTTATCACTGATTTCGACGCCACGAACATCTACAAGATACTTCGTCCACGGTTGGAATAAAAGTTCTTGTATCTTCTTCTTCTTCTTATCCATTTTCTCCCTCATAGCAATGACTACATTTTTAAGGGTTACCGCTGTGAAAACCAAGTCTTCTTGATAATCTCCCTTGGGTCCTTGCTATGCTATTGTGAAAAATCTTTTGTTCTGCTCAAAAAGTTCATCAAAGGTTGGGTCTCCCATGTCTCTCATCCCTTCACTTGTGAGTGCTTTCTTCAATGTTTGACGCCAAACCTCCTGCAACAAGTCCTCATATTAGAACAAACCGTAATATCAGAGCAATATTGTTGATTTTGACAATATTAAATATCCATAATTCCAATTACAGTGCCATAATTGTCGAACTTGACAATAATATATTGTGCAAATGTACATATATATTACCAATATTGTCGAATTTGACAATATGCAGTTGGTAATCGTCGAATTCGACAACTATGACTTCAAATAATGCATTAAACACGATAATCTTAAATAGGTACAAGAGTTAGAAATATGTCATACCCATTCACTGTTATCTACTTCCAAAGTCTTCTTTCTCTCTTCAGAATTAACTAGTTTGTTATGTTGAAAAAAAACTCTAATATTATAATAAAAACACTTGGTACATGTACATGTACATTATCTATTTTGTCGAGTTCGACAATATTTATATGCATAACTCCAAATACAATTCTTAATTGTCAAATTTGACAATATTTTATTTCAGTAACATGATTTTGAAGCCATATTGTCGAATTCGACAATTATCACTTCAAACCATGCATTACACAGAACAATCTCAAATAGGTACAAAAGTTAGGAATAAGACATACCCACTCACTGTTATTTGCTTCTAAAGACTTCATCCTCTCTTCAGCATTAACCAACTTCTGTCGCTGAAAAAATATCCAACATTAGAATAAACAGTAAAATCAGCATTCCATATAATTAAGAAGGATGGGGGAGGGGGGGGGGGGGGGAAGTTTACAAGATGGTTAGTTTCCTCCATATATCTCGCTGCTTCTTTCTTATACTTGGATGTCCAATTTATTATCTGTTCCAAATACATAAAAGAGATGAGCTATATAACTTTAGTTTATTTAAATGTGATTTTGGGTACTACATTTGATTTTGAGCAGGGGTTAACCGATATTCAGCATGGAATCCAAAATGAATACTACATCTGATTTTGGATAACCAAGCACAAACTCCAATCCACTAACTAAAAAATTCGTACACAAAATTAAACTTAAATTCATTATTA
The DNA here is from genome assembly GCA_014058105.1 of Kingdonia uniflora. Lineage (NCBI taxonomy): Eukaryota > Viridiplantae > Streptophyta > Magnoliopsida > Ranunculales > Circaeasteraceae > Kingdonia > Kingdonia uniflora. Next base: position 974,529 of record JACGCM010001588.1, on the reverse strand, counting down.
TCAAACACAAACTCCAATTCACTAACTAAAAAAGTTGTACACAAAATTAAACTTAAATTCACTATTATCAAACACAAACTCTAATTCAACTACAATTAATTTCATTCATTTCGAATGACTTACAAAATCTTATTTCACAATCAACTTCTTCTTAGCATCCTCATGTGCAGCCAACAAGTCCTCATACTTCTTTGCTAGGGTTGTGTCTGCCACATGCTAATGTGATTATAGCACAACAAGCTGTTCAAAACATGAGCACACGAATAATGTTTCCAGACTTACAAATAAGGGACAAATAATTTAACCACAAACTAATAGTGAATTTTGGTTAACTCACAAGTGTAGCTGGAGGAAGTTGCAAGTCTATCAGCTCCATCAAAAGCGCATTGACCGCTTTTAGTGACTCGATCTCTTTACAATGTACACATTGGGGACAAAATAATCATGCCAGATGCAAGAATGATTAATAGAGGACTATAAGTAATTAGGGGTTAGAGACACTCAACACTATTACCTTTTTATTAAACTCATTACCTTTTATCAACTCAACAGATAAGCTTTGATTATAGTCTTCAAGGCCAGATTTTTGCCTTAGCTTTGCCTCCAAACTTGTATTTTTTTCCTCCAAATTTTTGCACTCCAATATCTACAAACATAAATTTGACAAGGAAAATTATAATTTTGACAAAAACAAATAATGGATGCGATAATGACATCTGCCTAAGACCTTACCTTCACATCTAATTGCCTTAGCAGATCTGCAAACTCTAGTGCACATTGTTTGTCAACTACACGCTTTAGTTCAATCTCCTACTTCATTTGTTCAATGGTTTCTTTCAGTAGATCACATTCACTTGTCTGAGGTTAAATTGACATGAAACATTTAGATTACTTTATATGTTTTTGTCGATCTCGACAATAATACTATGTAATTGTCGAGTTCGACAATAATACATATAGATGATTTCAGAAATCACTAAGAAAATTGTCGAATTCGACAATTTACATGTTTCCACCTTCACATACACTGTAATAATTGTCGAACTCGACAATTACTTATACTAATAACTATACACAAAAACTAACATTATGCACAACTAAAGATATGTATAACTGACATTCTCTTTGAGGGCATCTCTTAGGTTTATATTGGCTTCAGACTCATTCTCTTTATCTTCCTTGAGCTTCTGAAGCTGGTCATTTAGTGCTATAATTTGCTGGTCATTTAGGTTTATATTTGGAGACAGACTAACATATTCATGATGTTATAGAAGTGGTAATTCAAGTGAGCACAATATTAGAGACTAAAAAGTTTGAAGTGAATATAATATAAGGGAAGTGAGATAAAAATAGTATTAACATGTACTAACCGATGCATCATATTGTTCAGCAATATCTTCAGATTGGTGCACGGGGGTGTCACCATGCTCATTGACATTGGTAGGTTTCTTTTGATGAACTCCAACATCATCATCTGCAGCCAGGTCAACAGTAATGGGACAAATCGTAGTCCACGAGACAGAGGCAAACTACTCCAAGTATGCCTCTGTACATACTAGAGGTCCCTCTCGTACCCTCCGCCCCCTATTAGCTTTCTTCAAAACGAACTCCTTCCACTTTTGGCTAGAGAAGCAATCAACCCACTCATACTTTGGGTTGAATTTCCTCGGCTCTTTTGCGTTCCATAGGTTTGAAACCTCTGTCAACAGTCGCTTTGTGGGGATGCCTTGTTCCCGATTGAACTGCCGCGCAACCCTATTTGGGTAATAGGGCTGAACATGATCTTGACTTGCTAATGCACCATAGAAAAATGTGACCTTCTTGAATGCATATGCGGAATCCCTTTTATCTCTGTATGGGTCCCATACAACCTACATGAAAAATAAATCGAATGTATTATGCACCATTAAGTTGAGTAATTTTTTCTAGTAGGCCTGAGAAGGATTTAGCAATATTGTCGAATTCAACAATATTGCAGTGGACTGGAAGTTATTGGGATGGAGTATTGTCGATTTCGACAATTTACCATGTTCATTTCGACAATGTTGTATATTCACAACTAAAGAAAATTGAATAATTGTTGAATTCGATAATTATTTAATTTACTTTAGTTGTGAATATACAACATTGTCGAAATCGACAATTTTGAAGCAGTGTAATTTACTAACTCCAAGTACAATATGATATAGTGTAGCAGGGTAATGAACTTACGTCCTCCAGTTTGTAGTTGTCCAATGCCTCCCTAAACTTGAGCAAAGCTATACCACCGTATCTATCAGTAACAGATACGTCCCATTTCCAACAAGTACAGTACTCGTATGTGTCAGAGTCCATCTCTTTGGGGATCCCAACAAGCTTTGGGAAATGTGCAAATATCCACGACTACATGTATATATATAAAATAAAATAAAATTAGTAGAGGTTGAAGCCATAAGTAAAAAAACAGTTACATAAATGAGTTTAAAATCACCTCGAGTAGCGTGGTACAACATGCAAATTGCTTCCCGTCATCTCGAGATGCTGCACCCAGATTATAATACATGTGGGCTAGAACTGCTAATCCCCATGACCACTTCTTTGCCACCTTGTCCTTGACAAACAGGTAAATGTAGCATGCGTTGACATTTGTTCCTTTTTTCGTGGGAAATAGAAAGGACCCAAGGACATAAAACATATAAACACGAACAACAAACCTCGCTGTTAACCCCTTCTTCTTCTTGGCGGCTGCAGCGGTACCGTCACTGAAAACCTTCTCCAACTTGTATGCATAATGTTCATTTAGTTTCCTCAGTGACAATGAATTCCCAGCACCCCCAGCTTTCAAAGACTTGAATACATTTAAATCCTACAGGAGGTTGTTTTCGAAAACCTCTAGAATCGCCGGGAATCCCCAGGTACCACCAATAACCGTGGCATCACCATCTGCAGGCAACCCAACTTATTGCTCCACATCATCCAGAGTTGGAGTCATCTCTCCCCATTTGAAGTGGAAACTACTAGTTTCCGGCTGCCAACGTTCGGCAAAAGCAAAAATGAGGGCAGGGCCGTAATAATTATAGGATATGACCCCAATCCTATCCAAACCCTTCAACTTTACAAAATCTTGGACCACTTGTGGTTCCTTTGTAAGGTCTCACGTAGACTGGTAATGGTGAACACGAATGAGAAGCTTCTCCTGAATAATAATAGTGATTATGTCAACAAAATGTAACTATCAATACTAGGAATAACAAAACATAATTAAACAAGGGATTCCATTAAACAATATACCTGCCCTAGCGCGATCGACCTCGCTCTATGGAACCTGAAGCTCCTCAGTAGGCTTTTATCACTAGGGCCTACGTCGTCGTTGCTTGTAGCCCCCTCTCGCCTTTAGAATACCCCCCAACAATAGGAATATTCACATCCAAATCAGGGGAAACATTTGAGAGCGGTGGTTGAGTTTCCAAAGCAGCTTGGGCAGACTCAGTTTTTAATTCTGAACCCTAGGGAATATTTACATCTTGGGCAGACTCAGTTGGAGGTAGTGGTTCACTAACACCCTCATTGCCACTGTCAACAGTGTTTGGAGGAACGACTGTGCTTGGGTCAATAGTCTTTCTATTTCTCTTATATGTAACTAGATCTCATTTTCTGGCCAACTCTTTTTTTCTTCTATTGGAAGCGGCTGGAGGTACTTTTTCATTCATTGTGTACCTGTATACAATTTATTACTCAAATAATTAGTATAATTGCATTTGGTAATTGTTGAGTTCGACAATATTATGTAAACATAAGTCCAATTGCAATTGGTAAATTGTCGAATTCGACAATACTCCATTTCAATAACTACAAGTTAAATGTAACTATTGTCGAATTCGATAATTTAGACTTATAAACAAGTATAATAAAAAAGTGAAATGAACCTGGGGAATTCCATAATTGTCGAATTCGACAATATTATGTAACCATAACAACAATTATACTGCTAAATTGTCGAATTCGACAGTCCTAAATGTTAATTACTCAATTTCACTTCAATATTCTCAATTTTAATAATTCTTCAATGTAGTTTGAGTTATTTATGTCAAATATTTACGAATTCGACAATCTGAGATGTTAATAACTCAAATTTGAAGTGTAATTTGAGTTATTTAGGTCAAATATTGACGAATTCAACAATATTAAGCAGTTTCAATACCAAATTGCATTACACAAAGGGGTAGACGAAGAATAAACAACAATTTCTAATGATAATGAGATTTACTTTGAAGTAGACAACAATCTCCACTATCAATTCCCAACCTCTACTGCTCCAAATGGAATGGATAATGTCTTTGAATTCAATTTTTTCTTTGAACCGTCAAATGGAATAACAAAGATCCCCACAAAGAAAAGAACAGTCTCTAATGACGAGACAATGAGAGAGAGAGAGAGAGTGAGAGTAAGGGAGAGAGAGTGAGAGAGATACTCAAACTGTTCGCGAGAGTGAGAGAGATGTTTGGAGGGAAATTTGGTTTGTTTGGAGAGAGAGAGAGAGAGTGGGAGAGAGAGTGGGAGAGACACAACATTAAATGTGAGTGACGGATGATTTGAAAAGAGAGAGGGACATGTCTTCCAACTAGAGAGAGTGGGGCAGGTAGGACCTAACATTTTTCCACCTCATTTCTCTTATAGGAAATTACTAAATTTTGAGAACTACTCATCTCTATTAGATGAGTGGTTGTTGTAGTTGAGTGAGACTTGAGTGTCCCTAAATTCTTCCCCATAATTTTCTAAACTGTTGTTTGTGATTGTGCTTCTGGTTTATTTGGCTTACTGTTTTTTGGATTTAATGTTTGATATGATTGATTCTGTGTAACATTGTATGACCCAAAGACTGAAAGAATGAACTCAATGTGAAGAATTAGATCACTGTATGTGAATTTACATAAGCCGTACAAAATTACCTCTGATTCATTTAAATAGTGAATAGATCGCTTTCCAATCACATCAAGCGAACATATCGAACATGACATGAATTTACATGGAAGTCAAAGGATTATGACTCCTTTTTTGCGGGAATTCCTTTTAACATTTGCACACGTTCTTTGAGAACATCGCGTCTTGGGCGTGCCAATTTATTGTTAGGATCAAACAGAAGTGCTTCTTCGAATGCCTTCAGTGCAGATTTTAGATCTTTTTTCTTCTCATAGGCATCACCTAGGTTATTCCAAGCTGTGACATAGCCAGGCTGGATCTTCACTGCTTTCTGAAACTGCGCTATCCCTTTCTCAAGCTTCTCGTCTCTGACATAGCTAACACCAAGTGCATTGTGAACCTGATGAAATGACAAGGAGAAAATCTATGAGCAGGAATTTTCGTCTCTGAGATACATCATTAATCTATCTTGGATATCTACTTCTAGGAAACAACAATAGAAGGAAATTCCACATATGTTTAAGGACTCAGGAAGTATTCTAAAAAGTAAAGATAAACTACATCTTTATAAAATAAATAAATAACAGACATCAAGTTTCAGAAAAGTAAAGGGAAAACACTCGTGCATAGTCCAGTTGACATGAGCAGCTCTTTTGAAATTTTAAGACTTCAGGACTGGGCCAAAATACGACGAATATTGGAACATGTACGGTGAAAACATGTCAAATGTCTAAACATTTAAGTTGTGAAATGAAAGGAAACAGGGAAGGTTATAAAAAGACGGATAACCCAAGAAATCCTTGTAACACACTACAGACTTTTTTGTTCCGTCAATGCAGTGTAGGTTCAGTATTTGTAAAGTGTTTTTATTTTACTTTATTATTATTGACCAGTTACTCATCTATCTATGAGGAATTGCAGTATTTTGGTAGCTATGTTCAGTCTTTAGGCTACCTGAAGGAAAGCATTTTCAGCATTGACAAATGAAGGATTGTTGCTTGTTAGTTGATTATCTTGAAACTTTCTTAAGAAAAGAAGATTATCTTGAAACTTTGAGAGGAAGAATTTATCATGCTGCCTTCACTCATCTGGTTACTCTAGCGTTAGTTCATGTTTTCTCTTACTGGGGCCTTCCATTTTAGCCGTATACATGTTAGGAAACTAGGGGCAAATCACAACGCAGAAGCACAATATTAATAAGCAAGAACTAGAAGATCAAACACTAACCACAGAAGATTCAAACCAAAGCAATAAATGCACACACAAGATTTCAATTTAGGTGGAAACCCAAAAGGATCAAAACCACCCCACAAGCACGTCGAATCTATTATCAAATTAGGGTTACAAGGAGTTCTAGAGATCTCTCAACCTCACCTCTACCCTTACAAATAATCTCCAGCAAGAAACCCTAGAAAGAAAAACCCAAGAAATCTCTCAAGAGAAAAACCCTAAATTTCTCCCTTTTTTATCTATAGGTCTTTTCTATCCTCTGAGGCTCTGAACAACATAACTATAAGGCTTAACCAAGCACTAACTTTATACTAAACATCCATGAGGCTAATCCAGAAAATATACATCACGATGCGCTTTAAAACAACCCAAAAACTGTTTGCCGACTTTCTGTTCGAATAGACTTGAACAGAGTCAAGTCTGCCTCTTCTGTCGCTTTTGAGCCGTAACCTCAACAATACCATGTGTACATGAGGTGAGATCCACTGTACAAGCCTACCGCATTTTGCAACTCAAGGCAATTATAGCGTGACTAGTCACAGGGTTATGAAACAAAGAACGAAGATATGCCCACAAGAAAGTACATACACAAACGTGTATCAGACGTCATTCTTAACTAGGTCCACCTTAACGGCTTCCTCCACCGATTTAGCGATACATACTTGAATTTCACAGCAAAGAAAACGGTTATAAGATGAACCCCTTCCCAGTTTCTCTATTTTCTCTGCTATAGGTCTTGATCCACTTCTCTCTAGCTTTTCCTTTTACTCTCTTACCAATAAATGCTTGCAAACAAATGTTCAAGACACCGATTTAGTTCATCCAGCTCAAATGTGGGCTGAAATCAGGATTGTGTGTTCTGGATGAATGACCAAGCTCTCTCATAGATTTGATCAACTTCTTATATTACTTGGACTAATATAATCAGCAATCTCCACCTTGGATCAAGCTCGCTTATAACATCGTTTGAGGAGTAAGCACTACATCACGTTTCTCTCTTTCCTTGTGCACCATGATTGACACCTATGTGATCCACCTTGTTTTCCTCAATCACCACCTCATCCACGTATATCCGCTGAAAAACAACCCGATGCTCAATTTATCCTTCGATTGGACTCCTAAACCCGTTCCAAGAAGTACAATGAGAAATTGCGCTTTGGCTTTTATAAAATTGATATCCTTTACAGGAAACATGAATTCCAAGAGAAACTCATAGAGGATCCTCCATGAAACACCTTAATACTTCTAAACCCAACAATTTCGAAGTTAAAACCTTTAAATAACTTAGTCCTTAAGATGACCATTTGTGTTCCCTGGCACTCTCCTTCAGAAGCCTAACCCCTCAGTTTTTGACATGGCATGCCATCATGGCCCCATAAAGTGATACGCAAGACCAGTCCCTATTCTCCAATGTGGTCCCAGTAATATACTGTGAGGATCCCGATGAACCCAAGTGACCAAGTTCCACTGGGAGTTTTTAGTGACGTCCTGTGTACTAATAATAACTCATCAACATTCAACACATTTCCTTGTTGCTTTCATCACCGACCTTGCTTCCGGCACCTCATATGAGTTTTCACATAACACCAAATGGACTTTAAGTGTACAGGTGAATAGTTATTATTAGTGTTGACTTGGATCCTTTATACATCAAAATGGACTTTAAGTGTACAGGTGTATAGTTATTATTAGTGTTAACATCCTCTATACATCAACAAGACCTTTCACTCTAATACTTCTTCCACATGCAGCCTCGCCTGAATTGTAAATTATATCATGGGTGAAACAAGAAGTGATTTCCTTAATATTATATCCAAACTGATCTTGGGTGCCGATTTCCATCCCTCAAGTGTTTTTATCAATTTTTGTCAGTGAGTTTCATTTAGATCTTGTTAGCTACACAAAGAGCTCATGATAGTGAAAAACCTAGAAATGACTATATAGTTTAGAATCTTTAGATTGACCTACGCTGTGCAGTATTGTGGAAAGTTGGTTATATAAAACAAGACAGAGAAACATAGTATCTCATTTTTTACCAACTATTACGATACCTGGGCAAGATCTTGATCATCTCCATCCCATTTCTCAATCGCCTGCTGCAAGTATTTAGTTGCAGCCGGATAGAATTTCCTCCTCAGCATCACTGCACCCAGTTCAAACAATCCAGTGGCACTGGCATCACCACTTCGTACCTGCTCCTGAAAACACCAAAAAATGCGAGAATGAGAAACTGCCATTATATTTCACTTGATTCCGAGTGAAAGATATCACCATCTTATTGTAATTTGAGAATAGAAGAATATAATAGCTGTTTACCTGTAGCTCTTTAGCAGAAAGGTCGAGTTCTCTCCGCACAAGAACTTGACGAATCACAAAGAAGGTACCAGCTCCAAGTAATCCTAATAGTAACAGAAGATAAGATAGCTGAATTCCCAATTCAAATAGCTCCCCGACCTCATAAACCATATCCATTCTGATTTGTTCACTGGAGTGTGCCGCTTGTTCAGAAGTCAACCATGAGATTGCACCACATGAGAGAGCAGGTACCCACAACAAAGACTTATTGTCTTTTTTTGTATCCTCGTTGATTAACACATCCAAGGAAAAATCTGCATACAAGGGGAGAGGCAGAGCAAAGTTGATGAAAGTCAACATTGCAATATCTGTGGCTTAAATAATTCAGGGAGAAATAGTTAAATGGCATAAAATTCGATAGTTGAGGAGAGGCAGAGCAAAGTTGAGAAAGATAGAAAAAGTCGCATCTACCTATAGGGGGAAGGGGCAATGACTCTCGAACGTTTAGGATGCAAATTTGGATGTTGTCATTTTGAGTGTTCTATCCTTTAATTTATGACGTAAAGTTATCAAGTTTTCATACCTCTGAGGTTTTATTAAGGAGAAGAGAAAAATTACAATAAGAAACCTTAATGTAGCATTGGTACCCAGTTTCTAACAATGCTCTGTGAAGGAAAATTGAGGTCAGGCTGTGTAACATGGACACTGCATATTTGGGGAATACTCTGTATTCAAACGAGACACTCCTTGTTTTCATAATGTTATGAAATCATAATGTCTATGGGGAAGCACAACATAAGAAATGTAAGGAGAAAATTATCTTTTTCAAGTGTAAAGCCGTGTCCAAGATCTCGTAAATAACCCATAACCAACTGATTTCTAGCCTACTGGGGTGAGGCTCTAACAAACCAATGCATGAAATCCCTTTAACCCATTTGGAAAAACTATTCAGACATATAAAGGCATTAAAAACCAAAGTATGTGAACTAATTACCTTTAAGGATTGATGAGATTGAGCATTTTATCTTCATTTGACTTCTCACTATCTGTGTTCATCCATAAAAAGAAAAGGAAAATCAATAAAAAAAAAAAAAAAAAACACCAACAGCTTGCAATCACAATTTCTAATTAAAATGCATCTAATAGTATTTTAAATATCAACCAAAATTTTACTAAAAACCAAATCTTGGAACACAGTAATGCTGAACTTACATGAGAATGAGTTATGAGAGGATAACAAGAACCCAAATTTCCCTCTTTATTCCTAGGGGGAGAGAATGAGAAGCTTCTTTGAAGGAGTGAAGAAGATAGAGAGACCATTGAAGAAGATAATGATGATGATGGTGTAGAGAAGATAATCACTGGGAGAATATTAAGGTTTCTGAAATTGGAAATTGAGTATGAAAACATGGTTTTGTTTAGGGTTTTGAGATTTTCAAGATTTGAGATTTGTGTGTGTTTTGGTTCATCTCTAGCTCATGGTTATGTCTGGCTGGTTTTCTAAAATGTAAGATTTTCTGCAAAACGATTGGTTTATCCAAAGTAAGCTAATTTACAACAATGCCCTTTATTCATATTATTATGTGAGGGCTTCATACTCCTTGAATAAGACCATCTCCTAAAATGCCTCACTACCTTCGAATCCAATGTGTCACCTACGATTTTCGCCTTCCAAGAGTGGCTCATTTACTTGGATGTGAGTCTCCAAAAGCAATCCAAGATTCAACCTTGGTTTTTAACTTTGCGATTGGGCGCCCAAGTGTTATGCATATATCTGTTTTATAAACAGGCGCCTATGTTAATTTTTTTTTTAATTAGGTGCCTGTTGAACTGATTAAATTCGTTGGAGCTTCTTTAACCAAGTCATTTTCCTCTCTTCACCACTTAAACAAAAACCACCTCCAATTGTACCACAACTCCTCTTCTTCACTCAATCTCCATCAAATTAGGTTTGAAATTATTGAAACTTGATCTCTCAAAGTAAACTCATGTTTAATTTTACCATATCCCCTTAAGTTTCTAGATTACAATATTCTAGGGTTTTAAGTTTTTCTTGATTATTAATACTATCTATATTAAAATTATTAGATGAAATCTATGAATACAACGTAAGAGAAAGATTCTACTACCGAGAGTAGTTTGAATCAAGACAACAACAACAACAAATCTCACCTAATTGGTTGCAATTCACTCATTCCCCTCAACCTCAATCATCCCAATCACAATACTTTCATCATTTAACTCGCCCAACAATTGGGTATAACCTTCTCAACCGTTCATAGTACCCAATAATTGGGGATAACCCTCTCAATTCGGTATTCTTGCTCAATTCCAACATCCTTCTCCATTCGCCAAGCCCTCACAATCACAAGCATCTCAATCGGTTGACTTATTTTAATCTGAAGACGCCGAGGTTGTTGATGGACAATAAGGCAAAGTCAAACGTTGTTCGACCAAGAAAAATACCAATGGAGGGGCGGGGACTCAGTTGTTGAAATGGACGGGCATTCAAAACAAAAATCTTGTGAAAGCTTGGATTCATGTCTCGGAGGATAGAATAAAAAAACAACAACCAACAACTTGATATTTTTTGAGACTCTGTTTTAGATGTATTTCATGATTTTTGTGAACAGGATGGTGAACGGGTTGAGCGTATAGTGTCATCTTTAAAAAATCATTGGTCGGTTATGAATCCTGCTTGCAAGGTTTATGGTACTTGTTTGAAAACTGTGATGCAAAGTCCCATAAGCGGTATGCAACAAGGAAATTTGGTAAGTAATTCAACATTCGTCATTACTAATAAATTATAAACTCTTTTTACCAAAATTATGTTTTTTTTTATATTATCTTAATCTATTTTATAGGATGATGCCGCCAAAACGATTTATGAAGCACGTGGTAAAGGCAAATGGGTGTATAAAGAAGCTTATGAAGTTTTAAGTTGTCACCAATGTTGGAAAATCTTGCAAGGCCAACACCCAGATACTTTAGCTCGCAGCGTGCAAATGAAGCAATTCTAGCCCATGAATCTTTACTCCGGCAACACCCGACACACTCATTAGCTCTAACACTGACTCTCCAATACTTGTCACGGATGTGGAGACGGAACATCCTGGCAGTCTTAAAAGTGCTAAACTAAAAGAAAAGAATAAAAAAAGACAAATCTTTTCATTAAGCGCCAAAATATACTTATTAGTCGCCTTGACCGAACGGAGAATAAGAAAGAAGAGTATGTTGCTGAGAGAGATAAGAAGAAAGAAGAGTATATATCTAAGAGAGATAATAAGAAGGAATAGAGAAATGCCCGTATAATAGAGTTAAGAGAAGGGATTTTTTTAGTGTAGTCCCACCTACAAATTGAATATTTGCCTTTAGTCCCCAAGTTGTTGAAATATGTAATTTTGGTCTCTAAATGGCCTCTGACCACATGTCAACCTCCGTTGAAGTCAAATTTTGACATGAAGTGACTAATCTACCCTCACACGAGTTGCACGTGATATTTGCCTACAGGTAACAAGTTTTCTTCAGGTAATTTTTGAGTTTTAATAGGAATCAAGAGTGTTTATCAAGTAGGAATATGAAATGGGTTCATCTCCCTTTGATGATTTGTGAAGCGCTGAGGGGTTTTGGAGCTGATTTTAACTATTTTTTTCCTTGTGATATTGGTGGAGGAACTAATAGGTTTTCTTCAACAACAACAACCATAACAATGAAGAGAGAGGAGAAAGCAGAGAAGAGGAGACCCACAACAGCAAACTCATCTTCTTATTATTCTTCTTCTTCATGTGGGGCTGTGTTTTATGATATTATGTACTCTAATGTGGTGTTGGGTTGTAAAATTTTATCAATTACCATTAAAGCTGAAATTAAAGAAATGGAGACTAAAGACTAATTGCAGGAAAATATGTGGGAATTAAAAGCTAATTGTTTTTGTGATTTTTGTTATTGTAAAATGACGTGGCCTACTAACGTAGAAGTGACCTAAAAAAACCCGGTTAACTTGTTGCTTAAAATCTCGTAAAAGTCACGTGAGGGCATTTGTGGGAGTTCATGTCAAAAATTGACTTCAAATGTGGTTGACATGTGGTCAAAGACAAATTGGGGACCAAAAGTGAATATTTAAACAATTTGGGGACTAAAGGCAAATATCCAGTTTATAGGTGGGACTACACTAAAAAAATCCCTTAAAAGAAAGGAAGACAAAGGCCGTGGTAAACTTAAAAGTTCAATTTCAAGCCCAAAATGATTGAAAGGTGATGACGATGGACATGTCTAACATTGACGACACTCAAAGGGTTTATTGGGAGGCACAACGTAATGCGGTTCTGGCAAGAATGTTTAGAGGTAATAATAATGCCTAAGATGCTCTAGCTGAAAAATCTTATTTTGGAAGTTTGGTTGTATTTTGGCGATTTTTGTTTAAGAAGTTTGGTTGTACCTTGTTTAAGAAGTTTGGTATATTTTGTTTAAAAACCTTGTTTAAGAAGTTTGGTATATTTTAAATAATAATTTTTTCTTGAGAAAATTTAGTTTTTATTATTATTTTATATTTGAATTTATACCGAAATGGGCTAGATAAATTTCTTAAATAAATTTAATAAAATTGTTTAGTTGAAATTACATAGAATTAAAATAAAGTTGCTTAAATATTAAAATTACATATAATCGAAAATGCTAGTTGTTTCCCTCATGCTTCAACAAATGCTTAATGAGATCATTTCGAAGTGTCATATACTTATCCGAACTTGTCATCTTATCATACTTTGCAATGTATCATTCTAAAGTGACTTCTTCCCGATTCAAGTTAATTGGTAGAGGGTCAGACAAAATGCTCAGTCAATAAGCTTACTCCATACCTATTGCGTTCTTCCTCGACGATCATGTTATGCATAATATACACGTTTTCATTATTTTATTAAGGTTTTTGGGTGTCTAAATTCTTGCCGGGCCTTTCACAATTGTAAATCGAAATTGAAGCATACTGAAAGCTCATTCTACGTCTTTTCGATATGATTCTTGTTATTTGGCAAAATATTTCTCTGCATTACCTTGGGGAAATCGTAAGATTTGAACAAACATTGCCCATTTCAAATATATACCATCCGCCAAGTAATATCCCATGTATTATTTTTTATCGACTTCAAAGTTGCAAGGTGGAGAATGACCAAGACAAATATCTTGAAAGAAATGTGATTGATCAAGAACATTTACGTTATTGTTAGAACTAGGCATTTCAAAAAGAACGTGCCATATCTATAAATCATGAGATGCCACCGCTTCCAAAATGAGTGTTGGTGTTTTCTTATTCCCCGTGTATTGACCTGTCGAAGTCGTGGGGCAATTTTTTTACTTCCAATGCATGTAATCTAAACTACCTAGCATGTCGGGAAATCTGCGCTTCTCAGCAACGTACAACAACTATTGTATATCGTCCGGAGTTGGTGATCTCAAATACTCTGTACCATATTGTGCGATCATCGCATTACAAAATCTCGTAAGGGGCTCAATTGTTGTGCTTTCTGTAACCCGAACATATTTATCACAGCTATCCGCCGACACTCCTAATGCAAACATACAAAATACCGCCGTAAGTTTTTGTTGAAGCGATAAACCCAAAACATTTGTACAATTTCTCTTTCGAGTAAAAATACTTGTCATAAGCAACCACTGCATTCAAAATATGACCGAAAAGTCCTCGGCTCATACAGAATCTCTGACAGAATTGTTCACTTTCGTAAACATTTTTATCACGGAAGTAGTCATGCATGAGTAGCTTATGATAGAATGCACATGAACGATTTATGGTTTTATGCCCGATAACAAAACCGACACGAGTTCCCAAAGATTCTGCTTCTTCTAATTCATCAATTTCGTTTTGATTGCTCAATATCTCTATCTTAATCGCATCAATAACGTCGTCATCACTATAATCGGTTGATGATTTATTGATATCCTCTTCCTTTTCCTCCTTGGATGAATAATTGATAAAAACATCAAGAACCAACTTAAAATTCATCAAATACGGCACACAACACTAAAATTAAACTAAGAGAATATTGGAATTGGTTATGGGATAGTATGAGCCTAAATATTTGGCCTATATATTTCCTTCACCTAATAGAGCTGTTAAAAACAAAATATAGCCGTTAGGAACAAAATATAGCCGTTTGAAAAAAATCTAGTCGTTTGAACAAAAAAAATTACTCAGCGCAACAGGCACCTAAGACAGAGGTGCCTGTTGCATTGGGTAATTTTTTTTTCTGCTACAAAATTGCATGACTTGAATAACCATAAACCAATACCATTCACCAATGGAAAATAAATTGGCAAGTTTGAAAAATCTTACACTAATATCCATGCACCAATGGAAATAAATTGGCAAGTATACAATAATATAAACTAATATCCATGCACCAATGGAAAATAAATTGGCAAGGCATAAACCAATATCCATGCACCAAAGGAAAATAAATTGGTAAGTATACAATAGCATAAACCAATATCCATGTACCAGCGGAAAATAAATTGGCATAAAACTTGAAATATCCCAACATCTTTAACCAATATCCCATATACCACAATTGATCGTAATCAAGCTAAACAAACAGCTAAAAAGATCCCCGCGTATTTCTTGATCGTTGGGGAGGAGTGGCCCCACCTTGAGATGTCCTTCCCCGCGAACCCCTTCCCCGCTTGTGAAGTTCCTACTTCACCTTCGGCATCTTCCCAATCGACAACAACCCCCTAAAACATACAAAATTATGTCACTATTAATTAAAGCTACAAATCTTAATTAAACAAAAAATATATCATAACATGTTCAAACAATTTATTTCTCCATCTAAATAGTCATTCAATTGGGAAAGACGGTACTCTGCACGCCTCAAGTCTGTGGTCAAATGTGTAATACGACTCTCGTCATGAAGGTGTCGAGCCTTCAAATCCAAGGTCCTATCAAGTATAAGCTTCCGCATACCCTCAATCATAGCAAAAAAATCATATCCTGTTGGCACGTCTACAATAGAGGTCATAGCAATAGAGGGAATGGTATGCCACATGGTTCTATGTGGCAATCCTAACTCCATAATCCCTCCAGGGTAATCACCAAGCCGTGGGGGAGGGATTTGTGTCTCATGAGTAAAAATATTTGCAGCGGGAAACTCAACGTGTGGAAATTTAACTTCGCCTGCCAAAGCACCAAGGCCTGAGATGTCAATGTTGCCACACCTTGTAATGTCTGACATGAGTGCACCATGTGAAACATGAGGCATCATAGTCGATATGGTGACCCACAATATAATGCTATGCTTTGATCTAGCCGGCTGCTCGGAGGAAACAAACCACGTCGGGACTCGAGAAGCAATAAAGTTTCTCTGGAGGCTTATAAGGCATTGTACGATGCTCTAGCAGAGCCCAACAACGGTCCCCAAGATACCACTCGTATCCACCAAATGGACTTTGTAGGAGTACTCTTTTATGACTGATATTTCTGGCGATGATTATCTCCCGCTTTAGTGCATTCTTCATATTTCTAAGGGGTCCCATTGCATGTTATTGACTATACGCAAATCCAGTTGTTGCCTTATCAGTGCTAGATGATGCTTCATCTTATTTCCTGTAAGTTTTTGACTTTTAGTGTGCCAGACCGACATCCTTGGCCAAAAATCTTCTAACCTAATATCTATCAAGATATGATGACCTATCTAACAATACTCGTAGTACTGATACTGCTGAAGATTAAATAATATATATTAATTTTCCAAATAACCTTGAATTAACAAAAAAAAAAAAACTAGAACTATTAATTAAAAAAATATTATACCTCGATTAATTGGAAAAGGCTGCCAATGTATTTCACCTCTTATTTCGATGCTTGGTCAAGGCAGTAGTAGAAATGTCCTAATATACCAGAGCCGAAGTCAATTATAGGTCCCTTCTTCTCTATGAGGACAATTGGACCCAACAACTCTAGTTGAGCCCAGCTCTTCAAGTTCCCAAATAAGATACCTCCAAAGTACAATAGCATAAATACTCTAAAGATTACATTAACATTAGGGGGATCCTTGATGTTTACTCTGGCATGGTCAAGGTAAGTCTGGAGGTGAGCAAAACTAATACATCCCTTTTCATAATCTTTAGACTCGATATTGGGAAAAGTTGTTAACGCGTTCCCTTCTTCCGTGTATGACTCATCCAATACTATCGGCTCTCCTGTCCTGATACTTATCCCGGTATACACTATAAAATCTCTAGGAGTGATCCCTAGATCTCCCCAAGGTAGGTGAAATTTGTGAGTGGTTGCCCACTAATGCTCAACCATCGACATATGACCTGGTTGTCTCAATTCCTAACTTTACAATAAAATAAAATCATCAAATTGGTAGCCTTTAATCTCTACTTCAAGTGAGGTACCTCAATAAGTATTAAGTACACTTCATGGTGCTTGACTAAAATGGATTGACATTTAAATCCCACCCGAGCCTGTAACAAATTTAGTAAGCTCAAATAAGAATATCTAAACTAAATTCTACCGGAAGTAAATACTTTGAAATAATTATAAAACTAATAATTACTAATTTACGTTGTTTCAACTTACCGATGTAGTAGCAACTGATGTGGACAAATGACCCTTCCCATCCGATTGTGTGAGTCGCCGAAAGTCACGCGGTTCATAATTTTGTGGGAGAGGTGGAGGAGGTTCGGTGGAGACACAGAGTTTTTCATAAATGATTTTCCGCATCTTGCCCAATAAAAATCGCATTTGGGAAACCTTCGCCTTCATTGGACTCGAATCCCCCTCATCGCCGATTCCATCGTATTCTTCTTCCTCTGACGACATTGTCAAATCTTGCATGAAAGTTAAATATTAATTTATTTGATTGACCACTATAATTTTGTAGTGACTTATTCTGCATCTCAGACTCATGTCTCATCTTCGACCAATATTTGAGCTTTCAATCTCACCAACAATGTACGTGACACAGACAAAAATAGGACAACAACATCAGGAAGCACATACAATATGGGTTTCTCAACCAACACCACTCATCCCTGATGCTACTCGTGCTATTGGTTGAGAGCCATCTTGTAATAGCTTATTTCATATCTCATACTCAAAGCTTCATCCTCGACTTTATCAGCATATAGGAAACACTACTAAAGACATATTTAATATTCCTCAGTTCGAGTCATCGCTTTCGACCTCCTTATCAACAATTCGATTTATGCAAGTGTACAATCATCAATAGAGCCATTAAACAAAAACAGAGGTCAGGACATTACATTATCTGGTCAAAGAATATCTTACATATACTTTGTAATGTCCAACATTAAGAATCTTAATGGTCATCAAACGGTCATATTATAAGACCTATCTATAGGACCAGAGAACAACAGATTACAGACGGGCTATTCTATATAGAAGAATCCTGACTCCAAAGTTCCACATACTCAGAGCACTCATTGTAATAAGTTAGTAACCTCAATAAGATCATCTTCTCTTTCTCAAAATCCATAAGAGAGGTCATGGTTTTTAACCTATTTAAAGGTTTTCTACGCTAAATTATCTTATTGATTATTGTTTACTGTCCTTGAGCGTTCTAGATACATTTGGTGTAATGGCTAAGTCCAAATCCCAGAATTAGGCCATTATATTTGGCGCCATCTGTAGGATCCAAAGTTCTCAAACCCATTGTCTCAAAAACTACTGATCATCTTTTTTCAGAATGTTACCTTCAGGTTAGAGCACACCGATAGTTTAAGCAGAAAAAGTGCCACACTAGTAGATTTGCGGGCCACTTTAAATTCTAAAATAGAAAGGCGTGCTGCTTTGGAATAATAGCTAGCTAGTGTACATGACACATTGAAGGTTCTATAGGGTCAGCAGGTCACCGCCCATAAGAACAAAGTCGTGCAACCTGAAGTCTCGCACATCTCTGTTCATGACAAAATAGGGCTCCTCCAAAAGGAAATCACGTAGGAGGTGCACTTCGATCTAGCCATCATCAACAGGAAATGAAACCCATCCCGATCCAGGAGGCCCACCAGGAAGTAGATGGCAGTCCAGCGGGAGTCAGACAGGCTAAAAATCTACCTCGATGAGTTCGAGTCCCAGCGAAAGAAAGTCTAAGTGAAGGGAGTAACGAACATAATCTTGGAGGAGGACGCGCCACACGCCCGACCACAACAGCTCGATAATATGTGACTCAGGAACATGCTGATAGGCGAATAGAAGAATTACTTGAAGCTCAGACTCTAACTAAAGGAATCCACAACAAATTACAGAAAAACCCAATTGCACAGAAGCTCTTGGATGGGGAGGTCCCCACCGGGTTCCATACTTCGAAGATCCAAAAATACAAAGGAACTGATCCAGTGGAACACGTCGAAGAGTTCCAAGAAGCTTTAGGCCTGCATTCCACGTCCAACCACATTCTATGTCGACTCTTTCCGACCAGCTTATCAGGCGAGCCCCTGCAATGGTTCTACACACTACCTGAAGGATCCATCTTAACTTTTGAACAACTGCGAAAACTCTTCGTAAAAAATTTCTCGTACAATAGAAATAAAGAGGTGAATTTATACTCTCTTTTTAGCCTTAAGCAGATGCCTGGAGAGAAGCTCAAGACATTCACTAAGAAGTTTTTGGAGTTAGCTTGAAAGGTATATCGGCTCGACCAGAAGATTACTATTTTAACTTTCACCAATACTTTACTTGTTGATGGAAGGGCAAAAGAACACCTCGTCCTGAACAAGCCAAGAACTCTAGAAGACATGATCAAAAAAGTCAACGGGTATATCGACCCGAAAAGAATGGTGTCTGACAGGCAAAAATCTAAGAAGTCAATATTAACAGCTCGAGATCAGTCAGCCAGCTAGGATTTTAATCGTGCTGTCGATCAGGGAGGAGACAAGAAACGGAAAAAACCTAACGACGAATGACCTCGAAAAGGGAGTAACTTGCCAAATCCCTGTCTTTACAAGATGAATGTGACCATAGCCAATATTTATCTTATACTTTAGAAGGATAGGTTTTTTTTGTAATGCACAGTAACTCTAACCTATTAAGATCAAACCATATTGTATTCACTACAAGGTCAGATATCATTAAACAGAATACTGTTTTGCCTTAATAGTGGTTGTTAGAGTATATCTTCGTTGATCGACGAATGCATGAGTACATTGTAGATGTCAAAAATTATAAGAACGAGAGTTAAAAACTTCCTACAGAAGTCGTACAAACCGAAGAGCCGACAAGAGAAAAGCACTTATACCATATGTCACTCTGCCACTTTGTTGAGACTCAGATCGTCAACCAATCGAACAAAAGCAAAAGAAGGCGTGTCGGCCAATGTCATGACCTATCCATGACAGATAAAGAAGCTCGTTTACTTCCCATGTCCAACTCTCAGCGAACAGGAATTTTTTTAACGACTGTGATGTTCGTCATATCAACTATCCTCACCATGATGCTTTGGTAATCATGTTAAAATTGAGAAATATGATACTTCACACGATGATGATAGATACTAGTAGTACTATCGGCTACTTTTTTAAAGCACAATTAATCAGATGGGGCAGGCCGCAAGGTACAGCCTAATGACATTGATATCTGTAGATTCAACGGATCTAGAGAAGAACGTGTAGGAAAGATTATACTTCCTATCAGGGCAGGACCCGTGACACTCGACATTGTCTTTTATGTTATCAATGCAAAATCCTATTATTTGGGGATAATGGAACATTTCTGGTTACACAATGTGTAGGCTATTCCATCCATCTATCATTTGGCGCTTCGATTTGATTAGAATGGAGGCATATATGAAATCAAAGGAAGTCAGAAGCTAGCTCAAGCATGTAAAAATTATGTCGTCGTTATTCCTGAATCCAAAGAGCAGAAGCTCACACAACAATTACAGAAAACACCAGGATATACTACAAAAAATATATAGTAAACTCTGCAAAAAAACTATCTGCCAACGGTAGAACGAGATGCCCTCATCCAATTCCTTAAAGAGAGCCGTGATGTCTTCGCATGGACCTTTCACTAGATGTCGAGCATTGATATATATATCTGGCCTTCCATAAGCTCAATTTGAAAGATAAGGCTGAAGCTGTCAAACAAAAATAGAGGACCTTAGCACCAAGACTCGAGAAGAAATTAATAAATAAATCGACAAACTCATTGAAGTTGGTTTTATTAGAAAGGCCAATTACCCAAAGTTGATCTCGAACATTATGACAGTCCTAAAGAATACATACTCCAAAGGACAGTTTTCCACTTTCTGTCATAAACCATCTGCTTTATTCTATTGCGGGACACGAACTCCTGTCCATGATGGATGCTGTATCAGGATACAATCAGATACCTATGCTACCTAATGACCAAGAGAAGGCAACTTTCATTACAGAATATAGCTTATAATGCTATAAGGTCATGCCTTTCAGTCTCAAGAATGCTGGAGCAACTTATCAACGTTTGATGACACAGATGTTCAAAGATTACCTTGGAAAAATGATAGAAGTCTACATTGATGATATGCTGTGTAAAAGTCTTAAAAAGGAGAACCATATTGCAGACTTACGCACTACTTTCAAAATTCTCCATTTCTACAAGATGAGGCTCAACCCTAAAAAATGCCAGTTCGGGGTCCAGTCAGGAAAATTCTTGGGACTTTTAATTAGTAAGTGAGGTATAGAAGCTGATCCAGATCATATTCGCGTACTATTGTCTATGCCTTCTCTAAAAACAAAGAAAGACGTACAGAAGTTAGCAGGCAAGATTGCAGTAATAAATCATTTTGAGTCAAAGTCTTTAGATCGATGTCGATGGTTGTTCAACCTATTGTGTGAAGGGACAATAAAACAAAAGTCTAAAAAGGATCCCGAGATCGAGTAGACAACAGAGTGTGAAGCAGTATTTCAGGAACTCAAACTTTACTTGGGTTTACCACTAGTGATGAGTACACCTAGCGAAGGGGAAGAACTCACAATATATCTTGTAGTTATCGACAAATCATTAAGTTCTGTTCTCATTCGACTTGACGGGAAGACGGAAAAACCTGTCTACTTCATCAACAAAACTCTCACTCCAACAGAGTCCCGGTATACCAAGATCGAGAAATTTCGCTTAGTTATCGTATACACATTGCAAAAATTGAGACAATATTTTCAAGCACACTCAGTTCAAGTGGTGACAAATTACCCTTTGCGAGAGATCTTACCCTTGGCGAACATGGCATTCGTTTTGAACCACGACATTTTGAAAAAGGTCAAGCAGTAGCAGACTTCCTTACAGACTTCCCAGTAGAAGATCCTGACTGGGAAGAAGACAACACGAATACCAATGAGGAACAATTCAAAGAAAAGTTCAAAGAGATGTCAGACTGGGTAACTCGAAAGGGGTGGCATCTTTTAACTGATGGATCTTTCGAACCTGCAGGATTAGGAATCAGAATCGTACCTATCACACCTTCCAATGATAAGATCGAGAAAGCAGTTAGGCTCAATTTTGAAGCTATCAACAATGTGGCCGAGTATGAAGCAATGATTTACGGTCTAGATATGGCTCCTGAGATTGGAGGTTCCGAGATATCTGTGTACCCAAACTCTTTACTCATTGTGAACCATTACACAAAAAAGTTTCAGAAGAACGGATAGATGATTGACTATGCAGCAGCAGTAGCCGACAGAATGAGTAGATTCAAAAGAATTACTATCAAACATTTACCGCGGGGAGAAAATACACATTCAGACTCTCTCGTGTATCTGGCAGGAATCCTTGGTACAGAAGCCCGCTATTTAAAGATCGAAGTATTATCTACCCCCAGCATTAACATCATAAGCTTGAATTGTGTCAATACTGGGGGCGTTGAAAAGGACGAGGACGATTGGAGACGACCTTTTTTCCAGTATATTGGGACTAAAAATGCGTTTGACGGTGAACTCTCAGCAGATCCCACTGAAAGGAGATGTATACTCGATAATGCTAAGCGGTACATCGTAGAAAACGGTCTCCTATGTAAAATTTTGGTCACAGGGCCATATCTTGAATGCTTATCAAGCAAAGAAGCACAAAATTCTTATACGAACTCCATGAAGGCACTTGTGGTTTCCATGCAGCAGGACGATCTCTAGGCAATCGAGCTCTTACTCAAGGGGTCTTTTGGCCTAAAATGAAAACTCAAGCCATTGAACTTGCAAGCATGTGCGATGCCTGTTAACGACATGGCCCCCAAATTTGAGCTTTAGCCTTGAAACTCCATTTCAACAACGTTGTGTGGCAATTTAAAAGATGGGTACTCGATCTCATAGGAAAATTCCCAACTGCGCCAGGCTAAAGGAAGCAATTCTTAATAGCAATGAATTACTTCACTAAATGGGTGGAAGCAGTCCCACTGTGTAGTACACGAGAAGACGAAGTCATTAAATTTATATGGGAAACCATCATCATCCATTTTGAGTGCCCCCATCTCATTAGAATGGACAATGGACCTCAGTTCATTGGCTCTAGAGTCATCAAATTCCTTAATCAGCACAACATCATACACTCTCCTTCCAATCCATATTACCCATAAGAAATGGTTAGGCCGAAATCACTAATCGTACATCGTGGATGGAATCGAAAAATACTTGACAGAGAAAAAGAGAAATTAGATCCAAGAATTACCACACGTGTTATGGGCATATCAAACAACACCTCGAGTATTAACTGGATGTACACCGTTCCTCCTGGCTTATGGTACATAAGCAATCATCCCCACTCGATATCATCACCCAATACGCAACCATGCCATGACAGATGAAGAAAATAAATTCTAGCTGACATGTAACATGAATTGGATCGAGGAGATTAGAGACCGAGCAATCATGAATTTGGGAAGATACCACCAAGCTCTTGCCTGATCTTACAGCAAGCACGTTCGTCATTGAGAGTTCAAAATCAAAGATCTCGTCCTAAGGAAAATTCCTAAGCAAATGAAAGAAGTGAATGCTGGGAAACTGTCCAAAAATTGGGAAGGTTCTTTTGTCATTGTTGGAAAAAGTAGCCTTGGTTCTTACGATCTCGCCACTGAACACGGAGATCGAATTCCTAATCCTTAGAACACGAGGAGATTGAAGTTATATCGCAGATTAAAATCTATCATAGTGTACTTTTCTACAAGTCAATCTATTATCTTGTATGATGGTCTTACACCAATGAAAGATTTATGTTTGATCCCCATACGTACAGTACTCTATCTAACACATTTATCGTACGTTAATCTTACACCAATGAAATACTTGTGTTCGATTACCCTATACTATAGTACTTTTCTAATATATCCAACAAGTACTTCTATATACAGATTACAGATCGTTTGTTGCTTCAGGCAAACTGATCATCTATACATTACAGATCGTTTGTTGCTTTGGCCAAACTGATCATTTATTTACATTATAGATCATTTGTTGCTTTTGCCAAACTGATCACCTATATATTATAGATCGTTTGTTGCTTTGGCTAAACTGATCATCTATACATTACAGATCGTTTGTTGTTTCGGCCAAACCGATCACCTATTACATTATAGATCATTTGTTGCTTCAGCCAAACCGATCACCTATTATATTACAAATCATTTATGGCTTCAGCAAAACCGATCTGTCATCTATGCTCCTCTGCGTTCGTTGCCTCGGTAATTACCTACTATACGATAGCCTTCGGGATCATCCTATACAACAGATATTCAACTCATACTGTATCGTTGGTTTATCAAGAGGTTAGTATAAATCACTCTTCTAGACAGTCCTATTTTCATACACTTTATCTACTATATGTGTTAATATACATAGCGCCTCCTCACAATCGTTACTCCTCACTAGAACTATTACTCGAATCATCACCTATATTCGAAGGTCCTACAACGTCACGTGCACAACCCTTGTACAGTCGTTGATGCATAATCCCTGGCATTCTCCCCATAACAATTTTCTTTTCATCTCTAACCATACTCTATTTCAGAACTTCAATTTTGGCTACCATGGGACCTAGATACTCAGACTGTATTACCTCTATGTCACACTACGTACCTTTGCCAACTAAACCATCATACACCTGTTTACTTTCTACTTCCAATCTCTTAAACTCTGATACAAAGAATGAAATCACTGTTGTCATATCTCTCTCATACATGTCACCTACCTTAGTCTTCACCTATTTAGACATAATACGCTCACTAAGTTTACTTTGAGCTTCTTTCAACGAAGCTTCCAAATGATCGCAACGCTCCTCTATTGTCATTTCTCATCCAACATATCAGAATTCCGAGACTCCAACATTGTCATAAACTCATCCATCTGATAAATCAAAGATATTTACCTTTCAATTCCCACTTCACGATTCTCCCATTATACCCTCCTCTCATCAAGACGTATCTCCGCCTACAACAGGTCAACATCTAACTTCATATTTGCGTTACGTAATTATGTATTCTCTTTTAGGTGTTCCAAGGTATTTAACTTCAACACCCGTATGGTATGCTCTAGAGTCACTAATTTGTTTCAAGCCTCATTTGTGCTTTCGTTATGTTTATTACGGGCCTCTTCCATCTTCTTTATCAAAACATCAGCAACTAGCCACAACACTTCATACTTAAAAGAGCGAGCTCGTGTATCAGCTATCTCCGCTTTAAGCATATTTACTTGGAATTATAGGTCTTTCACATTTTTACCTTCCTTCTCCAATTCTACCAATAATTTTGTAATACAAACTCGAGCAGATGTCAACTCTGCCCCCTGCTGGCTTTCTTGCCTCGAGCCACCTGTAAATCTAACCTCTTTCTTACTTATAATTTCTTTTAACTCCTCTATTTTTCTCAGTCCACTGGCTAGATCCGTTTTTTTTTTCTGTAGCTCCTCAGACAATCGAGCTCCTATGTTTCGTTCTAGTGCTATCTCTGCCTTCATACTTTCTTCCAATCCAATTACATTTTTTAGTGCCCCTTTACACGAACATAGCTCAGTGTTCAATTGTTCCTTTTAGATGCGTAATGCTTCACACTGACTTTGAATAACTATCAGTTCTACCTGTCATAACGTTTACATTTTTAATAGTTCGATTATACTAACAGATTGTATAACACAGTTAACAAGTTTAAATCAAGAACATGGTATTTGAGCAATATCGATACATCGTTCTATTCATCATCATAGAGAACAGATTTTATTTATCATCAATAATAGTATACAAAGATCTAACACATATGCAGGGCCGGTAAAAGGAAAGCGAGAATACCCTATTTTTGATTCTTTAAGAAATGTGAAGACTACCCTTTATCTCTCGAATTCTTTCTATTCATTACTTGAACATCTACCGAAGTGGTAAAGGTCACCACCTCTTGCTGACGTTATTTATGCCGTGATCAGGGTATTAGACTTTTGACCTCCTCCTCACCCTCTTCTGATGATAGTTCCATCGGTCTCGGAATAAGTTTTTTTACCAACAATTTCTCCATTACTTTTGGTGAACCACATATTCTCAGTCTTGGCAATCTCTACATCAAAATCCTTCCCACATTCCGTCACGAACTTTCTAAATTTTCTCTCTACCCCAGACAGTTCTTCTGCATAAAAATTAATAAAACTGTCTATATGGCGCTCATGTTCTGTTCGAGCAGTAACTTTTGCTCGCGAAGGATATAGATGCTCCTTCAATGTCATATGCGCCTTGCACAGTCGCTGACGCATTTCTTTATGTAATACACCTAAAGCCCTCAAATTAGCTTCTACCTTCATTCGAACAGTCACGTCTTTCGACAATCGCGTTGCTAAAGATATTTTTTGCGCCACGTGTTGCAATAACTCATCCTGCAACCCCTTTAATTCACCCTTTAATCACTTTTGGACCTCTATTTGCTTTTTTCTTATCCTGAAAAATACAATTCACATGGCCCTCTAATCCTATATAAAGCCAAAAGCATTAGATAAATGTTCTACATCACCCCATATAACAGAGACACCAGCTCGAGCAGAACACTTTCTTGCCTCTAAACTATGACGATTATGTGCTTCTTGAGCTAAAAACATAACTCGAGCTGGGTCTGGAGCTATACCTCTCTCATTCAAAAGCTCTACATAAGCTTCTTTTAACCCTCGTTCACTATCTACTTCAACCTCAAAATACAATGTCAGAACTATTAACATACTTTGACACCTAGCCTTATCACTCGGGTCGTTAAAACATGTTAACTCTTTTAGTTTTCGCACTAATGCCCCCCTTTCCTCTTCCTTTCTTAATACCTCATCCCTTTATATTTTTATCTTAGCATATCTACACTGGAGATCATATAACTCTTTAAAAGTTTTCTCTGAATTCAACTTAAATTACCTTATCTCATATTCAGTTTTATTAAGTACCTGTTGAATACGAGCCACAAAATCCCTCACTCTACTCAATGACCTCTCCAGTTCGGAATTAGTTTTTCTCAGTCACTCTATCTTCTACACAGAGTACAAATATTTTGTTATAATACAGACATCCAAAACGAACATGTTTCAAATCACCACTCCAACTTTAGCAATACAGAGTACAATCACATTGGTATTACACGAACTACATCAAATCAAAAACAGAATACCACAGAAGGTTTAGAGATTCTTGTTAATGTCTACCTCCGATGGAGGATCCAATGTTTTTCCAACCGGATGACCTGGATCAACATGTTCAGAAGGTGGATCCAATGTTTTTTCAGTTACTCTGAATGGCCCAATACTTTCTAGTGGAAGCTCTAACATTTTCTCAGGAGAAACACCAACATCAGCCATCACTTCCTCTGGAACCTCTGAAAGGAAAACTATTTCCCTATACCTACCGGCCTAGCCTAGCTCTACATTAGCTAGACTCAATCCAAAATCATAATAAGATTGGACGAAGTGATCTCATTCCGCTTTAAGCGCTTTGACCGAATGCGACATCACATCATCATGCTTCACCAGTTCTGAATACTTTTCTACGAGATCTACAACCGCTTTAGCTTCTTTAGCTCTCTTCTCCTTTTCTAGCTTGAGCTCAGCTTCGAGCCCCTTCACACGAGCGGATTGAACTTAAAACTCCTCTATACGACCAGATTAAACTTTAAACTTCGCTGAAAGAGCCCTGAACTCATGTCTCCTCTTTTCCAGATACTTTTTTACCCCCTTCAGCAGTATTGAGAGCTACCAGTACAAACATATAGAGACAAAGTCAGCCAACAATTTTTAGTCCGAATACAAAGACAATTAAGGATTCCACGAACGTACCACGAAAGTATGTTCATAATACTCATCATCGAGATACTTCGGATCCGTCCCAGCCATCAGATAGTATTTCAGCTTCAGCTCCTTCATTTTAACTGCGGTATGAGGATTAGTTCATGCACTACCCTCTTCATCATGTCTTTTTCTTTTCATCGAGCTCTTCTCGATCTTAGCAGGAGCAATCCTACTCACTTTAAGTTTATCCTCCACATCGCCAGAAATAGACTTTGCGATCTCTTATGCTGTGGTCGCCACCCCAGTGACAGAGGTACTCTGCCGAGTTGACTTCCCATACCTCTGAGTATTCCAGTTGGTGGTCTGAGGTACAGGAGGTAGAAGACTAAGAACATCATCTACAGGCAGGGAAACTTTCCCTTTAGCCATAGCTCGTTTCTCGTGAGCTCGTTGAACTTTAGGTACTACAGAATCTATCCTTTTATCCCTACGGACACTGAGCTTCCTAAGTACCTGCTTTAGCTCATCCTGATCTCGAGCAACTCAGTTGAACAAAATTTCCTTATCAGGCATAGATAAAGGCTTGGGTTCTTCCAAAACAAGGAATACAACATTAAGTAGCAGATCGAAGACAAGTTATTTATTATTTGAAGTTTGGTTAACATTACTTACTCAGATTAAAATATCTATGGTTCAGTTCGAGCGCTGGTTCATCTAGATCCTGCATACAGTTTACCTTCTACCCACACAAGGTGGTCGTTCCATGGCCTACCCACGGATTTAAAATCAAAGAATTTTGGCCTAGGTGAATCACTATACAGGTAACCACTACTTCGACCTTCGACATATTTCTATTTATGAAACTTCATCACATCTTCAGCTTCGAACTGCTTTACAGTCCCTTCCTTCCTCCAATTTTCATTCAGTGCCTCACATACCCTCATTATTTCATAAATATTTCCATTTAACTGGGTAGGGTAACACTGTAACACATTCATAACCCCTTTCTGAAAGAAGGTCAAAGAAATTCTAAGGCCATATACCACCTGATTCAAAAAACATAAAAACCCATCTCTCAGGCCTGATTGCCCAAGACCATTATAATATGAGATATTAACCTCCTCGCTAATCCTTCTATCCTTCTTCCACTTTTCCAAGTATGAGACTTGGTAGTATACAACCTCCTCCCCTTTACCAGGGATATAGGCCCTGAACCAGAAACCTTGATCCTCCACATAACTTCTCCATTCTCCCTATAATTTCTTTTTATATTTCAGTATTCTTTTCCTACATCTACCCCCTCTGGGTATATAATAAGGACTTTATCTTTCTCTGATCTATCTTCCATCTCGATCACCTCCCTAATTTTACTAGGTCCCTCACCCTTTACAATTATCTCTACACTGTTTACAGTTTCCTTCATCACATTACACTCGTCCCCCTTCCCCGACGATGATGTTTTCTCAGAACTGGATGATACTACAAATTTATTAGTAAGAATACTAGGTTTAGAATGCATATCAGACCTACATATACAAAAACATATTTTATTATTATATCTACATTGCATACAGACAAAATAAACCCACCTTCTACCCAATCAACATGTCTATTTTACCAATTCCCAAAACAAATAAAGCAAACAAAAATCAATCGTTTCAATTTTCCTTCTCCTTTATCAAGAAAACATTTTCTCTCTCTACAGTCTGTTCATATACAAAAATTCTCTAGCTCTAAAACTCTCTCATATTCATTCAAAAAAAGCCCGAAACCCCTGCATTATTAGATACACATATCAAATAGGTTACTACACATTAAGCGGGTTACTATGCATATCTACATATATCATCCAGATTACTAAACAAATCAAGTTGACAGAGCTTTATATTACCAACCTATACTTGAAGAACAACAATCTTCTATTTTGCCCGGACGTCTTGCCGAGATTGAGTGCTCCCGTCGTTTCCCCGACAGTTTTCTATCGCCTGATAAAGATTTCTTTCTCAAATCACACTTAGAGCTCAAACATTTCCTCTCCTTAGAAATAAGATTTACACCACTTTTTCCTCTATCTGAAATTGTAGATAATTTATGAGGAATAGATAGGCGCATTTTTATACTCTCTCTCGGTTTGTGAAACGATGGCTCTTTCAGACACGTGTCAGTCACCCTTACTATCTTTCCAGGCACACTTTTTCGGTTAAAGGCATCATCATAACTTTTGTGATAACGTCTACTGTCATCACGTCTGCCCCTATTTTTTGCCATTAAACAATTCTGCACCTCTTCCTCAATCACAATACAAACGACCAATCACCTTACTTTTATACCATACCAAAATCGTACAACTTCCTAAAACAGATCAATATTCAAAATTCAAAGATATCTATACAGTTGTTAAAATCCTACAGCTGTCTCCCACAATATCCGTTCACAAAGTGTAAAACAAAATACTTTATTCTTATTCAAATAGATCGAGACATCACATTACTTTATTCTCTTAAAATTCCTCACCTTACATTTATTTAGGTTATAACACAGAATACTACAAACAAATACTTTGTACCAGCTCTCATACTTCGAGCCTACCGAGCTCACCAGTTACATCTAAAGAAACCTTAATGGCATGCCTCCCCATACAAAATTATCTCACTATTTGCCGCCCTTGCATCTTCTTCAACGATCTTGTCACACACGAGCTGTCGAACAGTCAGTTCCCGCACTGTGGCACTCAACAATGACCTCCGAAACACGTCGTACTAGAAAAAACGATCATACTAGACACTCTTACCTTCATCATCTAATCCGACCATATTCAATGGCCATTCTGGAAGTACAACATCATAAGGCAATCACAAAGTTTAGTAACCATAATATGGAAACGATCATCTGCATCCTGCTGAGTTCGTTAAAAGTGAGTCTTCACCATGCTTAATTACACTTCCTTAAGAGAAAAATTATCCCTATAGACAATGCAAATCATAACAACAAGGAATCACTACTTATAGCCACAAGGAAGATCTCTGCAAATCCAGATTACCCCACAAATTTTGCTAAAAGAAATATTTTGTGAAAATTTACAGGACTGTAGAATATCCACATCAAATACAAAATATTGTGACAAGTCATTATTTTCATAGTATAAAATATCTCTTCAAATTTTATACGAGCAAATATAAAGATGACAACATACAAAGATCGAGCGAATCCAGCAGTAGCACCTACATATCAATATCAACCCTTTCCCACAGTTCAAAATTCTTTGCCATCCAGATCGAGAGCGCAAATCGCAGAAAACAATATATAATTACTTCTGCCAAGTCACATTTTTGAACTCCTCTAAAATTTCAAAACTCACCTATCATTTTGCCATCATACACACATAACTCTTTACAACTCGTTTCCCTATCATTCCCCATGATAACTAATTCCTATTGACATACTCCTATTTTATACCAGAAAACTATGCAAACAAGTTTGATACAAGGAAACAAAGTACCAGATCATTGACATTTCATTAGTTCAAAGATTTCTCTTATAAAATACTTTACAGATAACAAAATGTTTCCAATAAATTATAACAGATTACTTTACAAAGTTACAGTTCAAATTATTTTCTAGGAGCCCACAGAGAAGATGATAAAAAACTGAAATAACTTTTAAACCTTGATCCCATGTTGCAAGATCCGGGAAACTGTTAGAACTGGAAATCACAGATGAAAGATCTTCTTCATGGCCAAAATCTGTGGTCCATAGAAGAAAATGATCCCCTCCATCATTGCCACCTCTTCTACCATAACCCCCACCCTACATACTAGAGATAATCGAAATACCTCATTTCTTCAGCAAGGCCCACTCATTAGAAGGATACTGACGAGACTCCCACAAATGAACACCTGCCGCCTCATCTTTAGTTTCCACAACCTTCGTCGCTAGCAACCGATGGCCATTTCGGTACTCCCCCTCAGATGTCAGCAGATAGTGGAAATGTACCATCTGATAATGATCATTCCCCGCCTCCATCACTTCTTTATATGACATATGATTGTAGGTGGGAGATACAGGAATTGGTATTGGAAGATGCAATAGTTGGTATCCAAAATACCTGATACACAATTCTTCCATCTTTCTACGAATTCTAGACTCCCGAGTCTGAGTCCTTGTCGTCACCATGTTCTCCAACACTCAGAAATACATTAAGACAATTTACCACAGTGAAACATAGAGGAAAATCTAAGAAGAAGACTTGGTTCATCATGCACAAATCAAGATCCTCTTTATACTACGGTAAACATTAAAGGCGACTCTCCAAATGCCCAGCATCAACAAGATTCCCCATGAAATAATATTGACTAGAACCATTGGTTCTGGGAAACCCAAATGACACAAACAAGATACTTATGAATATATATTGAAAATGAGTCTCAGATATTAGCTACAACAATTAATGCCACTTATCAACCAATACCACTCGCTTACAATGTTTCTCGTACTATTGGCTGGGAGGGGGCAGTTGTAGTGGCTTATTCTGCATCTCGGACTCATGTGTCATCTTCAACCAACATTTGAGCTTTCGACTTCACCAACAGAGTACGTGGCATAGACAAAAATAAGACAGCAACATCGGGAATCATATGCAACACGGGTTTCTTAACCAACACTACTCATCCCTGATACTACTTGTGCTATTATTTGAGAACCGTCTTGTAATAGCTTATTTCGTATCTTGGACTCAAAGCTTCATCCTCAACCTCATCAGCATACAAGAAATACTACTAAAGACATATTCAATATTCCTCAGTTCGAGTCATCTCCTTCGACCTCCTCATCAACAGTTTGATTTATGTAAGTGCGCAGTCATCAATAGAGCCGTTGTATAGTAACAGAGATCAGGACGTTATATTATTTGGTCAAAAAATATCTTACATATACTTTGTAATGTCCACCATTAAGAATCTTAATGCTCATCAAATGGTCATATTATAATACCTATGTATAGGACCAGAGAACAATAGATTACGGATGGGCAATTCTATACAGAATAATCATGACTTTGAAATTCCACATACTTAGAGCACTCATTGCAATAAGTTAGCAACCTCAATAAGATCATCTTCTCTTTCTCAAAATCTTCAAGAGAGGTTGTGGTTTTTAACCTATTCAAAGGTTTTCCACGCTAAATTATCTTGTTAATTATTGTTTACTGTCCTTGAGCATTCTAGTTGTATTTGGTGTAAAGGCTAAGTCCGAATCCCAGAATTAGGCCATTACAAATACCAATTTATATGAACCCAACAAAAAATTGATAGATTTTCCAATATATATTAAGGAATTTTTTAAGGATGTTTAACATATAAGGGAAAATAACTTGCACCATGAAATCAGGGTATAAATCCCTATTGCACAACTGCACCATGAAATCAACAACATTACTCCAACAACTATAATCCTAACATGAATATGTATAGTATGCACAATCATAATACCCTAAATTTATAATATACACAATATGCACAATCACAATACCCTAAATTTATAACCACAGTACCCTAAATTTACAATATGCACAATTCACCAATGTACCTAAATGCACACCCCCAAAGATTCTAGCTTAAAACATTTTGTTTCATTCAAATGGTTTGCCTGTGAAGGAGGAATATATATGAGGGAGACATATAGATAGATAGAGGCATTCTCACCAACATACTATAGATGACAATTACATAGATATAATCATTTTCATATGCCCAAACTGTGATTTCTCCTTTTGAGGGTTCAAAAGCAATGATTTTTATTTCATTTTACCCAAATTACAGTAACAATGTTGATTTACAAGATGATGATCACAATACTCTAAATTTACAATAACATTTAGGTTGAAATCAGTAAAATAATAAAATATCCTAAATTCCACAATAAAATCACAATACTACAAATATGACCTATTAAATCATAAAATACTTACCTAATTTCTACCTCTAAATTCAATATGAATGTGACTAGAGAGAGAAAGAGAGATAATTTCATACTTGGAAGAGTTAAAACAGAGCATTTGGAGCTTATTAATAATTTCAGAGCATTACTAAAGGAATAAAGGGAACTACAATTCTCATAAACTCTAATAAAGATGGTAATTATAATTATGAATGCACATACCTAAATTATTGCTTAATGGAGACAGAGCTTTGTTGGATAATCTCAAATGAATTGAAGCTTAATTTGAAAAGAGGAGGAAGACAAATTCGTCTTAAGTTTTAGTCTATCTGGCGCCTAAGAGTTGGGCACCTAATTTAAAAATAATAATAAGTTGGGCGCCTAACAGTTAGGCAATTGTTTATTTATTCAAATATGCGCCTATTTGAATTAACTTAAAATCCAAGTCAGGTACTACTGGAGGAAATAGAGCCTTACTGACTTGGATTTGCCTTTTTTTCAACCAAGTTAGTGAGGCACTTTAGGAGATTCTCTAAGTCCAAATTCCAGTGCGAAGTCGGAGTTAATGCTTGAAAGCCTCATTATTTGTTAAATAGAGACGTTTCTATAGAGTTGTACTTGGGTAATGATTTTTTTTAAAGTGAGAAGCGTTGAGAAATTGACTGGAAGTGGGATTTACTTAAGAAGTGCTTAAAAATAGTGTGTATTTGGTTGAACTGGCCCACTTCTCACTTAAACGAATTTTTAATACCCGCAAAACGTTGGGCGCGGAACTTTAGAACAAAAACCTCAAAAAGTACAAAACAGGGGTGAACCTATAAAGGATATGCCAAAAGAATCAGTCAAATAAGAGTTGTTAAGCATAACAGCTCTTTCCTATTCAATCTCCTAAAATAAATAAATTCCATAACAGTCTCCATGATATTTGTTGTGTAATCTATACTAAGTTAATCTATAAATAAATCATCTCTCAGTAAAAGTATGGAGAAGTTTATCAAAAATAAAAATAAATAAAAATGAAGGATATGCCAAAATAATCAGTCAAATAAGAGTTGTTAAGCATAACAACTCTTTCCTATTCAATCTCCTCTCTTGGAGTGCAAGAAAACAGAAAACTGCCTCGAGGTCCAGCACTGAAGCGGAGTATCGCGGATTAGCTATTGCAATAGCTGAATTAATTTGGATTCAATCATTACTTCATGAACTTGGTTTTCATCCTCAAACATCCCCAAAGCTATG
The DNA here is from genome assembly GCA_014058105.1 of Kingdonia uniflora. Taxonomy (NCBI): domain Eukaryota; kingdom Viridiplantae; phylum Streptophyta; class Magnoliopsida; order Ranunculales; family Circaeasteraceae; genus Kingdonia; species Kingdonia uniflora. The sequence continues at coordinate 939,702 of JACGCM010001588.1, read as the reverse complement.
GTGTGACAACTTGGGCGCAACATATCTTACGGTTAATCCGGTATTCCATTCCCGGATGAAGTACATTGAAATAGATTATCATTTCGTCCGTGAATGGGTTGCCCATCGTCAACTCGATGTTTGTTTCATCTTAACTAAAGATCAATTGGCGGATATTTTTACAAAGGGACTAAGTTCAACACGCCATTGCCAACTTCAAGACAAGCTAACCGTCACTTCCTTGCCGTTTAGCTTGAGAGGGAGCATGAAGGATATGCCAAAAGAATCAGTCAAATAAGAGTTGTTAAGCATATCAACTCTTTCCTATTCAATCTCCTAAAATAAATGAATCCCATAACAGTCTCCATGATATTTGTTTTGTAATCTATACTAAGTTAATCTATAAATAAATCATCTCTCAGCACATTAAAAGTGTGGAGAAGTTTATCAACTTTATCAGAACCAGCATTTTACTTCAAACACAAGCTATGAACCATACACAATTTAATATCGATTTAATCACATAATAGATTATTATACCAATAAGTCAAAATTAAACAATGAAGAATCACCGTAGGGGGCTCCAAGTAGTCTTAAAACTAGATTTGGTACCCTGATATTGAATAAACTACCAGTAGACCGTGATTTTAAACATAGTTTACTTTTAATACCCAAATAAATCAAAACCTCAAGTTTGCCCTTTTTAATATGGGTGAATTTGAGAAATGCCCTGATGTTTTATCATATATTAGTGAATGACTTCGACATTTTCATTTTTAAAAACACCAAACTACCCTTTTGTTTAAAAATCATAATAAACAATTAAAATAAATTTGAACCCTCATTCGAACGACTCCAAATGTCGTTCGAACAACATTTCAATTTAAGCTGGAGTCATTCAAATATTGTTTGAACGACTTACCAAATTTTGCAACTAAAATTGGTCTTCTAGGAACCTATGTCGTTTGAATGACTTCTAATGTCATTCGAACGACTAGCCAATTTAAGCTTAAAACTAACACATGTAGATTGGCTTGGCTTTCCTCATATCTCTGCAAACAACAAATTATCCATTAAAACCTACAAATATGCACACATATCCTGGTACATGATGTACTTGTGGTATAGGTCTTCTTCTCCTTGTTCTCCCCCTTGGTCTTCAAGTACTTCTAACTGTGTTAGGAGGTGTATTAAATCCCTGCTCACATCTGAATCTTGTTTGAGCATGTTGAGTGTCAACTCTAGTACTTTGTTGAGAATTGATGATTTTTGGTGGGGCAGAAGGTCCTTTACATTTTTTTTATTATGCCCAAACATTCCACATTTTCCACATTTTTTATGTTAGCCTTTTGCTTCATCTAAATATCTTATTTTTACTTTCCTTGGTTTACCAGGACCTCTCACAAGTGGTGGGGGCTCACACTGCTTCTATGGATACAAAAAAGATAAGTACAAAACAAGCATATAAGTGAACTCAACAAGTTCAAAGCAAACATATTAGTAAACTCAACAAGTACGAAACAAATACATTAGTGAACTCAACAAGTACAAAACAAGCACATTAGTGAATTAAATGTATGTATCTTACTTTGCCCCAATTTGATGAGTCAGACATAGCATAAATAACTCCTCTATATGTTCTTACATATGATGAAACATGGAAAAATGAACTACATAACCTGTTCCAGTATAAGAAAACAAACTTCGAATAATATGGGGAAGTAAATAGATAAATAAAACTTAAATACAAACTTACCCCTCCCGAGGCAACCTCATTGGCATAATCATACTAGCTGCATGAATGCAAGGCAATCCTGAGAGTTGCCACTCATTGCATTCACATGTATGTGAAGCAAGGTTGAACTTTTATCTAATCCCAGTGGGTCCTATTGCTACAAAAGTATCTTTGTCTTCTCCTTCAAAGTGGTAGCCCCCATAATGCTTCTCTGATTCCTCAATGTGTGTTAAAGCTCTAGGTACAACTCCATTTTGATCCCAGGTTGCTGCCTTGTTTTTTCTTTCATATATCAACTTCATTAGTATTAAGTTTAGCCTCTCAATGGCTTTATCACTAGGTTTATGCCCAATCCCCATTATCTACCAATTAAATGATTCAAAAAAGTTATTTGTGATGTGTTTACACTTTGAAGTAAAATCAAAGTGTGATTTATACCATGAGTTGTATGGTTCACTATCCAACCATTCTTTTGCTACAAGATCATCTTCTTGGAGCTTGTCTTGGAAATACTACGTTTAAACTTATCTATATGCTTTTGCTGCCCCTCATGCTAACATCTCCAAGTAGCTTTCTTTGTGATATTTCTTCATATTTTAAACATGTGCCTGAAGTAGAATTTATGATTGGCATGGGGACAAAACACTGTCCACAACATCAACAAGGCCCTTCTACCTATAAGAAATAAATGTCAATTTGCAATAGTATACTTTCAGCTCATATTCCAAAATTTGTAAGAAAGTTGTCCAAGTATTTTTACAGTTACTCTTGCAAAAGTACATTCCAAATGGAAATAAACCATTATTCCCATCAAGGCTTAAAATAGATAAGACCACTCCACCATATTTTCCCTTTAAAAAATAACCATCTAATCCCAAAATTAGTCTACATCTATTGACAAAACCATCTAAAGATGCTCTAAAAGCAATACATGTACCAATCTACTACTTTGTATCACCATCTGTGCTAGTATATGAAATGCTATTAGGGTTCCTCAATAAAATTTGAACATTCAACTCAGGCAAAACATTGTATCCCATATCATAAGACCCCACTATCCTTTCTATGCAAATGGTCTTTGTATTCTAAATAATGTAATAAGAAATTTTAATTCCATATTTTTTCAGAATCCTCCTATTAATTTCTCTAGGAGAAATTGCCTTGACATCTCTTACTAAGTCTTCAACTTCATTTGCCACCCACTGTGCATTAGCCAACTTGTTCCCACTCCCTAATTTCCCCTTGCAATCATGTTCAAAATGATAACCTTTCAATTCCATGGTATGCCCATCATTCACCCTTGATACAAAGGCTAACTACTTGTATTTGGGATCAGAACACTTCATTCTCAATCTGATACTTTTATTCTTGATATAAATGTAATTAAACTGCCATATTATTGTAAAATTCCTGAAATACTTCATTGCATAAAAAATAGTTGGCCACAACATTCCTACTATCAACTCTTTGTATACAGGCTCAACAGTTTCCTTACAAAAGTTCTTATCATCACCGACATATATATTGTCTATCTACTCAACCAATTTCGCAAATTCTTATCTTCTTTGATGCTCTTTAGTAGTAGGCAAATCATCCCCATCCTTTGATGAATGGGTGCTGCAATAACCCTCTTTAGGAGCTAAATTACTAACATCCAATTCAGCATTACGGTCATCTCCCACTTTAACTTCTATTTCATCTTCCACTTCAACTTCTATGCCATCTTCTACTTCATCTTCTTTATTAGTTCAAAGATTAATCCCAATCTCTTCTAAATACCCTTCATCATAGTCCTTAGATAAGTCCTTATCACTGTCATATGTTTGAGGAAGTTCATCCAATGCTTCTTCTGGTAGCACACTAGGTTTTGACTTCTTCTGGTAGCACACTAGTTCATCCAACCCCTTCTTTCTTCCTTTTTGTAGAGATTTTTGAATTTGGAGTTGGTTTTGGATGCTTGAATGGCTTTTGGATTGTGTCTGGATTGATATCAAGAATACTAACTCTACAATAAAAGTAGGTTACTCCAACTTGCTCTTCATCACCTTCTGCCCACATCTCTCTCAACTCCTTGTCGTTGTGAATACAAAATGGGGCTCCCTTATGTAGATAACACACCTCAACACCTACCCTTTTAGGAACATAATCACAATCTTCCTCTATGTTTATTATCCTTGATACCTTAGATATAAAGCTGTTAAATTCAAGCTTTTGACCCTCTACATTTGGAAGCATAATATTCCCCCTTTGTAGTCTACATGTTCCACCCTGTTTTACTCATATCACCCCACTCCCCCCCCATAATTAATAACCATATCCCTCATATCATGCCACTGCATGTTATAACATATGAGCAACAATAACAAAATTGGGTAAGAAACAAGACAAGACAAATCCCTAAATTTACAAAATGAGAACATTGTACACATAGTTTTTAGAAATCCCCAAACTTAAACCCTAATTTTTGTCCAACCCAATTAATACAAGTTAATAGAAATTTTCAATTGAAAAAACCTAACTGATACAAGTAACTCACATGCAAATACATAATTTAAAAATCCCTAATTTTTACAATCGCACCAAGCCTTAATTTTAACAATCGCAACAAGCCCTAATTTTTACAATCACAAAAACTCTATCTTGTTTCAAATCACAGCAAAGCAAAATTAATTCAAGCACACATATTCTATATATTTAGAGAGAGAGAGAGAGAAAGAAAGAGCGAAAGAAAGAGAGTAAGACTTACCTTTTTAATGCTTTCCCTTTCCTCTTCGGTGCGCCCATCTTTGTGCCACTATCTTCTTTTTGAGGGTTTTTACCCATCATCAACACATACACAATAAAGAGAGACCGAGTGATAGGGGAAAAAGAGAGAAAAATAAAGAGAGATAGAGAGTTATCATTTTTTTAGTGAGAGAGAGAAATGAGAAATTAATGGCAAAACTGGGTTCAGACAACCAATTCTAGCTGCCTAATTTCGTAGGCTTAAATTGGCAAGTCATTCGAACGACATTGGGAGTAGTTTGAACGACATAGATTCCCAGAAGACCAATTTTAGCTGCCTTTATTATAATTGTTTATTATGATTTTTAAAGGAAATTGTAGTTTGGTATTTTTAAAAATCTATGTAGGCTTGACTTGGATCAATTGTAGCTGACCTTGGGTCAACTGCAAATTCGGGACCAAACACAATAAAATGAAATGCCAGGGTCATTTGCTAATATATGATAAAACATCAGGGTATTTCTCAAATTCACCCTTTTAATATTTTGGTCACGGGGTGAAGCTAGACAAAGAGTTGCTTTCTTCCAGGCAACTTCATATGCCAAAATAAAGAACATTAATCATCTAGTCTTTAAAAGTTAGGAAAGCTGAAGATTTAGATGATGATATTGATTTTTGTTTTTCATTAAATTTTCCTCAAGATTGAGGAATATTCTAAAAAAGGCACATTATGATTTTCTCTCTCTTACTTTTGTTCTTTAAATTCTTGGTCACCCGACCTTGTTTGTTGAAATTGGAAATATAGAGAATGAAGTCTCTCTCTCTCTCTATTAGAAAAGATAAAGGAAAAAGATGAAAGCTCTTCGCCATACCATAACTTTGCCACCTCCCCCATCACCATTCAAACCATCATTGACTTCAATCAATTTTTGGTCTCATCAAACTTCCCAAAAATAAGCAACAATGCCAACAACAATATAATAATGATCACAAATAGTAGAAAGAAGAGATGATGGTATATAGCAAGTAGAAAGAGCAAATGAAAGTGGGCTACTTTACTTATTTTGTTTTGGATCAGTTGTTCAATTTTAATAAGAAAGACACATCTAACTTGAGTTCTTCACGGATACCCATCTATAAACCTGTGTGTATGAGAGAGAGAGAGAGTGAGAGAGAGAAAGAGAGAGAGAGAGAGAAAGTTCCTTCAAATCCAATAATCCGAAGATTGAATTTTGAGTTTTGTTTCTTTTTGACTTTTATTGCATATCAAATCAATGAGTAATCTTCGATTGACTTCAGGTACCCGTCCCTTAAAAAATAACATAAAACCTAGCCATGTCACATACACATCAATATACTAAATAAATAAAACTGTAAACTACATCATAACCTAAAAAGACATAGAGTACATTGATAGGTCATTTTATAGATTCTATCAATAATCCCAGTTATATTTTTTGAGATTATGGTATAGCAAAGGTAAGTGGGGTATCAAACATGGGGAGGTTTAAGATGTTTTAGCTAGTCTAAACTCTGAGGGAATTTAGTTTTTGCTTTTATATTATAACTAGGTTTTATCTAATTAAACCAAGGGCTTACCCTACGGTAGGCACCTATGTAGTATATTTCTAGTTATTCAACATATTTGGACTCTCCACTCAAAGTCTATGACTAAGCACTTTGAGTGATCTAGGTATCTAATTTGCTATCTTCTAGATCGGACAACAAGGGTGATGTGGTTTGATTATTACCTATATCTTAGAGCCTGAATGAGAGAGAGAGAGTTAATGCCGCCTGGATCGGGCCATTATATACTCCATCTCTATGAAGATTTTGTGCTTGGTCTCTAGTGAACAATATCTGGATAAGTATCCATTCACTAGTCCTTATACTTAAACATCTAACAACTAACGGCCTGGATCGGGTCTCATTAGATATTAAACATCTAAGGTCTAAGTTAGATTAGATTCTCCAGAGTTCTCAACACTGATGTCCCTAGTTATGGCTGCATAGGGCTAATCCCAGGCAAAAGCCGAAAGGGTTTAGCTCTTCATGATTAAAATAAGCAAACAAGAGAGAAGGAAAGCATAAAATAAATAAATCATCGATAAATAAATTAAGGTTGTCCGAGAGTGAAGATCTGAGCTCCCCAAGCTTTACATATTAGAAAATTGGGTTTAAATGAGCTTGGGGGAAGCTATTTATAGAAGTCCAACTCTAGGTATGATAACTACAAATCTTAACAAAAAAATCTAAACAAACTCGTCTCTATTATGAATCTAGTCATCATTTCAAAACCTAGGAAGTGTCCTCCATTCATACAACTTAAGATGACTATAAGTTGTTGCAATCAACTGAGACGCGATCGCGTGGTTGTTTGTAACAAACCCATGATCGTGGATAAGTGGTTGAGTTGATCCTTATCCTTCAGTCTCCTATTTTATTTGATCTTCTTTAGTCTTTATCTAGGTCTAGAATATTCCTAGTTCTTCATACTGCTGGAGGTAATTCACTTAAGTGTTGTATCCCAATTCTGATACAGTTTCTACTGATAGTCTATAGTTGTCAACATTTATGCCTTTTAAGCTCAAAAGATTTTCTAGTAGTTTTAACCCTACAAAGTGTGAATCAAATAGAAAATCTGGGATTAAGGGTTTAGAAGGGGCAAAAACATAAGTAAATAAGGCATAAAATGTACACAATAATATGTCTATCAAATACCCATAAACTTATTTTTTTGCCCATCCCAATGAATATATATATATATATATATATATATATATATATAAAAAATTAACTACAAAGAAAATGAAAAACCACTTTCGCAGGTCTCGTAATTGTATTTAGCGTATGTAATAAGCTGCTAAAACCCTAGGTGTCTCTGGTGGACAAGTGTTGTCTCGTGAGGGCTTGCTTTTGATTTGCCCAAAAACTCATTACTCAGTATTTTACATGATTTAGATTAAACTCATAGTCTGATTAACAAGTCTTTATAACCTCAAGAAATTAGCAGACAATTTACTAAAGATTAGTATGATTGTTGACTTAGGCATAATTATAAGATAATTGGGCTAAAATTTGGCTAAACTTGAGTACACTATAATGACTATTAAAAAGATTACTGTTAAAATAGGGGGTTTTGAGTATGTGATTTCGCATGCCATTTATTAAGCTATTGCTTAGTTTATACTAATAGAGTTCAATGGGGAACATATTTCACATTTCACTGAACTCTAACCTGCTTTATATATTAGGATTATAGCACTTATACATTTCTTTCATTTTATTTGTAACAATTCCCCCGTATCTATTGATTGACAGTCCATGCCCATGCCAGTTGGTTCCAAGTACTAGGATTTGGAGTCCCTTCATGACCTAGATTTTAGGTTCATACCATTATTGCATTCCTTTTTGCACTTTTGACAGTGCTTTTCTTTTCTTTTCTATACTTACATTTGTACTTTTTTGTGCTTTGCGAATCCTTTTTATGATTTGCAAGTAGTGATAATACCATATCTCTTTTTATATTTGCTAAGTGTTGCTCATTAAAAGACTTAAGCAACATTAGCACCGGTGTAAAGTACAATTTTCTTTTTCGAATTTTTATTTTATTTTTAGTGGGAATGTTGTTAATACTCGAGTAGTTTATTGAGTTTAATTTTTACTTTTATTTAAGCACATTATTCCATAACTATGCTAAGTTTTTCAAACTCTAATCTCATCTCTACTAATTTTTCCCCCTTCTGGTTTTAGAGTTGTTTACTTCATTGACTTAGCATAATTTACAGACACTGGTTTTTTTCATGTATATTTTCATTTATATATATGTAACACGACTTTTCCGGTCGTTGCACGGTTGTCTACTCATGCTTGACTTTGGTGCTCTTCCAATTGGTGTCCCCTACCCCCAACTCAAATGAAATATTATCCTCAATGTTGAAGGTAATATATAGAAATGAAAAACGATGTATGAAAATAAATAAGAAGATAAAGAGACATAACTGTAGGGACCTATCCCTCGACCTAGTCCAAACTTGAACTACCTTAATGATATACTCATGTATTATACACGTGACATGAACAACCAGCATTGTCACCTAGACCACGAACTGATAAAGAGCATGGATCGAGCACTACAAAAAAATATGAACAAGTTAAAGACAGTTGTCTCCCATGAACTAGACAGTTACATATTTAACTACCATTTAACTACCATTTATCTCATTATCTGGAAAATGTGCTTTTACACGGTAACGAGCTGCAAGTAAAGTCTATATAAAGAAAAAGTTCCAGAGGAGATAAGGACCAGAAAAACCAAATTCTCTAGACTCTAACACAGGAATTTCTAGATTATGAACACTACAAAACTTATTATTTCAAGATTAAGCATTTCTAGTTTAAGAGATCAACCTCAAGTAATAAAAGTTGTAGTTACTAAACCCTCAACTCGAGGTCATGATTTTATACTTATTCAAAAGTTTTCCACGCTAACTCACCTGTATCATTTCTTACATTACATTAATTTTTGTCACATCTACATTTGGTGTAAGATCTAATTTAGAGCTATTTTGAGATACATAATTTGGCTATTACATTTGGTACCATCTATGGGAAATAAGACATTTCCAAGATATCCTAAGGCATACATTCACTCTATTATCCATTTCCAATCATGGTCACTTCCAAGCGACCTACAATAATAGGCATTCAGCTCGATCTTTTAGTTAAACCAAAACAGCTCGCTGAACTATAGGAAAATCTCCACACTGAAGCAGAAAAGCATAATAAGCTCGAGCGTCAGTTAACTCTTGATCGTGAGCTCCGCAAAAAAGAGCTTGAAATGAGCGACAAGCACGTTTAACAGCGTTCAAGCGACATGAAGAATAGATGACAACCATGCAGACTACATTACAAGCTTTGCATGAGACTCAATAGGCTCCCCATACCAGAGATAGTGATCAAGTGCCGGTGAACTCCCGTGTTTTTGTACGAGAAAGATTAGGACCTCAAGGGGCAACCAGCAAAGCCATTTCCAGAAATCTCCAGCACGAACTTCAACCTTCCATTCATTTGGATGGCGAAGTTCAGTCTGATATCAGTAGAGGTCTCCAGCCTTCTAAGTTTGAGTGAAGGCACTGATACTCATAATCCTTGACCAGTTTGCCAAGTTATTCAGGCCACACGTCAGTACGTCACACAAGAGTACATGGATCAACGTATCACAGAGCTGATTGAAGCTCAAGCTCTAAGCAGACGGGACAACTTCACCAAGTTCCAAGGAAGTCCCATTGCCAAAGAGTTATTTGATATGGAAGTACCAATAGGTTTTCATACTCCAAAGATACATAAATACAAAGGCACCAATCCAAAGGAGCACATTCTGTAGTTATGAGATTATTTGGGATTGTACTCAAATCTTAACCATATTCTATGTCGTCTATTCACAATGAGTCTGTAGGTAGAGCCGCTACGATGGTTCTATTCTCTACCTGAAGATTTTATCCTTACATTTGATCAACTATAGAAGAATTTTGTCAAGACTTATGCTCACAATAAAGACAAGGAAGATAATTTATATTATCTTATTAGTCTCAAACAGTCATAAGGAGATAAGCTCAAGGTCTTTGCAAAGAAGTTTTTGGAGCTCGCAAAAAAAGTTGATAATCTGGATAAGAAAACAGCTGTTACTGCTTTTACCAATACGCTCCAACTCAATTGCAAAGAAAATGAGCATATCTTCTTAAGCAAACCAACGACCTTGGAGGATATGATCACCAAGGTCAATGGGTATGTCAACTTGGAAATGATGATGACCGAAAAGCATAAATCTACTAAATCCATCATAACTACTAAATGTCCAAACACAGAACATGCAATAAACCAAAGGAGGACCAGGGTGATCAAAAGTATTCCAAGGTAAACATAGGCAAATCTCAGAAGGGAAATTTATTACCCAAATCGATCCTCCCTAAGTTGAATGTTTGAATCTCCTCAATTTTTCCCGTTCTAGCAAAAGACAAGTTCTATTGAATATCTCAACCGCTAGAGCAGCGATGCAGTCGGCGGGGATACCAATTATGGCTAAGGTGGAACGGTGGGTGGGGGCCATTGAGAGTGGGTTATATTGAGAAAGGGGGTAGAGGAGAAAATGGTGGGTATAACACAAACGACGCCAAATATAGGGGCTTAATCTCATAGAAGGGAGACTAAGCTCTTACACCAAGGAGATTAGGCTCAACTAGGGATCTTCATAAGCATCTAAGACAGTAAATATGAAAATATAGTATACAAACATACTTGCGCGGAGTGCTTGAATTGGTATTCTCCACGATCTTTAGTAAGGATTTGAAAGAGATTGTGTATATATAGATGAGTACAAATTTTGAGCTAAGGATGACTTAAATATCAGGCTTCCCTGGTGCTCAAAGGTTTTATCGTACTCTTGTAAAGGGTTTTGGGCTCAGGCTTTCTAACCTCTCCATGGTGGCTCTCCTCTCCTATTTATAGGAGATAGGAAAGGTGAGTCATCATGAAAGGGTCAAGTTACATATGTATCTCTTTTGGCAACTGTCTTGTACGAAAGTCAGCTCTACTAGAATTATCTGTTGAATTATCTACTGGGTTGTCTGCTTTCGACTATATGCTGAATTGAACCGAAGCATGGTTGAAGCTTTATTGGATTCGAATGTCGGTTTATTGTACTGTTTTGCCTGATTTGTGAGTGCATCAGGCTTCGAGTCTCACGGTAGGCTCTGAGTATTCGATTCGTCTTGGAGAGCTTTGAGTAGACTAGTACACAATAGGCATCATGTCTCATTGTAGGCATCGATGTAGCCTTCGAGTGTTCGGTTCATCTTGGAAGGCTGCGGGCAGGCTACTACATAGTTTACTTTTCACAAGTATACTTTGGATTAAAACACTAATGATTTTCTATTGATTCCCTCATATCTATTGGTTGACTATCCATACCACTTGGTTATGGGTGTCAGGATTTAAAGTCCTTTCTTGACCTAGACTTTAGGTTCATACCATTTTTTTTCTTTTTACACTTTCTGAACGTATTTTTCTTTATTTTTGTACTTTTATTAGTACACTTTTGGTGTTTTACTAATCATTTTTATGATTTATAGGTTGAGATGAAACCATATCCCCATTTTAAAGTGGCTAAGTTTTGTTGTTTATTAAAAGATTTAGGAAAAAGTCACTGGTGTGATGTGCAATTCATTTTCAAAAGTTCTCTCGATTTTTAGTGGGAATATCGTTAATACCCAAGTCGTAGCTTAATTTTACTTGTATTTATTCGACACATTTTTCTATAATTTTGCTAAATATTTCAATTTCTAACCTACTCTCTATTTTTAGTCTATTTACTTAAACTCTTAGAGTTGTATACTTATTGACTTAGCTTAATTTACTGACCTTGCTAAACATTTTTTCTTTTAAATGAAAAGTAGACTGACATATTGCTTGTGTTACCCCCAAACTTGAACCAAACATTGCCAATATTTTAAGAAGAAAATTACTAATATGAAGTAATAGTATAAAATAGTAAACATACCAGTAAATTAAGCAAGAATGGTTGAAACCTGATCTTCATTAACATTCAAAACATTTCATGTACCAGACAGGTACGCCACTACATGTGATGAAATAGATGTACATCAAGCTAAAACTGAAATGGAAATACATAAGTAGTACATTACTGGAATGCAGAATTGGACAAACTCCACTAAAATTAGAAATAGCATAGTAGCAGTCGTAGACTCTAGTTAGTGGAGCACCTCCCCCTGACCATGCGAGAGCTAGACTCCATAGTCTTAGAAGAGCGAGAATACTCTAACTCCTCCTTCTAGCGCCTCTCTACCCTGTACTAAAAGTAAAAAACCTTTCGCATAATCCCACTAAACATCTGCAATACTTGGCGGATGGCATGCTCAGGTATCTGCACGTACAACTCTTCCCTCAAATAGTCTAGACTTGGAGAACGAGAAAAATTGGCTCACGAGTAGGGTTTTCTGCCCTAGCAACCTCTGATGCCCAAGGTAGCAGTACATACCTCGTTTGTACTCAGGGCATAAAGATTACTCTAATCTCCTCCCTCCTGTATCTGAAACTCGATCCACGAACGCTCTAATCTATTATATGGGTCACAAGAATTGATAGGAAACTTCCTTTTTCTTTTACGATTAGTAAAAGGCACATACTCTTTTATTGCTTGAAAGAGGGCTTGGTGAATGTTATAGGGCTCATATTTTTGTAGAGAGATCGAAGAAGAAGCTAGTCCATGTTTGTTGATGCACCAGAATTTAGCTTTAATAAATTCCCGCTACTGCTCTTATATGTTGGTGGTTGAACCACATAGGGGATTTGGTGTTAGTTCTGTAGTTCTAGAATATGAGGTTTTGGTTGTTTTTTGGAGATGGTTAGAGATTATTTTAAGAGGAGAGGAATATTCTAAAGGTGAACTTAGACTTTGGGATTTTGTGTCCCCTACTTGAGCCTTTCTTATCTGGATCTACCTATGAGGTTGCCTTCCTAAGCTCTCTCTGAGTACCCTTTTAAGGAGCCACTGCTCGCGACTGTCCTGAGTCGGGAGCCCCCTATTCAGATCAGAGTTTAAATCCTTCTTTTTTAGGGGCAAGATCTTACCGTCACTAGTTGGTCTAGAGAGAATGGGAAAACTCAATCCTTGGCTTAGTAGGATCTAAGGCCTTTTTATGCCCTAGTGGGTGCTGCCAGAGTCCTTCTAGTTTTAAGTCTTTGAACCCTTCTTACAACCCACCTTGGTCCTCAAATGTGATCCTAATAAGGACTCACACCACTACCTGTCAACTGAGCAAGCTAGGACATCATTGGCCTACTAATAGCACCACCTACCCTAGTTTTTACCTCAGAAGAGGTCGCTGCCCGACTAATCCTCTAGGAGTACCCTTTTTGAGAGGCTTACCTCTATCCATCGTTAGTCCTTAGGAGCAGACTGGAAATAGGGATTAGTCTCACTTAAAAGCGCTAATTGACAAGATATTTTTTAATCATCAAACAAAATACCCGCTTATATACGGTAGTCAAGTTCTAGTAAGGATGAGTGGGATCGAATCCATAGGGTCATTAGGAGAACAATCCCTTTCTAGGCCAAATTAAGGATTTGTAGATTAATGATAAAGAGAATTAAATTAAGAAAACTAGTTATATGGAGAATAAATATGAGAGAGAGAGAAAAAAAAAAAGAAGAAGAAAGAGAACTAAGGATTGAATTTGACCCCTTCCTTTCAAAGAACTAATTGATTTATGAATAAATCCTAATGTCTTCACCCATCATATGTTCGTGTTAAGGCGCATACGATGTTGTAAAATAAATCATTAAATCTACGGTCAAGTATTTAGTGGTTTTGATTTTTAGTGACGGTGAAGACTGTCTTAGAGAATTATCAACTCAACCATGGCTAGGCTTGAGAGATTTTTTTAGTGTTTCCACTTTTTAGATCTCCAAATCAAGTCTACGATTTGTAGTACTTGTTTGAATCCAAAGCTATCTTACACGAAACCGAAGCTATGGTCAAGCCTTCGATATGATGCACTAACTTATTAATCAAAAAATACTAAGAAGAAACTAATTATAACTTTATTAATACCAACTATTGCTCATTCAAGAAGAGCTCTCATCTTAGCTTTAGTTAGTAGATTAGCCGCTCATCTCGAATTTAATTGCATTATCAAACTAAATAAAAAGAGAAGAAGGCTAAGAGATAAACAAATTACTTTCTTCAATATTCTTTAAAATACAAGATGAGAATTATAATAGGTGAGGATTCCTTTTATAGGAGAGGAAGCCCAAATCTTAAATATATTACACATATCTAGAATATTTCAATATATATTATTACAATAAATCAATAAGATTTATGAAATCTTCTTCACATAATTTCCTTGTTGAGTAGAAAAATCTTTTTAACCATGGAAATTTAAGAATGTATCTTTATTGTAAAATATCTCCTTACTATAATTCTTGGATCTTGAATGTAATTTTCCTTTATATTATGCTCTAAATATATTTGTGCATATAGTTTTTGTATCTTGGATATCCCTTGCAAAGAACTGTTGGAGACACTTTTATCTGACTTTAGGTATACGGTTTCAAATATCCATCTCCAATAACTACTATCAAACAAGCGCGTGTAAGTACCCAAAATTAAATATAATGAATGGCTAAAATACTTGTTTGGGTATATTAAAAATGTCATAATTAAGTGTTTATCAAATAGCCCTAAACTTGTATTTTTACTCGCCCCAAGTAAAATAATATAAAAACCACTTTTGCAGGGAGCGCGATTGCATTTAGCATATGCAATAAGCCGCTAGACCCCCAAGTTTACCCGTTGGACAAGTGTTGTCGCATGAGGGTTTATAGTGACTTTACCCATTAAAATCAATAATGACATTTTAAACAATTCTATAAGATACATGACTCATTTTCTATCATCTTATTCTTAATTATGACAAAAATATACCAATGAGAAATCCTTAAACCTGCTATTCTCCCAAGCATACCAAAAAATATTTTAAACTTATCTGAAACTAGAGATACTACCTCAAGATTAGAGAGAGATTCAAGTATTTTACTTAGCTATATCTGAGTATATGGTAAAAATAGTTTTATCGCCTCATACATTGTCTAGAATAATTTACTCAGCATTTGGTAGTTTAGTACTTACTAGAATAAATTCAGCGGCCAGTTCGACAAATGCCTTAGTCAATTTACCTTCGTAGTATATTTTTTTTGTAAACCTTTTCTTTTGATGACATTCTTTCTTAGTGAAGCCTCCATAATAAGAAGTTTTCGGTCGACAATCCCTGCCAGCTGGCTAAGGTTGCCGGGGTGTAGTACCCCATCATGACCTCGACCTAAGATTTTCATAAGTAATATATTTTTGTGTGATCCTTTCACATAGTTCATGATTATACTCGTGATTTGTGATAAATTTTTCTCTTTCAGTTCTTAATCATGCGAGTAGCCTTGCAACGTAAATTGTCTCCCCTGTAGCAAATTATTCCTAACATAAATGCTAAAATTTCTATTAAACTAAAATGACAAATCAATTGAAGGTATTAATTGTAAAACTATAGTGATGTGTAAGTTTCAAAATATGCCAAACTAACTTGAATTAGTTGTTAATAAAAAGCTAGTACATTTAGCTTAAGATAGTAAAAAATATTCTAGTATATACTTGGTACAAATTTCAAAATTTAAATTTTTTAAAATTATTTTTACTAAGGTTTATCTGTTTAAGTGTCGGAAATTCGTAAAAAATATATCATATATTGTTAAAGTGCCATTATTTCACTTTTTTTAAAAAAACATTTAAATAAATAGTTTCATACTACTAAACTTAAATGAAATATTATCTTTAAAGTTTATGAGCATAAAAATAAATTGAAGGGGAAAACTAGATTTTTTTCACATGAATGTGCCATGGGTTACGTCCCAAGAAGTGTTAAGTTTGTCGTCTTCAGCAAGACGAATATATCCCCAAACTTAAATGATGTTGCAATGGTACTATAGGAGTACACAATATTAGCTTTGATACACTGGATCATCTAGAAATGTCATCTCTTCACTGGGATTGTAGGACTCTAAGTACGGTTCTAATCGTTGGCCATTGACCTTAAAAATATTTTTGTTCTTAGGATCTTCCATCTCTGCGGATTCATGAGGAAAATAGTTTTAACAGTAACAGGACCATGCTAACAGGATCATAGTTTTCCAAAAAACAAACGAATTTTGGAGTTATAGAACAATACCTTTTGATTGGGATCAAAGGTTTTATGAATAATCAATTTATCGTGAAAAGCTTTGGCACGTTCCTTGTAAGATTTTAAACTTCCATAGGCCACAAGTTTATCCAATTCAGAAAGTTAAAACTTTTTCTTGGATCCAGCTTAGTCCATCTCAAAGTTTATGGACTTGTGGATTAAAGAGCTTTGTGCTCTAATACCACAGGTAAGTGGCAAGCCTTTTCAAAGATAAGTCTATAAGGTGATATTTCGATTGGGATTTTTTAAGCTGTTTGATAGGCCTAAAGAGCGTCATCAAGCCAATCTGACCAATCTTTGCGATAAGTTTGAATAACTTTTTCTAAAATTTGTTTAATCTCCTGATTGGAGATATCGACTTGACCACTTATTTTTGGATGGTAAGGTGTGGAAAATTTATGATTGATGAAATAATTTATCAATAAAGTTTGCAAAACGCGTTGCAAAAATATTTCCTACCATCACTAATAACTAGTCGATGAGTACTATACCGATTGAAAATATTCTTCATCAATATGACCCCAGGCTTATGGTTATTTGTTCGACATACCATCATTTTTAGCCATTTTGAGACATAGTCTACTACGCTAAAATATAAAGTTTTTCATGAGATGAAGAAAATGACCGCATATAATCTGTGCCCCAAACATCAAAATGTTCATCAATAAGGATGTTATTTAGGGGCATCATGTTGCGGTAAGAAATATTAAAGGTCATCTGGCATCTATCACAAGTAGAATAAAAGGTTTATGCGTCACGAAAAAAGGTAGGCCAATAAAAACTTGATTGAAGAATTTTTGTAGCCAATTTCTTGGCCCTAAAATTCCCTCAACTAGCATAGGTTTGGCAAAACATGAGTACGCTCTAAAACTCATCATTTGAAATGCATCTCCTAATAACTTGGTCATAACAAAACCTATGCAGATAAGGATAGTCCCAACTGAAATTTTTAGCCTCGTATAAGAATATGGTTTTATCTTGCTTAGGCCAATGGTTAGGTAATCGTTCAGTAGCAAGATAATTGACAATGTCGGCATACCAAGGTAGTTGTAAAACTACCATGAGCCGTTCATCAGGAAATGTCCCTAAGATAGGTAGAAGATCTTCACCATCTTCGATGAGAAGTTGGGATAAATGGTTTGCTGCATCGTTTTCGACATCTTTCTTATCTTGAATTTTATTGTCAAATTCTTGTAACAAGAAGATCCATCGGATTAACTGGAGCTTAGCATCCTTTTTGGATAGCAAATATTTTTAAGGTCGCATGATCAGTATAAATAATAATTTGGACCCATCAAGATATGAACGAAAATTTTCTAAGGTAAATACAATAGCTAATAACTTCTTCTTAGTGGTGGAGTAATTCATTTGTGCATCATTGAGGGCGCGACTGATATAGTAAATAACATAAGGTTTTGCATCTACTCTTTGCCTAAAAACTGCTTCAACAGTGTAGTAAGAGGCATCGTGCATTAATTCCAAAGGAATATCCCAATTGGGTGGTTTGATGAACCGGCGATAAAACCTGGCATTGCCTAGAAATGACCGAATGGCCTTAACTGTTTGAGGTGGAGGTAAGGAAGAAATAATGCTGATTTTAGCCTTATCAATATCTATTCTTTGTTTGGAGATGGTATTCCCAAGGGCTATCTCTTTTGTCATCATAAAGTGACATTTTTCTCAATTTAGCAACAAATTAGTTTGTGTACATCGATCTAAGACGAACTCCAAATGGTGCAAACATTCATTAAAAGAGGAACTAAATACTAAAAAATTGTCCATGAAGATTTCAATAAATTGATCAACCATATCAAAAAATATGCTCATTATACAACATTAAAATGTTGCGGGTGCATTGTACAACCCCAATGGTATATGTCGATAAGCATAAGACCCGTAAATTACACGTGAAAGTGTCGTTTTCTCCCGATCTTCTAGGGTAATGGGAATCTGATTATATCAATGAATGGAAAAAGAAAATGATCTTTCCTTGTGACAGTGTTCAACTTTCTGTAATCGATGCAAATACGCCACTCAGTGGTCATACGGGTGGGAATTAATTCATTATTCTCATTTTTGATAACAATAATCCCTAACATGAACATGGCAAACCCACTTACTATTCAAAATGGAGTGTATGATACCCGAGTCTAATAGATTTAGAACTTTCTTAGCCACCTCCATCATAGTGAGATTTAACCGTCATTGTATCTCGCATGAATTTTTTGCACCTTCCTCAAGATTAATACTGTAATGACCCGTATTTTATTTATTTCTAATATTCAGTCATATCCCATCTCCGCATATATATTCCTATTCTTTATCATATCGGCGTATTAGATTCCTTTCCTTCACGTTAAGTTCCGTATTCATTTTCTGCATGTACTCTTTGATCCATTTTGCATCCATTTATTTCTTTCGGCGGTTTAGTATTAGATTCTTTTTTGATGTTTTGGCGGTTCGGTGGTCATTCGGAGGATGAGGTGGCGTTGTGGCCTTGGGAACCCCTATATGGGTTGGTAGTAGTGATGTTTGTTTGATGTGTGTGTAGTTTAGGGTGGTTCCGGTGAGCCGTTGGATTGGCCGGTAGGTTTCTGGGGTTTCCCGTTGAAAAGATTTCGTTTTGGGGGTTTAGGCGTTTTGGTGGTCGTGAGGCGGTGGAGGTGGTGTTTCTACTTTGGAAAACCTTTGTTGAGTTGGTAGTGATGTTTGTTTGTTATGTGTGTGGTTTGGGGTGGTTCTGGTGAGCCGTTGGAGTGGCCGGTAGGTTTCCGGAGTTCCCCGAGGAAAATATTCCTTTTTGGGAGCTTAGGCGCTTTGGTGGCCATGAGGCGGTGGAGGTGGTGTTTTTTCCTTAAGAAGCCTTAGTTAGGTTTGTATTAGTGTTTGTGTGGTAGTGGTGGTGGTCCGTGGTGTTTCCGGGGTGTCCGGGTGGTCCGTTGCATTTCCAGGATTTTATTTTTGGTGCAGGAACAGTTCTATTCGAACAGGAACATTTGTATTCGAACGAAACAATTTGTATTAGAACATGACTTGTCTCTGTTCGAATACACTGCACTATGTTCGAACAAGATCATTTCTTATTCGAATAGAGGCGCGTTTCCAGCTTTAGTTGGGTTTATTTTCTCCTTTTCCTCACTTCCCCTTTTTTTTCTCTCTCTTATCTCCCTAACCTATTCCCCTCTCCTCCATACTCTAGATCCTATCTTCCCCATCGCATCAAGGATTCTTCGCCCGCTTCGTCGCAAGCTTTACTCCTATCCTCGGTAAGTTTTCCCGATTCCTTTTCTGTTTTTTTCGCTCGATTTTGGTCGAGTCTGATTTCTAGGGTTTGGGTTTGATGTCGTTTTCTTGTATTGATTGGTTGTTTGTTGTTCTTGGTGATTGTGTTAGCTTGTCAGGCGTTCCGTTTGCCATTCCGCGGATTTAGTTGGTTTTCTGAGTTGGATTTCCGCAGGACTCGGGATTGTATTCAGGCGAGTTTTATCCCATCATTACTAAGTCTCTATACTAGTTTGAGTATTTTTTTAGAGTGTTAAATTGAACTTAGAGATGCTATGTAATTAACTATAATTTAACCTAGGAATTATTCGGTTTATATTGTTAACCTGTAGTTTAGGTTTGTTTGATTCGGGAGCTTGGTTTATGGTTCGTATAGGACCTGAGCATAGTTAGTAGTGGTTGGGTTGGTATCCTAGTGGCTTTGCCCCTGAATTTCCCTTCCAACCTTAAGAAATTGATGTGTTGGATGTAGTGACGGTTAGGTTGTTGTGTCGGCTATGTTTAGTCGGTGCAACCGCGTTTCTGTTCATCTTGAATTGTGTAGCCGTGTGAGCGGCAGCTGTGTTGTTTTTCTTATACACTTGTTGCATCTTAATAACTTTAATAACATCTTTCAAAACTTATTGAGATTGGATACAC
This sequence comes from Kingdonia uniflora, assembly GCA_014058105.1. Lineage (NCBI taxonomy): Eukaryota > Viridiplantae > Streptophyta > Magnoliopsida > Ranunculales > Circaeasteraceae > Kingdonia > Kingdonia uniflora. The sequence goes on along the minus strand of JACGCM010001588.1, from coordinate 919,532 downwards.
GAACACTCCATTTCGGTTAACCTCCGATAGGATCCAAGGAGTCCTAAGAACGGGTTAAAAGATTTGGTGAGATTGGGAATGGCACAATCATACCTAGTTTAACCACTCAGGAGTGTGGAATGGTATGAGGCAGAATCATGGAAATCCCAACTTATTCCACGGTGTGGTTGAAATTCCTTGAAATGATACATACTATTTCTTCGTTGGGTTGATACACCCATTACCACTTTGATCGAGTGCGACCATCCTTAGCTTGGTCAAGCTTAACCAAATCGTACCAGTGTGTCCCCTTACTGATCTCTTTAAGAACATTAGGCGTTAGCGGTTGATCAACCAATATTATGATAGGATCGCGAGTACTTTTAAACATTGAATCATTCTGCATTAGGGGATATTTGTGGGAATATCCCTGCTCATTGCATCATATCACATCGTTGCACCTAGGATAAGTATAGCATTATCCTAGTCATCACGTTACATCATGGCATTGCATCTTCTCTTATCATAAATTCTCTCTCTTCTTATATTCTCGACTCTAACTCTTTTCCTTATCATTTCCTTATCCTTTGTGATTATTTAGTTTATTGCTAGACTGTATTTACCTGTTTTTACATTACATTCATCTCTACTCTAATTTCAGTACCAGTTATTAGTAAGTTATTTAGTTCTATTGGATTAGTGGGCTCGTTGTTTGCTCACTCTTGCATTTTTAACCATTTCAGAGGTTGATTAGCTTGGACTGCCGCGTGGTTATCCAGTTCAGAGATAGTTTTTGCCGCTGCAGATTTCCTTTGGTTCTAGATTTCTGTAGGTATTTTCAGCATGTCGCTGAGTTTTATTCGAGATGTAGTATTACTTTTTCATCTGATATGTATATATATGTCTTTTGCTTCCGCGTTATATTGTTGTATTATTATTTCCTTACTCTAATGATTATTGTTATATGTGAATAACCGAGCCAGAATTTGTTTACGGCTTGGCTATTTGTAGGGTAGAATCATTGGATTCCCTGACCTGCACTACTTAGAATTAAGTAATTGGTCAAGCTACCGATTACTGGGTTTTAGGGCGTGACAAATACGATGTATGCTCACGGCCAGGCTAATCCCCTTAAAGTCTGTTATAGACCACCCTATGGTTGATTGGTGTTTTCTAATGATACTCAATAGTCTACCTTCCTGGTCATCATCTTGATTGGAAGCTATTATCACAGGTAGAGTTTTAAAATTACCCAGAAAGGCATACTTGAGAGTATTGGGTAATGGCTTGAGGTCCAACTAGAGTGGTTTTATAATGGATATAATAGGTAAAGTAGCTTATGGTTTAAGAGGTTCTAGTCTAGGTTTCCATTTAGACATGTTAAAAATAGGAGTTGAGCCGAGTAAGATATTATGCTCTTCAACAATCATGTCTTCATCAAATTCCTTACCAAAGTTTACAAGGCATGATTCTAATGGGTCCTCGAAAAAGGATTTGAGGAAAGGGTTTGACAAGGATCTCACAACTAGGATTTATGACATCTTTGGTATTCAATACGACAAAGTCTAAGGGAAAAATAAGATTATTGACCTTGATAAGAATGTCCTGAGTAAAACCACGAGGGCATCACATTGACCTGTCGGCTAATTGGAGTGTCATCCGGGTATGTTCGAGTTATTTTAGTCCTAATTCCTAATAAACTGAGTATGGCAGGACATTCACACTGTCCCCTAAGTCGAGTAATGCCCTATCCACCTTATGATCTCCAATCATTTAAGGGATGGTCGAGCTTCTTGGATCACGAAGCTTAGGAGCGGTCAATGTTTCTGTCAAAAAGATTTTCTTGTGCACATTGATTTTCATTTTCCTAGTACACGCATCCTTAAGAAATTTGGCATACGCAGGGATAAACATGATGACATCGAGTATTAGAATATTTATCTGAACTTGTTTAAATGTATCTAATATCTTGTCAAATTGTATCCCTTTGTCAGCCTGAAGAAGGCATTGTAGATAAGGCACTTTTGGCTCAATATGTACCCCTTTAGTAGGGGAACGAAGGAGGTAGACAACTTTTTAGATTTTTAAGAAGGTTCATGGTTGCCGACTATAACTGGTTTACTCGGACGTACCTCATCCTCAATCATAGTAGGTGGTCACTTAACCCTTGGTACTTCAACTCGGCTATCAATCTATCTACTACTTCAAAGGGTGGTAATGGCATTAAGCTGAGGTATCGAGTTAGTCACAAATCTAGGTGGCTATTTGGGATTAGATTCAGGTTAGCTAGGTATCTTACCCTGTATTTTCGCATTTATTGTATTTGCTAATTTCCTTATCTGAGTCTCAAGATTAGAGATAGATTAGGACATAGAATTTTGATTCAGCAACGTTTGTTACTGGAATGTCATCATATGTTATTGAAATTTTTTTGATTGTTGCATAAAGAGAGCAAGGTTACCTTTCAAGAATTATTTGGGCAGAGCGGGACGGAGCTGTTTGGATGGTTAGATGGAATGTTGGGAGGCCGACAGATAAGAATGGGAAGGGGTCCTAGGTGCTTGTGGTCCTTTAAAGCCTGGACTTGGTTAATTAATTTTCCAGGAAAAATTTGGATGGTTTTTCCTAGTTGGCTTGTATGGGTCAAAAGATCACTTGTACGTATTGTTTAGGTCAAAAAATCTCTTGTACGTATTGTTCATAGCATTTACATGCTGGGTTATCATTATTATTATTTTTTACAAGGAACACGTTTGAGTCACATAATTGAATTTATAGCATGTCGTGCAACCTCGTTGTTAAACTTGGTTGACTTGAGCAGGAGGCAAGGTCATATCATCGATCTCTCAGGAAAGGCAATCTAGTTAGGCTTTTATGGTTGTTCTATCGTTCACCTAAAATGATCCACCTTTCTTGGAGGTATAACTATTTCGATGGGGATCAAAATCCCACTGTTGGGAGTTCTCAACTAATGCCTCTAACGCTTCATACGCCTTATCGGGTTCTAGATCTTGAAATATTTTGGCATGTAAAGACTCTAACCGATAGTGATTTTTAGACGTTATACCCCGATAGAAAATTTGGGTAAGATGTTGTTTATCAAAAATGTGGTAGGAACATTGTGAGAGGAGGTCCTTATATCTTTCCCAAACTTCATGAAAACTCTTGTTCTCATTTTGAATAAATTTATTAATTTTGGTCTTACTGGCGAGTATTCTTGACATGGAGAAAAACTTGGTGAAATTTTTTGATACCATTTTTTCCTAGGATTTGATAGTCTTTGGAGCTAACGACTCAGGCAATCGACTTGCCTTATCTTTTAAAGAAAAATAAAATAGGCAAAGACAGATGTAATCCTAGGTAAAGTGTTGGTATCGTAAAAGCCCACAATTTTTCTTAAGCTCATGGACATGCTTATATGGGCTCTCTAAATCAAGCCCATGAAAAGTAAGTAACATTTGGATCACACCGGGATTGATCTCATAATTATTTGCTGTTACGGCCAGTAACAAGATACATGAAGGCATATCACTTACCACAAAGATCCAATAGTCCCGAAGAGTTTTAGCAGCCATGGTTGGGGTTTCAATTATTAAAACAATGACAAGGTCAATTGGGTTAGCTTGATCAAATGAATTATCCTCTTTCACAACTGGGGAAACTAAGTTCTTTATGGTGTTCTTCTGGTGAGGTGGTCGCCCATTTCGCTTAAATTGTGGCTGTGGGTGGTAAATGGGCAAAGGTTCTGGTAAACTTCCTAAATTTATCTCCACGTGTCCAATTGATCATGCAAAAACAAATATATGATAAAATTTGGTACCCGGTGATGTAAACAATCAATCAAACCTTGAATCTAATACTTCAACATTTTTTGGAAGTAATAATTAGATCTCCCTTATATTCTTATATGTTAAAAAAATGGTAGGATGGTAAAAGGCTTTAGTTCCTATACTCCCCTTTGTCACTATGCTAGCACCAGCTTAAAAAAGATGTCCGGTCCTCACGCCTGAGCGAGTTGCCTTATCGTACATCAGCACTTAGAATAGTAATGTCACAAACCTACAGCCAATATTTCATGGCGTTAGCCTGGGGCCCTATCCTTCAAACCCGTGTTTGTACCCCGGTGCAGTATACTTATCCATTGGGTTATGAAATCCCTCAGGAATCTCACTACACTTTTTATTACCAGTTATTTTGAGGTTCGGGAAGTTCAATTTTTGTGCGATACGAATTTCTTCGTATCCCTAATAGGTGGTCCCACTTGTTAGAGAGCTTTTTGGGTCATAAAATCTCACAAGTCCCTAATAGTTTTTACCTTACTAATGTTGGAATGAAATAAACGAGTAAACACATCAATAGGTCAATCCAAACACAATATTTTTATTTATTAAAGCAATATGTATCCACACGACTTGATGTCCTAATGTCGGGGATGAGCGGTCATGATCCTCTTCTATATATGTCAAGTTTTAGAGGTACCAACCTATGAAAAGTGTTTTTCGGTGAAGTTGTGGCCACCCCTTCACTTTGGGGGTAAAAAAAGGAAGGGACCCTTCACTAGGGTCGGCACTATGGTATCGCTAGAGCTGGCAATTTGGGCTGGTGGGTCAGGATTGGGTAGGGCTTTGCGGGTCTTGTAAAGTTTTGGGCCAAGCCGGGCCAGGCTTTCATATAGATGATTAATCCCGTAACCCACCCATGAATAATATCGGTTTGGACCGAGCCGATCTATATGGGTTGGGTTTGGGCTGGGCTATATGGGCCGGGTTTGGGCTGGGCTAGATGGGTAAGTTTTATGGGCGGGCTTATTGAAGAAAAATTAATAAACTGGTATTTTTTTTTTCAATGAATGTAATTTTATTTAGCAATTAGAGGAAATACCCAAATCGAGGTAACGACTCAATTAATTTGATCCACTACTTTGGGCCCCTCGGTGAATGTTCTCAATTATTCTTGACGCCGCACAATCTCGTGGTATAGATAAGCTTGGTTGAGCAGGCGGTAATGGTCAATTAAATTTGCTAGTCGATTCATAATCCTTAAATAATGATGTTATAGCACTTCTAGCTAATTCAATTTCAAAAGTATATGTAAATGGATAAAGGACTTCAATAATGTAGCTACGACCCAAGCCAATGGAATATGTTCAAAATATTTTTTATACTTTCCATACATCTCGGCACAAATGTTTTCAAATTGTCTATTATGTTTATGTTTTTCAAATGTATTACAAATGTAAGCTAAATACCTAATAACTTAAGAAGATTTAACATGATAACTCTTGGAAAAACAAAGTGTTGCTTCATAAAAAACTTTAAGAAATATCTAAGTAATTCAGCTACTACCCAATCATCATCAGTGACAGTATGAAGGAGGTTTTTTAACATTTGATATTTTGTAATTGGTTATTTTAAAGAAAGTACCGCATCTAACATCAAAAATGTTGAGTTCCACCTATGTTGAACATTTAGAGGTGGTTTTCTCGGTTTTTTTATTTTGGGCATGGCATATTTTTACGAAATCTTGATAACATTTTTGTGAACAATACAAATAATGTGTTGTTTGTCTCACATTTTCCAAAACATCTTTGCATACATTTAATCCATCTTTTACCATAAGATTAATAATATGGCAACAACATCTAATTTTGAAATATTGACCATTATGTTGAACAGGTAACCAATTTTTTAATTTTGTACTAGCGCGGTCATTTGAACTAGCATTATCTAAGAAAGTAGAAAATATTTTGTTTGAAATTCCATAATTGTTTATCGTTTCAAAAATAGAATTAGCTATAGTTAAGCCATCATGAGAGATTTCAAGCAACCTAAACCAAATAATTCTTTTATGTATTATCCAGGTAGAGTCTAAGAAGTTTGCAGTAACACAACAAAATCTTAGTTTTGCTGGAGAGCTCTATAAATCACTCGTAAGAGATATTTTTCTAGAAGTATTTTGCAAGACAATTTTTAATTTTTCCTTTTCAATTTTGTAGAATTTAAAAATATCAGCCTTAACTGTATTTCTACAAGGTGGTTGAAAAATATATCCACATGTTTTCCTAATAAACCTATTGAATGGACCTTTTTCGAAAAAAACTAAATGGTTGTTCATCCATAACTATAAATCTAAGAGGTTCTCCACGGGTGACATCTTGATTAAAGCAAAAAGAAGTAATATTACGTGCTGGAGACCTACCTAATAGGGTTTGTGCAGGATCTTGATTTTTTTTACAGTCTTCCATATGTCTTTTAAGGTGGGAAGTCCTGCCTGTGTTTTTGACAGAGTAACCTTTTTTATCACAAAATTTGTAATTAGCCTTTTGTATTATCGCACCGGGATTATTTTCCTGATCAGGATGTAAAACCTCATATTTAGTAAACCATAGCCAAACATCTGATGTTGTCTTATTTGCTCGTTTCAGCTTTTTACTAGAAGAGGTAGGCATTTGAGGGATAGGAATTTGGGGACTCGCATTTTGGGTGGTCGGAGTTTGTTCTTCTGATGACATCTTCGTATTTGATGGCATCTCAGTATAAGAATATAATGGTGTAAGATGTAGATCATTTTTAGTAAAATCTAGTAGGGGACTTTGGTTGTCAACATCCCAGATGATAAGAAATCTTTTGTTTGACATTCTGCGATAAAAAAATAATGTCATTTTAGTTTAAATGATCTAAAAATATAGGTAATGACATTATACACAAGTTTACATACATTACTGGAAAAAAAAACATTGCACTAAACATATCCGAAAATAATATCGGTTGCACTAAACATATTCGAAAAAAAAAGGCGCATGTTAGCATGTTAAGGTAAGTTGTGCACGTTAGCATCCTTAATTGATTCCTAGATTTAATCTCGGCCTCACATATTAGTGAATCTCGTCCGTTGATGGTAGTCTTTCTACTTTGGGTAAATTAGGGTATATTGTAGCAATTTCCTTTTTCAAACCGCCACCCAAATATAACAAAGTTTATGAGGAAGCCATTCTTCATCCCCATCTATGGCCTTCAACCATGGTGATCATCCTCCTCCTCAGCGTTCTCTCTCTAATACGAGATCTCCTTTAGGATTGAAACCAAAATACCATTCCTCAAACCTCTCAGCCCCTAAAAAAAGGAGAATTACACCATTGATGACTATCAAAAACTAGTAGCGGGAACACCATTGAGAAAGGGTGACCCTCCGGTAAATCCTGACGATATTTATTTATGGATGCGAATTAGTAGAGGAGTTACTGACATTAAACAAGTAATGTGATGCGGAAATGTATGGACTTGTAAAGTAGATGGGGGAGAATAGAGGTCTGGAACTTCATGATTTGTAGGAGATGAATGTGGATGAGACATATTTGGTGGTTGTGCTTGTACTTGTAAAAGAGGTAGAGGTGAAGTAACATATCAGCACATGGTTGAAAAGCATCAAACACATGGTTGAAAATCATATCCCAGATCCAACAACAATACCAAACATATTCCAGATCCATTCTCACAAACTATGGGAGGAACAATCAATTTCAATTTGAACCTATCCCCCAATTTGGCTCAATCGCTAAGGACACTGAGGTGGAGGAATTTAACAGGGAGAATATAGAGTTCAATCTTCAGGAGCAGTTCAAGATTTCCAAAGCCTTGTCCAGCAAATGGCAAACCCAATTAGAGGCCAAGCTAATAGAGATAAGGAGGTTGAAGGTGATGCAAATTAAAGAAGATGAAAAATCAATTCAAAACAACAAGAACTAATCATAAATAAACTAAAAGTGGAGTTAAACTCTAAGTAAAGAAAATGTTTATACTTACAACCTAAAAGCAGAGGTGGTATCTGAGAGATAGATGGCAAGGGTGTCTCTCTACAAGATGCCTTGCTTCTTTGATTTTGAGAAAGAAAGAGAGACTTCTAAATATAGACCAGATAGTGTGAGAGAAACAAAGAGAAAGTGGGGCATTGAATAGAGAAGCAAAGACTCCAATGGTTAGATTTTTAGGCTCTAACGGCTAGTATCTAGTCTCAAGCGGCTATATTTAATATGGGCTATTTTGGTTGGGCTGGGCTTGGGCTAAATTCGTATCGGGCCTTGGTTGGGCCAATTTTGGCTGGGTTACGGGCTAGCCTACAACAATAAAAAGTGGCCCGTGGCCGGTCCATGTAATTAATCGGGTTGGGCTGGGCTAGCCCATTAATGACGTAGGGCTGGGCCAGCCCATAGGCTTTGGCCCATATTGCCAGCACTAGGTATGGCCACCCAAGCGTTAGCTTTGGGTTTCACTTTGACAAAGGGCTTCAAAATCCTAAAGTTAAAAATAGAAAATCGATTTTAACAGGTAAGTTTTTGTGAAATCTTAGCATTCCCTTTTAAAAATTCTATTTTTGCCTGCCTTCATATTATGAATTACAATTTATATCAAATGTTTGCTTTGTTTTGATAGGTTGTTTTAGTAATTTATATAAATCTCTTTGGAACCCCACTTTTCATGGAAAAAATCTCTCACACACCAAAAATTACTCTCTATCTCATCGCCTGTCTCCCTCTTCTTCTTCTTTTGCAACAAGTATCTTTCTCGTAAATAAGGTAAGTGTATCTCTTATCTACTATCTCCTCCCTTTCTTTCATAAGGCAAGTCCATCTTCGATGGCTTGTAGTAAGCGTTTGTTGAAAATGGAGGTCTTGAGTCTTGACTCGTGAAACTCACCGTCTATAGTTTAACATTTTGTTATTTACTTTCTCAGATTGGAAAGCTATCTCCCATTATAATTTTGTTTCGCTAATGATTTTCGGGAATATATATTCTTTTCCGCGATCCAAAGGATATATCTTAAGACATAGCTAACAAATACTATCTCTTTATCGAATTAATTTGTAAGTATTTTTTACATCAAATTTATTGATTGCTTTACAAATTTGTCGCACCATATTTTAATACATCAATTTATATTTAAACTATAATGATCATTTTAGGGGTTTTCTTTGGGCACCCTAAACCCTACCACCAGCCCTGCCCTTCACTTAGGGCTTGCAAGAAGGGTGGATTTGATGGTGATTTATGCTTTGCGTATTCTCTGTCCTTGCACTTTTTGTTAAACCTAAAATTAGAAAAACACGAAGGTCGGACCAAATGCATTACCGGGGAGACAAAAATATGTTGTACTTAAATTCTAAATTAATGAACACAGTAAGAAAATAAGAGGAATGAACTCTATGATTTGCTTTGGAATCCAAACTCTATTAGCATAACTGTGTACTAAAACTCATGTGTGTCGGCAGAAAGCTTAAAAGATTAATACACAACTTGTCGTCCGTAATATTGATATAAGTTAAAGAGTTTCTATTGAATATAAAGAGTTATGTTGCACTTATCAAATCCTGTAGCTTGAAATATGAAGTAAGCTGCTTTAAATTAATGCATTTTATAATTGTATTTGGTTTGGAATAAGTTCTGGTTGGGTCAAACCCGCACTGGGTTGGGGTCACCCACCGACTCCTAACCCAACCCAAGGTTTATGGGTCGAGTTTTAGAGACCTGTTGTAGCCTCTTATATATACACATTTGTGGTAGTTTTTCTATAACTAAATAAGTTCATAATGAAAGGTTCTCTCTCTTCTCTCTCTATCATGAATTATACTATATGCGTGTGCTTTTGCTCTCAACACGTGCTGACATTGTACTGTTACGTGTCTTCCACGTGTCATGCTGACGTGGCACTAATGTGTTAGCCCACATGTCATGATGACATACGTGTTGCTACGTGTCATCCTGATAGTGGGACATACCACCGGCCCGGTTTAGTCCTGTCCAACCCGGTCCAGCTCCGGTCCAGACCAGATCTAGTTCAGCTCAAACTTGACCCATACTTGACTAAAACTGGTCTAGATCAAGTCTAACTTAGATCAAACCTACTTTAAACATAGATTCAGACCTAGATCATAGATCTGTGTGCGGTTCAGAACATCTAGATCAAGAAAGGCCAACATTTTTTTGATTTTTTTTAATAAATTTAGAATCTTTGTATTTTTCATATTTCTGCTTTGACCTCTAGGAGGACCCTATTTTTGATCTTTAAAAAAAATAGTACTATAAAGTTAGCATACTATAGTTTTTAATGATGATCCTTTTTATATTGGATATAAATAATTTTTTTAATTTACCTTGTCTCTTATGATAGCTAGTAGAAGTTGAAAATGTTGTATGCTCCTAGATACTATTATTTCTAATAGGGGGTAACAGATAAAATGAAATATTGATTCATTCAGATACGAGTTAGAGTCAGTTCTGAATATACTCTAATATCCAGGACATTATTAAGCACTCAATCGCCGATTGACCTAGTACAATTTCTAAAAATATAGCTTCTAGGAACCAGCTTTTTGTATCTCGGTACAATTAAATGTTAACTAATATACTCCTTGGGGTTTAGAGTACCCTTAGTGGTTAGATAAGGATCCCAACATCAGGTGGATTTGAATAGCTATTTTAGCTAAGACTTTATTAAAGTACACTTTAAGGTTAAGATCACCAATTTATGCGGTAAATGTGGGAGTTGACACTTAAAAGATATTTTGAGTATAAAGCCATGTTCACTTGCAAGTAATGATTAGGAATCATTCATTTTATTGAACTATAAGTAATAACTCAGAATTATGTACTTAATATGACCTATCCATCCACATAGTGGCCCCTTTTGTGTATTTATGGTCATAATAGACACATCTTAGAGATGGTCTTACGTTTGCCTATTGTCAATACCTAGGAATACAGTGTTAGCACAACTTCTCACTTAGATCATTGGATTACAAGCTCAGTTCCTAGATCAACCGATCAAGTCGATACGCCTTGATGGAGCTGGTGAGTTTACCTCACGCGCATCTGATGATTGTTGTACCGCTAATGGGATAGATGATTGAGCATCAAGAGTACCCCATTTCCACACCCAGCCAGGGTTGGCAGATAACCTAATCCAGCGATTAGATTTAATCGCTAGGCCACTGTTATTACAGTTACTATTTTCAGCTAGTGTGTGGGCTATGCATTCTTGCTCACATATTTTGCTCCCTACGACACTAATTAGAGTTGGTCTGATAGTAAATCATCAGCTTTTCCCAAAGCAACTAGTAACTGTGTTGGAACCCAATCTCACCCTTTTGTTCTCATTTGAATATATCCTCCAGGTATCGATAACACTTCTGTAATGCACAATATTGGGCCTCTAACGCCGGCCTGATATTTATGTGGATTATGATTCGTCACATATCTTTAGATATTTGAAACCCACTGACGACATATTTACTGCAGGACTATTGCAGGTTATATTATCACTTTGATGAGATAATTTTTCCAGCATTAGAAGGAGATATGATAGATAATACCGTAGAGGTTCTTAAGTAAACTTAGGAAACGCCATCGTTGTCTTATCTGGATCCCTTTAGATGATAGAGTAACGATAAGGTCCAACGGATTCCTTACTTGCAACAAGACGCAGATGAATTACTTAGAAGTATTGAGGGATACTACTAGAGTGACCAAGGTGACCTACAAGTAATGCACCTACACAACCAGATATTCTGAGGAACTAGCGTGCCTCCCGCAGATGAATCTAAGACTCACGCTACGCACAAAACATCATTGGAAGAAAATATTATGAGCCATTAAGCAAGAGAATTAAGGATAAGATATGGCTTATGGTGCAGCCGGTTCATTGGGGATAAAATCACCCATTTACAAGGCAATAATAGCAACGCGACCAGTTGATGTATTATGAGCAAGCCTGGTGTGGCACATGTACATGTTAATAAAGAAATATCAATCTATTATGTCTGTAATGGTACAACGTAGGATCATTTAATAGTGATCGTCAACAACGCATCCACCCTCGCTGCTGCGCTCACTGTCTAGGATGAGGATTTTGAACCACTTATTGTAAATGACTATGTGTTGTTATACATTGGCCAAATTGGGCGTCTGGAATCCAAGCAGAGCCCTGCTCGTTGGCAAAATGTGAGGTGATGCCATAGAGCTTGTCGGATACAAATTGGAATTTGTACGAAAATGTAATGAACTCGAAGAGATTATTAGGTCAAGGAAAGGCTAGTTACCCAGGTGTTCTCTAAAGAAACCTGGCATCAATTACGATGTAACCCTCTATAAAGGAAAGGCTGTTTGCATCGCTCAAGACAGATAAGGATGTATCCTAGACGACGAGACCAAGAATATTTGACCAAAGTTCTTCCATACTCACGAATTACAAAAGGCAAATGAAATTGATATTGTTCCAGTACGTTCAGAAGATAACTTAACAAACTTATTTACGAAGGCTCTTGCATATCCTACATTCGTGAAATTGGTACACAAAATTGGCATGCGAAGTTTATATTTATTGACATTTTTGGGAGACACATCTCTCGAAGATAGATGTCAGAGGGAGTACTCTCCGCGTGATATGGGCACATATGTGTTATACCATTTTTCCTGATAATGCAATTTTTTCCTTGGAGGTTTTATTGGCTGAAGGTTTTGATGAGGCAATGATATATACACCCACCACCCATCTATGACATAGGATTGTATTTTTTTTTTTTTGCAAAAGGTTTAGTATAATATATCCAAAAGGTAATGCACAAGATGAGGGAAATCCAAAAATGCCACACACTAGTACATGTCACTAGGTCATATGCTATGCATATGGGACTCTTTAGGAAAATAAAAAATATAAATACAAAATGAAATAAATCAGTTAATCGTTCGAACGAGTCTAGAATCGTTCGAACGACAGGAGCAAAGTCGTTAGAACAGTTTCAAATATCGTTTGAACGAAAAGATGAAAAATCTTTGAATTGTTGTCTAATTCGACAAGTTATCAAAAGACGATTTTGAGGTTAACGTGCAATTCGTTCGAATGGCTTCCAAGTGTGTTTGAACGACCTATAGAGAATTGCCTTCGAATTGTCGTTTGAATCAACAAGTTGATAAAATAGCCCTTTCGTTCGAACGACCTCATATGTCGTTCGAATGACTTTACTGAAGCGTCAAGGTCTGTGTTTCCTGATTCTATAGTACTCCTTAATGTGATCTTCAATTTGATGTAGGTATTCTGGTTTGCCATCAGTTCATTCTTCCATAGGATTGTACATTTTCTTTGTATAGATTTTTTTCCCAAAGGATTTTGCTAGGTAGTGGTTTTAATGAGGCAAGTTGCCTAGATGTGGGATACTCCAAGGGGGAGTGTTAGGAACCATTCGGTTGGGCCCAACCCGAACTAGGTTTGGGGTAACCCACAGATTCCTAACCCTAGAGAGTTTTAGAGGCTTCTATTTATATCCCTAGAAGGGCTATGTTTCTGTAACCTAATAAGTTCTTAATGAAAGCCTACCCTCTCTCTATATCTATGTGTTTATGTGTGTGGTTAGATACATCGTGGTTTTGCTTTAGTTCTCAACACAAGCAACTTAAAATTTAATGCTCAATGTATGAATCAACATGTAACACTTAAATCATAACTAATAGCACTTAAATCTTAACCAGGAGTTTAACACCTCCAATGTCACTTAAATTATACTATACTATAACACCCAAACAAAACAAAAAAAACTTAGTGAAGACGCACACTAACAGAAAAAACTCAAATTTGTTTTTTTTTATTTTACATTAAAAAATACAAAAATAAAATAAAAAATCGGTATTAGAAAGTGTCTATTTTCAATGTTGCCTACCCGGCAACGGCGCCATTTGATAGGAGGTTTTTTTGGTCTTTAAACAAAATTCCCACTCAATTATGGTTGACAAGTTATATTAAGGATGAGTGGGATCGAATCCACAGAAAGGTTGGGAGAACAAAACACTTTCTAGGCCAAAATATGGATTTACAGATTAATGAAAAAGAGAACTGAAATAAGAGAACTAGTTATATGGAGAATAAATGAGAAAGAGAGAAAACTAAGGTTCGGACTTGGCCCATTCCTTTCAAAATACTAATTAATATATGAATAAATTCAAATATTTTTACCCATCATATATTCGTGTTAAGACACATACGATGTTGTAAAATAAACCATTAAATCTATGGTCAAGCATTTATTAACTAAATCATGGCTACGCTTGAGTGATTCTCCAGTGTTTCGTCATTTTGGATCTCCAAGTCAAGTCTACGGTTAGTAGCACTTGTTCTCATCCAAAGCTATCATACACCAAGCTGAAGCTATGGTCAAGCCTTCGATATGATGCACTAACTTATTAATCATAAAATACTAAGAGAAAACTAATTAAAACTTTATTAATGTAAACTTTTGCTCATCCAAAAAGAGGCATCATCTTATCCTTAGCTAGGAGATTAATTGCTCATCTCGAACTTCATTGCATTAAATACTAATGAAGCCATTAATAAACTAAATAAGAATAGAAGAAGACCAAAAGATAAACTAATTACTTTCATCAATATTCCATAAAAAAAGGTAAAAATTACAATAGGCGAGGGTTCCTTTTATAGGAGAAGGAACTCAAATCTTTAGAATATTACACATATATAAAATATTACAATATATATTATTACAATCAATGATTAAGATATATGAGAACGTCTTCACATCCTTTCCTATTGAGTTAAAAAATCTTCTAACCATGGAAATTCTTGAATATATTTTTGTTGCAGAATATCTCATCAATATAATTCTCAAATCTTGAATGTAATCTCCCTTTATATTATACTTCAAATATATTTATGCAAATATTTCTTGTATCTTGATATCCCCTGCTAAAGAACTATTGGAAATACTTTTATTCGACTTTAAGTACTCGGATTCAAATATCCATCTCTAATAGCTATAATTAAATAAACGCAAGTATCCAAAATTAAATATAATAGATAACTAAAATACATGTTTGGATATATTAACAGTGTCACAATTACGCTCTCATCGCTAATCCTCCTATTTCCTCCCTCAAACCTCTAAGGAGGACTTTCTAGGTCTCAAAGTGTACCATTTCATAGAATGGTGTACTCCTATACTTCTATCTTAAGAAAGGACACTAGGAATAGGGGCTAGACTCAATTAAGAGTGCCAACTCTCCTAGACCCTCCCTCATACCGTTGGGAATGACACCCGAAGGAGAATCAACAACTAGACTCAGTTAATGGCTACTCAGGTAGGCTAACTTCCTCCCTAGTTATATCTAAGGAGTTTAGCTGGCTATACCTAGGTTTATTCCCAAGCAAGTCTAAACTAAGGCACTTAACTCTTAAACAAAGAGTTATCTCATAATTTTTATTCTTCTGAGAGATTAAGATTATAATTGAGAAGAGGTTTCATTTATAGCTGAAAAAACTAATACACTTCTATTACATAAGCAATGTGGGACATATCAAAATTAAGTTTTTATTCTTTTTCTTTTGCTTCGGACGTACTAAGGGTATAGGAAAAATTTGGTTAAAACTTGGGGACCAAGCCATCTTGTTACTCCATAAATACCAGTCTCCCAAGGCCTGTAAACCCGTAATCACAGATTTGTAGAGGCCCTACCCAGGTCTTGATCTTTTACTAATCTTCTCTTGGACCTCTTTTTGATGTAGACTTTTACTCAAATTTGACCCTGTCATTCTAGAATGTGCAAAATGTCTTTTGATTATTTCTTAGAGACTGGAGAACTGTCTGAACTACTAGGATTGGTATCTGACTCTTGGTGTAGCTTCAGGATTGATCTACTATACTTTAGCAGTTCTTTGGCTCCTCAGATTGCCTTAAAAATAAAAAATATAAGATTTTTAAGTGCTTTAAAATATAAGATTTCAGCACTTATCATTTGCCTCGGTTTTGTGGTCAGTGGACATGATATTGGAATTTATCCAACGAAAGGTTGCCAATTGGTTCCAATACAATGCGTTAGCTTACATTCTCCCATTGCTAATATTAGGCATTATGGCACAATCAAGGTTGGTAATATGGGCTTGAAGGAGGAATTTGTGGTCGTTTAGGCTTAGTGATCCCAAATCGATGGCCGTAACTTGAGAAATGGAAATAAGGTTTACCTTATGAATTTTTCCAAACCATTTGAATTTAAGCATTTCCGCCGCCTTATCCATTTCAGCAACACTTTTGTAGAACTCTTTTACTAGCTCAGGGCAATAGGTGCCATGAGGGGCGTGGTGAAGTCTGTCCCAACCTCAGAAAGGGATTATGCCCGTGAAGAACGTGCCGAATTGGATGTCGTTAAAGAGAGTTAAGCAATTCTCTTCTTCGACGAATTTCTTTACCTTTTTCTCACAGATTAGAGCTCTGATGATTGAGAGAGACGAAACACAAAAAGAAAGAAAGAGAGCAATTAACAAAGCTGAGCTTGCATGTTTGTTGTACTTCTATAGGTCGCGATCACGGGTTACGGAGAGAGTTACGCGAGTTCCATCGGTGGTGTTGAGCGTAGTGGCTTGAAGAGCTCAATTTTGGGTGTGGATGCTTTATAGTGAAGGAGAGGGCGACTTTTATAGCACTAAAAGATTCCCTCCGACCTTTAAATATTAGTAAATTCAAATCAAAGAGGGTGCTTTTTAGGGGACCAATACTTTAGACTTGTCCCCCAACCATTTTTGTGTCTCCTTAACGACCAAAAGTAATCTAATTTATCTTCCCATGTAATATATGTTTATCCCCTCTTGTAAACTATTTTCAAAAATAAGAGAGATAGGGTTTTAGCAATTTGTTCGAGTGATCCAAATAATCCATTTTTATTTGTTCTTAGTCTCTCTAATGTTATGAACATTGAGACGAGAATTAGTGGGTTGCCTCTCATAGAACGCTAAGTTTTACGTCTTCAACTAGACGAGACACACCCCCAGACTTATAGCTTGTTACCAAACCTTAAGAGTACGTCCGAATTATTTTTATACGCAGGGATCTCTTATGTAAAGCGTTTTTCGTGGCAATAATAACATTTTAAGATTTTAAGACCAGTTGCTAGGATCTCTATATATACCTTAAAATGCTTTTTACCAGGCCTAGTTCTTTTCTCTCAGGTAAAACATTTTTCATGGCCATAATAACATTTTAAGATTTTTCGACCAGTTGCTAGGATCTCTGTATATACCTTAAAATGCTTTCTACCATGCCTAGTTTTTTTCTCTATATAATTATTCTTCATTCAAATTATCTTCTCAGTACATATAAAGTGATGTTCAAGGTGTAGTGACTTATTCCGCATCTCGGACTAATGCTTTTTCTTTGACCAACATACAAACTTTCGACCTCATCAACAGAGTACGTGACACATTTATAGTACAATCAGAATCAAGACAACAACATCAAAAAATAGTTATAGTACGAGTTTCTCAATCAACACCACTCGCTCATGATGCTTCTCGTGCTCCTGGTTGAGAGCCGTCTTGTAATAGCTTATTCCGCATCTTAGACTCATACTTCATCATTGACCTCATCAACATATTCAGTATCCTTAAGTTCTAGTCATCACTTTCGACCACTATATCAACAGTTCGAGTTAAGCAAATATACAGTCATCCACGAAGCCGTAACGAAATATTATACTTCCTATTACGGTAGGACCAACAATAGTTGATGTTGTATTTTATGTTATAAATGCAAAATCCTGTTATTTGGGGATATTGGGATGTTGCTAATTACATAATATGTTAGCCATTCCATCGACCAATCATTTGGCGCTGCCATTTGAATGGAATGGCAACATTTACGAAATCAAAAGAAGTCAAAAGTTAGTTCGAGCATGTAAAAATTATGTTGCTATCGTACCAAAGCCATCGAAACCACAGCTCGCATAACAATTACAGAAAATAACAGGGAATATTCACTACCAAAAAAAGGGTTTTTGGCAACACTTAAGTATGATTTTTGGTAAGGGATATAGTCTATTACGAACTTGCGCCAATCTAAGTCTCATGTAATAGGTCAAGTTTGCTGCCTTTTGTACTTGTGTCAAATAAGACACCCAATTCTTTGATCTTACAATCTCAAAAGCAAAAACTACGAAACTTCCCTCTCTTTCTTCCTCGATCGATTTCCCCTTGACGCGATTCTGGTAGAGTATAATCCCACTTCCCCATGTTTCTCACATTTTTCTACTCACCCGCGATTGTGGTGGAAACTAAGTGCCTTAATTGGTATGCAATTTCTCTGATAGCTTATATTTGTGGCTCTTCTCTTTCCCTTTCTACAATTAGAGGTACTGTAGGGGATGTTGTTGTTAATTCATTTATAATTTCAGAGAAAGACATAGGGGTTTATGTATTTAGGTGTTTGGTTGACATATATCTTGAATTTAATCTTATAAGGGCTTCTTGTTCTATGTATCCTTGATTGTTCACCTGGTATGGCTTGAGCCATCATCAATCTCTGCCCTTTTGTTATAAACATTAGCCCTATTATTATACTTTTATCTATCTAAGTTTCTGTATGTGCAGGCTCTGTTGATGGTGGGTTATATGCCTTTTATTTGAATAATTGCTAAATGAAGAGTTTAATTTGTAGCTAATGAGCATAAAAGATATTTTGTTTTAGGGGTTTAAGGTTTCTTTGATAGTTAAAAGGGGGGAGATAGATATGGGGTAGTAATCTGATACAAATATGCGGTGTTTAATATACAAGGAATTTGGTTTCAAATTTGATTTTTTTGATGATTTTCGACAGCCCAGTAGAATTAGTGTATATTAATAAAGGAGTTCTGCCCAAAGTCTTGTGTATTTCCTTGAATCAAAATATAATATATGGGTTTCTCTGTAGGCTTTATGGTGTGAAACCGCAGATGAAATTCAATTTCACATTGAGAAAACCACCTTAGAATGGGAGGGGTTAAGGGTGAAACTTATAAAGGAGGAACTTAGGGTGATTTAGCTAAATAACGTAGAAGTTTCATATCAAATTTAGACAATAAGCCTTTCTTTCAATGGGTAAGCATTTTAGCACTAGGAAACAACATTTTAGAAAATATCTCAATAATGGGATTCAATGTGGAGCGACATGTAGCACGAAAAATCCCCCAAATAATTTTCTAGGAAGGGATTCCACTAAGCTTTGTTGTCTAAAAAGGGAGTAGAGACCCACCATACCCTATAATTTATATCCATGACCATATCAAACCTACACCAACACTAGAGACTGCCTATAGAAATAAGTTCCTCATTGCTTTATGCAATTATAAACTGCAGTAAAGAGCATAATGATATTACACTCGAAGAAAACTAGGAGATGCTTTTATTCCTAAATTTGTGAGCCATTTACTACTAATGGTTTTATAACTTTTTTTCATGTCTCAGCATCTGTTTATTGGTTTGAATTCTGTAATAGTGGTTGCTAACCTAATGTTTTCACTCCCTTGGTCGACTAACAAGCTTACATTGTTTAAATATATCAAATATATTTGATGCTATATTTATTGGTACGTTCGGCTTGTTCATGCGGATGTACTGTTCTGGTTTGAATTTTTGTCGCAACTCACAGTCTTGAAGCTATATAAACCGTATTTGCTACTCCTTTTTTAGGTAACTGGCCACTTCTTACACTGGAAGAAGAGAACTCCATTTGGTGAAGATCATGGAATCCATAATCGTTTGATTGGTTAGA
Organism: Kingdonia uniflora; assembly: GCA_014058105.1. Taxonomy (NCBI): domain Eukaryota; kingdom Viridiplantae; phylum Streptophyta; class Magnoliopsida; order Ranunculales; family Circaeasteraceae; genus Kingdonia; species Kingdonia uniflora. Next base: position 899,983 of record JACGCM010001588.1, on the reverse strand, counting down.
GTAAGAATGTCAGGCCTAAAGCTGATGAGGTATACATCATCTCGTTTCTCTGATAACTCTCAGAAATCGAAAAAAGAAAAGGCTATTGAGGTTTTCTGTAGATATACTCATAAGGTGTAAAGTTTGGGTACTTTCTGCTGTTCTTTGAGGCCGTAGATTCATTTGCAGCTCTTTTATGGCGCGTTCATATTTTTTAGGACTTCAAGAAAATTAGGAATTTTAAGAGTTAAAGATGTGACCAAAGATATGAAGATCTAGAGCCATGGGATGAGACCTACTTCACAGGGATGATGAAGTCTTCTGCCTACAATCTAGACTCCACGGTAAGCTACTTCACTATGCCCTTTTACTTTCTCACTTGTCACAATTTTGAAGTAGAAATTTATTCAGAACATGTTGAAGCGTCCACTTTATTTAACTCTAACAGCAGTGATGAATGTTCTTGCTTCTTTGAGCAAGTTATATCATATTATTTTCCTTTATCACAATGCAATGAAGGGTTAAAGGTACTGGTACAGTCATTATTTGGTGCAACATTTCATAGCATTCCTATTGCGCCCAGTGAATCCTGGTATGAGGATGTGCTTAAAATGCCACTTCACCATCCCGAAGAGATATGTGTATTTTTTTATTGAAGTCTCCTTGGTTAAGATAAAGTCTCTGTTTAAGTCTTACAATATTAATTTTGTATTTAGGTACTATGCATGGGATTACCGGTTTTTGAGGACATTTGCTAAACGCTACTTGACAGGTGAAGTAATACCCGAGGAAGTGGTGGAGTCAATGAAAGGTGCTAGAAATATGTTTACATCAACAGAGTTGCTGCTTCAGGCTTTGTTTTCTTGCTGTTCAATTGAGCATTAAATAACTTTTCCGATTGTAGATGCTCATATATATATATATATATAAAATGTTTCCGTGTGTCTGAGGACAAAGACTTTTACTTTGCCGTGGTTACTGAATTATAATTATTTGTTCCTTTTTTGTACCAGATATGCTGGAAGAAGGCTAACCTCTTTGATTGCTTTGGCTTTGAACTCAGAAGAAAGCTTCTTTGATAAAGTAGGGGCACTGCATGCGTCGATGGCATTTCTAGGTCTACAACACTATCCTGGTAAGATAAAAAATATTTTTTTCCCATTTCTGTTTGTTTATCCAATACAGTTGTTTTTATGGGTAGAAATCAACAAACTATTTGTGGTAAATGTATATTGGAAATAATGTTAGTTCCTATATTTTTCTCAATCAATCACCATTTTCTTAATTTAAAAACTTTTATTTTTATTTTTTCATGATTACCTTGTCTAATTATTCTCAGGCTTGATTTATGGACTATGTACTCCAATTAAATTTCATGATAGATGTTTAGTACAAGCAAATACTGATGTCAAATATCTAATGGGCCTAGAATTTATGTTGCAGAAGTGAAAAAGAAAATATATAAGTTTTGCCATCTGCTCAAAATGGAACTTCTGTTTTCTCAATAACTTTTAAGAAATCCCCTTTCACCTTTTTCATTTTAATAGTACTGTTTTCCAAATCTCTAGAGTAATAGCTAATTTGATGCTATAAACACCAACTCTTTACATGTCTGACCTTATTCATAGATTTGATTAAATAGGGTGCTTTCTTTATTCAGAGCACAGTTTGGTGTCATACTCCACAAGCTACACATCATCACCCCATTTTGTGCATCCGTGGTGAGCAACAGCCAAAAATAAATTTATAATCCTTTTATTTTGACTATTGTCCACTACGTGCTTGGATATGAGGCTTTTATCTATGTGATGATAGGAAAAAAAACTTAAGATGAAAAAATCCATACCTGATAATGAGCCTATTTATTTGAGACTTGAGGTCGCCGTGACACGCAGATGATTCATGACCCAAGTGGGTCTGAATATGCTTCAGGTTTTCATGGGTTGTGACTAGGTGTTTTTGTCCAATGAACATAAAGAACTTCACTGAAATATGAAAAGAGGCAATTAATATGTGATGCCATGACCCACAACCAAGCCTAGTACCCAAGCACAAAATTTACAATTCCACAAAGTTTGTTAAAAGGCCGTCACATTCTAAAATCCTGCAAGCAATGTATGAGTCCTGGAATGCAATATCATTGCTCCGTAAATACAGTTTGCTGATGAGATTATCGAAAGATTAAATACCCATTTCCCCTTATTTTAGACGTTTAGTTGGTCATCTATATGGAAGACAACCACTTCCCTTATTATTTTCTACTAAGAATTAAATCTTTATCAATGTCTATATAGTCATAAGAAACATTTGGACAACCGGTGTTTTTCTTTTGTCAACATTTTAAACAGGAGCAATTTTTTTTTACCAAATTAGACGTGCCCATCTCGATGGAGAAATTTTTGGAGTAGAGTGTTGTGGCACAGCTGCTTACTCATGGATATTTAGTTTCTCTTTTACTGAATCTTTAGTGGATGTTGTGGGAGGTAGTGGAGATAGGAGTAGTGGTGCGAGAATATTTCCGCATTTTTATCGCATTAGATCTTTTTTTTATAATGGTGGTTTTCACCTTAATTTTGATTTCAGGTGAATTATCTACTCTGGAGGAGGAAATCTATGGCGCTTCTGCTCATTCGGATTATAGAATGATCACTCTTCTAGCAACTGATGGTGTCCGCGGACTTCAGGCATGTTTTGCAGCATCAACAGTGCAATTATTCTGTACCATTAATTGTTGATTATTGATGTCATCTCTGAGTTTTGATCTTTAATAGATATGCAGGGAAAAAGATAAGAGGCCCCATACCTGGGAGGATGTATATCACATCAATGGGTGAGTCCCCAAATTGCAATGTGTTTTGTGTGTGAATAAAAATATCTACATTTGCATATATACTATTCCATTCATCTATTTTCAAATATTATCTCTGTTTTCTTTGTAGATCAGCTAGTATGGATATGTAATCCATCTCCTCTTCAGTCAGCAAGAAAAGTTACAAGTTTCTTGGTTTCAAATATTGCTACCATTGTATGGTGTTTCAAAAGTGTTTGGTAATTGACTTAAAACACATTGCTTCAGCTGTTTTGATGTCCGATTATTTGGAATGCAAGACCAATACCTGAATAGCTAGATAGGGGTAAATGGGACAAGGTACACAACCACCTAGATGCTTATAAACCTCTAGATTGGTAAATATCATCTACATGTGTTGGGACTTAACTTACGAGGATTCCCAAATGGCTTTTAAATTCTGGCCGTGGCTGATTTTCACATGCTTTTTGGGTGCTAGAACTAGAAATAGAATAATAGAAGCATCCAATACCGTACTTTATATTCATAATCAAATTTGCTAGAACTGAACTTCAGATTTATTAGCTTGGTACTTTGGCCATTCTGCTAGAAATAGAATAATGTTCTAATCTTGTTCATCAAGCTTTATCTATAATTTCCTTACTTATGAGCCCAAGTTATTTAATAGTGTTTTCTGTCTCACTTATATGATCTAAACTCTTTTGATATCAAAGGAGAAAAGAAACATACTGAATTAAATCACAGAAAAAAAATAAAAAAAAATCATTAGAAAGTACTGACATACTCTATATGACATACTCTATATGCCTGTTATTTCTACCATAACTACTGACATACTCTATATGCCTCTCATATAAAATTATGTATGCAATGATTGACCAAACACTTTTTGGGGAACTATCATCATCAAGAGATACTATCTCAGTGGTTGAGGATTTAAGGAAATTTATCAGTTGGAAGCATGTAGAGGGCACAAATTGGCATACTCGATTTAATCACCTTATAAATTATGGAGCAGGTTAGTACTTCATTATTCAGTGGGCTAGTCATTAATTTATGATATGGCTGCTAACTTCATTGAGAAACTTTAAGTGTACTTTTTATGCATCAGGACTACAGTATTTTTTCTCGAATTTCATTTCAGCTAGGTAAATCTAATGTGTTTCGTACATATGATTGCTTAACCAAAATGTATCCTGGATAACACTTCGTTTCGGGCATTAAAGGATTGAGACAAACGACATTTCCACCCATGAAAGCTGGGATGCTCATATTTGGCATTGAACATCGAAATCTAGAAAAATATGATTGTTCTGATAAGGAAATTCTTTGACAAATGAAAATAGTACATTCCATTATATCATCAGACATATTAAAGCTTCATCTCAGTCTTTTAAAGAACTTGTGTGCCAGATTATGTTCAAAATACAGTCTAGTCTCCTTTAGCTTGTGGGATATTCTGTTAGATGCATAGGATGATGTCCATATATTGGTGGCCTCAGCCCACTTGTTTGTCCACTGGTTTTCATTTAGTAAAATTAGGTCATGATCTGAACATTAACATCTAAGGCCAATGTTGATAGTAGTATAAATAGGTGGAAACCACTCCTAAACCAAGAATATATCAAGTATAGGTTTATTCCTGTTTTGCATTGATTCTATAACTCCCACTTATTTAGACTCCTACCACCAAGCAGCAATTAATTTCGCTTTCTATATGTCTACGACTCACCTTCTGTATATTACATTGTTGTAATTGTGATTATCACATCTTTTACTAACCTCTATAACTCATTCTCAATGCATTGTAGGTTATTATAGCTATATTTATGCTAAATGCTTAGCTGCAACAATATGGGCTGACGTATGTGCGAAAGATCCCCTATCGCTTGCAACAGAAACTACGCTTAGAGCTAAACTATTGCAACATGGAGGAGCAAAGGAAGCATCCACTCTATTAAAAGATTTAGTAGGCAGTGATGACATTATAAGATATCATGGCAAAGGGTTCGTCCCCAACTTAACCAGCCTTTGTCAAGAAATGGGGCTTATTGAAGATCAAGGATGAAGGTAAAGTACTTATTTCCTGGATGATATCTTGTCATTATTTATGTTCCTATGGAGCAATTGGCAACTGTTTTTGTAAAGAAGGCGGTGATTGACCAGCATAAACACAAAACTCACCATACATTCAGAAAGACTGCGGAGTCATCATAGTATGGGAGATTTACAGAAGTTAAGATGGATACTTGCATACATAGTCTATAGAATCCAACTTTTATCAGAGTATCAGGAACCCCAAACTATCTGAAGAAGGTCCATTTTTCTTTTGTTGGTCATTCTTTCCATTAGGTGATAGTACATTAGTTGTTTTTTAATACAGTTATGAAATATGTCTGTTTCTCCAAATTTTTGTCAACTTAATTAAATTCGCCATAACTGATCACTTGAACAATCTTCTGTATATATTTAGTGTAATAATAATAAAGTCTTGAGATATTAATAAAGTTACTTGAATGAATTTTTTGTGTAATAATAATGCAAGTTTATATGATATTTTTTGGTGATTTTATTGATATTATTATTTTTAAATGAAAAAAGAATTTGTGACGGACAATGGTCGTTGCCAAAGACATCTTATTAGCAACATAAAATAACTTTAGCAAGAGAGTTTAAGTATCACTGTTGGCGGTGTTGCCAAAGTTGTTGTAACGGACAAAACCCATTGCTAAAAGTCTAACAACTACAACGGAGTTTATCTGTCGCAGAAACATTACTTTTGGCAACGAACTTTTTCTGTTGCAGCTCCATCTGCAACACCCCCTACGGCAACACTTATGCTACGGACATAGTTCGTTGATAAAACTCATTTTTTTGGTGAACACTATAGAAAACTAGCTGCCAAGTACATAAATCACAGAATACGTTGAAATCAGTAGGAACAAGTGAGGAACATACATTGGCACTCTTCTGCCCAAAGTAGAACAAGATGCTCTTATTCAGTTCCTTAAAGACAACAGTGATGTCTTTGCTTAGACGTTTCATGAAATGCCCGATATTAATCTAAATCTAGCCTACCATAAGCTTAATTTGAAAGATAAAGTTGAAGCCGTCAAACAAAAGCAGAGGATTTTAGCACCAAGACTTCAAGAAGAAGTCAATAAAGAGATCGATAAGCATATTAAAGTTGGATTTATACGAAAAGTCAATTATCTAGAATGTATCTCAAACATTGTGGCAGTACCAAAGATAAATGAAAAGATCAGGGTGTGCGTAGATTTCACGGACCTCAACAAACATACTCCAAATGACAGTTTTCCACTTCCTATCATAAACCATCTGCTCGATTCTATTGTGGGTCACGATCTCTTATCCATGATGGATGTCGCATCAGGGTTCAATCAAATACATATGCTACATGACGATAAAGAGAAAACAACTTTTATTACAGAGCATGGCTTGTATTGCTATAAGGCTATGCCTTTCGGTCTCAAGAATGCTAGAGCCACTTATCAAAGATTGATGGCACAAATGTTCAAAGATCACCTCCGAAAAATGATGAAAGTCTGTATTGATGATATGTTGTGTAAATGTCTCAAAAAGGAGAACCATATTATAGATTTACACACTACTTTTAAAATTATCCATTTCTACAAGATGAGATTCAATCCTGACAAGTATCAGTTCGGGGTCCAGTCAGGTAAATTCTTGGGTCATTTAATCAGCAAGTAAGGCATAAAAATTGATCCAAATCGTATCCGTGCACTGTTGTTTATGCCTTCTCCAAAATAAATAAAGACGTACAAAAATTAGCATGCAAGATTACTGCAATAAATTGTTTTATCTCCAAGTCTTCAGATCGATGACAATTGTTATTCGACCTATTTGGGTAAACCACCAGTGATGAGTACACCTACAGAAGGGAGGAACTCACCATATATCTTGCCATTATCGATGAATCATTAAGTTATGTTCTAATTTGACTTGATGAGAAGGCGGAGAAACCTGTCTGCTTCATCAGCAAAACTCTCACTCTAGCAGAATCCCGGTATACCAAGATCGAGAAACTGCTCTTAGCTCTCGTGTACACGTCACAAAAGTTGAATCAATATTTTCAAGCCCACTCAGTTCGAGTAATGATAAATTATCCTTTGCGAATGATCTTATCCAAACGAGAAAAATCTAGACTATTACAACAATGGTCGATAACTCTTGGCGAACATGACATCTGTTTCAAACCAAGACATTCTGAAAAAGGTCAAGCATCAATAGATTTTCTCACAGACTTCCCCGTAGAGGATCCTGATTGGGAAGAAGACAATACGGATATTAATGAAGAACATTTCAAGGAAAAGTCAGATTGGATAACTCAAAAGGGATGACGTCTTTTAACTTATGGTTCTGCTAGACCTGCGGGATCAGGCATCATAATCGTATTTATCACACCTTCTAATGGTAAAATTGAAAAAGTAATTCGACTTAATTTTGAAGCTACCAACAATGAGACTGAATATGAAGCAATAATTCACGGTCTAGATATGGCTCTCGAGATTAGAGTTTTTGAGTTATCTGTGTATACGGACTCCTTACTCATTATAAACCATTATACAGAGAAATTTTAGAAGAATTGAAACATGATTGATTACCCAGCAGCAATAGCCGACAGAATGCACAGATTCAAAATAGCTACCATTGAAAATTTACCGCACGAAGAAAATAAACATTCTGGTTCCCTTGCTTACCTGGCAGGAGTCCTCGACACAGAAGCTCGATATCTCAAGATCAAAGTACTACTCACCCCTAACATTAACATCATAAGCTCAAATTCTATTAATACTGGGGGCGTTAAAGAGGATGAGGACGATTGGAGATGACCTTTCCTTACATATACTGGACCTCAAAACAAGTTTGACGGCGAATTCCCTAAAGATCCTACTGAAAGAAAATGCGACCGTACCTCGAGTATTTATCGAACATAGAGGCTCAAAAATTCTTGCATGAACTTCACAAAGGCACTTGCGGTTTCCATGCAACAGGGCGATCTCTAGCCAATCGAGCTCTTTCTCAAGGAATTTTTTGGCATAAATGAAAGCTCAAGTCATTGAACTTACTAGGAAATATGATGCCTGCCAATGACACGACACCCAAATTTGAGTTTTAGCCTTGGAACTCCATTCCAGTAACGTTGTTTGGTCATTCAAAAGATGGGTCCTCGACTTCATAGGAAAAATCCTACTACACCACGCAAAAGGTAGTACCTCCTAGTTGTAACAGATTACTTCCCTAAATGGGTGAAAGCAGTCCCTCTATGTCGCACACGAGAAGATGAAGTCATCAAGTTTATATGGGAAACTATCATCACTGGGTTTGGCTGCCCTTATCTTATAAAAATCGACAATAGACCACAATTTGTTGGTTTTAGAGTCGTTGAGTTTCTCAATCAGCACAACATTATCCACCCTCCTTCTAATCCATATTACCTACAAGGAAATGGTCAAGTTGAAATCACTAATCATACTATCGTGGATAGAATCAAAAAATACTTAATCGAGAGGAAGGGAAATTGGGTACAAGAATTACCACATGTATTATGGGTATATCGCTCAACACCTCAGGTATCAACTGGATGTACGCCGTTCCTATTAGCATATAGTACTGAGGCAATAATCCTCACTCAATATCATCACCCATTGCGTGACCATACTATGGCAGATGAAGAAAATGAATTTCAGTTGGCATGTAACATGAATTGGATCGAGGAAACTAGCGACAGAGCAATTATGAACTTGGGAAGATACCACCAGGCTTTAGCCCAATCTTATAACAAATGAGTTCGTCATAGAGAGTTCGAAATAAAAGATCTCGCCCTCCGAGAAATCCCCAAACACAGAAAGGAAGTCAATGCCGAGAAACTGGCTAAAAATTATGAAGGTTCTTTTATCATTGTTGGCAAAAATGGCCTTGATTCTTATGATCTCGCTACTAAACGTAGGGAACAAGTGCCTAATCCTTGGAACAAGAGAAGATTGAAGCTATATCGATGATGATAATCTATGACAGTGTACTTTTCTTAATAAATCTATCATCCTGTATGCCGATCTTACATCAATAAAATACTTATGTTTGATCACTATACATCTGAGTACTTTCTACTATTTCATACAGTACTCCATCTAACATTCTTTGTTTGTCAATCTTACAACAATGAAATACTTATGTCTGATTGCCCTACATTACAGTACTTTTCTAATATATCAAAAAAGTACTTCTATATGCAGATTATATCTCTTAATATTATAGATTACCATTAGGTTTACCCTATTTTAATACATTATAGATCGTTTGTTGCTTTCGCCAAACTGATCCTCTAATATATTATAGATCGATTGCTGCTCTATTACATTACAGATCATTTGTTGCTTCAACCAAATTGATCCTCTAATACATTATAGATCGTTTGTTGCTTCAGCCAAATTGATCCTCTATTATATTACAGATCATTTGTTATTTCAGCCAAACCGATCTTCTATTTTCTTAAACGTTTGTAGCATCAACCAAACCAACCCTCTATTGTACGATAACATGTCGAATCATTCTATAAAACAAATACCCAACTCATACATCACAATTGGTTCATCATAAGGTTAGTATAGATCATTCTTTTTGTTAACAGTCCTACCTTATTACACTCTATTCATAATATTTTCATTCGTATAGTACAAGTAATTCCTTATAGCAATCGTTTTGCCTCATTGCTCACTCGAACTGTCACTTGAAGGATTCCCACCATTATGTGAACTCTCCCCATACAGACGAATACGCATAAGCTCTGGTATTTTCCCAATAACAATTTACTTTCCTTCCCTAATCATACTCTCTTTAAGAACTCCAATTCTTGACACCATGGGATCTATGTACTCTGATCGAACCAACCTAATTTTGTACTGTACATCTTTGGCATCTAAACTGTCATATACAATTCTACTTTTTGCTTCCAATTTATTGAACTCTGATACAAAGAACGAAATAACTGTTGTCAAATCTCTCTCGTATACATCGCATGCCTCACTTTTCACCATTTTAGAAAGAATAAGCTCACTAAGTTTACCTTGAGTTTCCTTCAACATAGCTTCCAAACTTTGGCAGCGTTCATCCACTTTTCATTTTTTATTCAACGTCACAGCATTCTGAGATTCCAACACTATCATGAATTTGTCCATATGAGAAACCATAGACATTGATCCCTCTACCTCAGCCTCACGATAATTTTTATCTACCTTACTTTCGTCAAGACTTATTTCAGCCTTACAGATATCTGTATCAAACTTAGTATTCGCATCACGCAATTTCGTGTTCTTCGCTTGATACTCTAAAATATTTAACTCCAGCAACTAAACGGTATGCTCTAGCATATATACCTTATCCCAAGTCTTGCTTATGTTTTTATTATGTTGACTACGGGCATCTTCCACCTTTTTTATCATTGTATTAGCAACCAACCATAATACTTTATATTTTCAAGCACGAGCTTTTGTCTCTATAATAGTTACTCTCATATCCGCTATCTCCGCCTCCAACATATTTACCTAAAATTGCAAGTCTTTCACATTACTTCCTTCCTCCTCTAACATTGCCAACATTTTTATAATTTGAGTCGAGCGGATATCAATTCTGCCCCTTGTTGACTAGTTTGTCCTGAAGTACCTACAAATTCAACATCCTTTTTCCGTATAATTTCCTTTAATCCCTCTATCTTTTTCAATTGACTAGCTAGTTTAGCCTCTTTCTGTTGCAGTTTGTCAGTCAAACAAATTACTGTATTTTTCTCTTTTAATATCTTTACCTTTGTTTTTCTTCTAATTTAGTAGCACTCTTTAGTGCCCCCTGATGCAAGTTTAGTTCAACGTTCAATTATTTGTTTTGAATACGTAACACGTCACATTGACTATGAACAGCCACCAGTTTTACCTATCATGACATTTTACATTTATAATAGTTTGCTTATACAAATAGATTACATATCACAGTTAACAAGTTTAATCAGGAACATGATACCTGAGTAATATCGATACATCATTCAATTTATCATCACAGAGAGCAGATTTCATTTATCATCAAAAAGTAGTATACAAAGATCTAACACATATGCAGGGCTGGTAAAAAACTAGAATACCCTATTTTTGCTTCTTTGAGATATGAAAGGACTGCCCTTTATCTCTCAAACTCTTTTTATTCGTTACTTGAACATCTATATGAGCTATAAAGGTCACCACCTCTTGCTGGCATTGTTTGCGCCGCGATCGGGGTATCAAACTCTCAACCTTCTCCTCATCCTCTTCTGACGATAATTCCCTCGATCTAAAAATGGGCTTTTCACCAACAATTTCCTCTTCATCATTGGTAAACCACATATTTTCAGCCATGGCATTCTCAACATCAAAATCCTTCCACATTCTGTTAGGAACTTCCTAAATTCGTTCTCTACCCTCACCAGTTCTCCCCCTTAAAAATCAATGACACTTTCTATATGACGCTCATGTTTTGTTCGAACTGCAACTTTTACTTACGACGAATACAAATGCTTCTTCAGTTGCATATGCGCCTTGTACAGCTACTTACGTGTTTCATTTTGCAAAACACCTAAAACCCTCACATCAGCCTCTACCTTCATTCAAATAGTCACTTCTTTTAACAATTGCGTCATTAAAGACTTTTTTTGCTCAACATATTGCGATAATACATCCTACAACTCCTTTAACTCACCCTCTAATTATCCTTAAACCTCTATTTGCTCTTTTCTTATCCTAAAAAAATACAATTCTCATGGCCCTCCGATCCTACATAAAACCAAACACATCATATAAAGGCTCTATATCACCCCATATAACAGACACACCAGCTTGAGCTAAATATTTTCTCCCCTCTAAACTATGACGATTACGTGCTTCTTGAGCTAAAAACATAACTCGAGCTGGGCCCGGAACTATACCTCTTTCCTTTAAAAGCTCTACATAAGCTTCTTTTAAACCCTGTTCACTATCTACTTCGACCTTGAAATACAATGCCAGGGCAATCAACATACTTGGACACCTAGCCTTAGCACTAGGGTTGTTAAAATAGGTTAACTCTTTTGGTTTTCGAACTAATATCCCCCTTTTCTCCTTTCTTAACACCTCATCCCTTTCTATTTTTATCTTAGTATATCTATATTGGAGGTCATATAACTCTTTAAAAGTTTTCTCTGAATTAAATTTAAATTGCCTTCTCTCATATTCAGCTTTATTAAGTAACTGTTGAATACGAACCACCAAATCCCTCGCTCTACTCAACGTTCTCTCCAGTTTTAAATTCATTTTTTTCAATCGCTCTATCTTCTATATAGATTACAAATATCTCGTTGTCATACAAGCATTCAAGAAGAGCATATTAAAGGCTTCTATCAAACTTAACAGCTTTATAACCATACAAAGTATAATCCTATCAAAGTTAAACGAACTACATAGTTTGGAGCAGAGTACTACAGACTATTTAAAGAATCTTGTTAATGTCTACCTCAGCTGGAGGATCTGATGTCTTATCAGCAGCTATAGCTGGTTCAGTGGGTGTAACAGGTACATTGGCTGGATCAACAATATTATCCACAATTTTACTTTCTACCTCTGCAGGAAAGTTTATCTCACCACCCCAGTAGCTGGCGTACTCTGTAGAGCTAACTTTCTCGACCTCCGAGTAGTTTGTTTTATATTTTTAGGTGCTAGAGGTGGAAGACTAATGACATCATCAGCAGTCAAACGAGCTTTCTCCTCAGCCATAGCTCGTTTCTCGTGAGCTAGCTGAACTTTGGATACTATGAAATCTACCCTCTTATCCCTATGAATACCTAGAACACCAAGTAACTATTTTAACTTGACCTGATTACGAGTAACGCAGTCGAACAAGTTGGTATTATCAGGTGCCGATGAAGGATTAGATCTGACAAAACAAGGAGAAAAGCATTAATTAACCTCTCGAAGACATGATAATGGTTAGTCAAAGATTGATCAACGCTACGTACTCGGGTTATAATATTTATGGTTCAAAACGAGCACTGGTTCATCTGGAACCTGCATACAGTTACCCCCTACCTATACAAGGTGATCATTCTATGGTCTACCCGCAGATTCAAAGTTAATATTTTTTGGCCTAGATGAATCACTATACAGGTATCCAGTACTTCGATCTTTGACATATTTTCATTTATTAAATTTCAACATATCCTTGGCTTTGAACTGCTTGGCAGTCCCTTCTTTTCTCCATTTATCATTCAGTGCCTCACATACCCTCATAATCTCATATACATTCCCATTTAGTTGGGCAGGGCAACACTGTAATACATTTATAACCCCTTTTTGAAAGAAGTTCAGAGGAACTCTAAGGCCATACACGACCTAATTCAAGTAACATAGAAACCCATCATTCAGGCCTGCTAGCCTGAGGCCATTATTGTACGAGAGATTAACATCCTCACTAATCCCTCTCTCCCTTTTCTACTTCTCCAAACAAGGAACATGGTAGTATACCGCCTCCTCCTCTTTTCCTGGGACATTGGCCCTAAACCAGCGACCTTGGTCCACTAGATAACTTCTCCATTCTCCTTGCAATTTCTTTTTGTATTTCAAAAATTTATTTCCTACATCTACTCCCTCTGGGTATATAACAAATAATTTATCTTTCTCTTTTCTTTCCTCTATCTCTATCACTTTCCCTATTTTACTAGTTTCCCTAACTTTTACACTCACCTCTATACTATTTACAGTTTCTTCCATGGCATTATACTCGTCCTCCCTCCTCGACGACGATGTTTCCTCCAAACTTGAAGATACTATAGATTTACTCATGGGAATTCAAGGTTTAGAACGCATACTAGACCTACAGATACACAAAATATTTTATCATTATCACTACTTTACATATTATACCCTACACACAGTAAAAATAGCCCCACACATATTTTTACCCAATCAACACGCTTACTTTACAATTTCCCAAAATAAAAAGTAATCATTTCAAGTTTCCCTCTTCTTCTCCAAACAAGCATTTTCTCTCTTTATAGTTTATTCATATAACAAAGCTTCTTATACACTACAAAACTCTCTCATCAATTACTTAAAGATCTTAAAATACCTATATTATCAAACTTTTGTATCCCTCAATCTAAAAGGATAAACAGGCAATATCATACAAATTACTAACAACAACAAATCAAACAAACAGAGACACATATTATCAACCTGTACTTGAAGAACAACAATTTTCTATTTTACCCGAACGTCTTACCGAGAGTGGCAGCTTTCGTCGCTTTTCCAACAATTTTATATCACCCGATGAACTTTTTCCTCTTAAATCACACTCAGAACTCAAACATTTCATCTCTTTGGAGATAGGATTTGCACAACTTTTCTCTCTTTCTACAACTATTAATAATTTATGAGGAAGAGAGATATGAGATTTTATACTCTTCCTCAGTTTACGAAATGATGGCTCTTTTAGATATGTGTCAATCGCCCCCACTGTCTCTATAGACACGTCTTTTCGGTTAACAACATTAATAACTTCAGTGATAACGTTTATTGGCATTACGTCTGACACTATTGTCTTTCATTAAAAAATCCTGCCCCTCAACCCCAGCCCAGTACAATCGACCAATCACCTTACTTTTATACTGTACCAAGATCGTACGACATTCCTAAAATAGTTTAATATTCAAAATTCAAAGATATCTATAAAGTTGTCAAAATCATACAGCTGCCATCCACAATAACTGTACACAGACAGTAAAACAAAATATTTTATTCTTATTCATCTCAGATCGACGCAATAACTATGCCTCATTCTAAATATAACAGATTACTGCAAAATAGATTACTTATTTATTGTGAACTTCAACAGTTCGATCTTACAGACTTCTGTAGTTATATTTAAAGCAGCCTAGATGGTTCACCTTGCCACATGAAATTATCTCTCCCCCTTCTGCCCTTGCATCCTCTTCCACAAGTTTGTCACATACGAGCTGTCGAACGGTCATTTCTCGAATTGTGGCATCCAATAGAGACCTACGAAACATATCGCACCAGAAAGAAGTGATCATACTCTGCATGCCTGCCTTCATCATCAAGGTCGATCAAATTCAATGGCCATTTCGGTATCACAGTATCATAAGACAGTTAACGAAAATATCACTCATAAAGTTCATCAACCTTGATATGGAACCTATCGCCTGCTACATTACGAACACGCCGAGAACGTGTCCTCACCGTGGTTACTCACAAATAAAAGTATCCTTGAAGAAGATACAAGACATAGAAGCCAAGAATCCCTACTTTATATAGACACCAACAAGATCTTTGAGAATCCATATCACCCCATTGATTTTGCTAGAAGAAATATTTTATAAGAAAACTTTTAGGATAGAAGAATATAAATAGCCAATCCCGATTATTGTGACAGGTCATTATTTCCATATTGTGAAATATCTTCTCAGATTTTATGCGCACAGATATGAAGATGGCAACATACAAAATCAAGCAAGTCCAGCGGTAGTGTCACGCCCTAAAATCCAATAATCGGTAGCTAGACCAATTATTATCATTCAGAATGTGCAGGTCAGGGAATCCAACCGATTCACCCCCACAAATAACCAAGCCAAAGACAAGTTCAGGCTCGGTCATTGACTATAGCAATATCATCTTTTTAAAAGGAAAGGAAGCGGAAGCAAAAGATATATATACATCACCAAAATGTAAATACAATATCTCGAAACAAAACAACATCCAAAGCTGAGAACCTACAAGAATACTCTCCAACGCCGCTCAGCAGCTACCAAAATCGCCAGCAACATAACTGAAAACCCTCAGTAAGAACCAGCTACTACTCTGCCCCTGAAAGGGGGGGAAAATATGAGAGTGAGCAAAACCACGGCTCATTAATAACCCAACAGTGATAAACAACATACTAATAAAACTAGTGCAAAGAAAGAAGAAGAGGTGCATGAGATAAGGAATGTAAAAGGCACTGTGATATATATAAGTTAAAGAATAGAGTGAGAGGACCTATAGGGGAAGAGGAAAAGGAATTGAGATATGCTGATGTGATGTGATATGATGCGATGAAATATGATATGATTCTAAAATGGTCCTACAGTGAATGTTTATGCAATCATGAAGTCAAGAACTAGACCTTAAAATTTAAAGTATTGGACTGATTAGCCACTAATGTAATATAACCTTAAAGAGACCTCAGATGGATACAATGGGTTTGATTTGTTTCAAGCTCAACCCGGTTAGGATATTACCACTTGATCAGAGTGAATAGCGGTTTCAACCCGAGGAGCATCGCCCTCAAACTATTCAAATTCTAAGGTATTTCAACCTCTCAGGATAGTGCTGGAACCAGAGGGGAACTATTTCATACCATTCCATACTCCAGGATGGTATTCAGGTATCATAGTATCTCAGCCATAACTCACCATACTATTTCAGCCCGAGCTAGGAATCCTCCTAACCTATCGGAGGCCGGTCGATTTGGAGTGAGTTTATGTATCCGATCCCGTTAAGTAAAAAGAATATCAAACTCACGCCGCAAACAGATCCCAAGGATCAAAATACAAAGGTGGCCGACACGGCCAACACACTTAGGATAACCCCTGCCTGAGAAAGGGTACACAATCCTAACGTACAACCCCAACTATGGCCAGCACACACATAGGTAAATAATCTTATCACAGTTAAACAGTGACCTCTACTCACAACATCCAAACCCATCAGTCTCTCAGGACTGAAACACAGTAGCCCAACCCATCAGCCTCTAAAGGCAGAAACACCGAACTCATGAACAAGGCTACAAGAATACCCCACTAATGCATGACATCATAAAAGACACCCGAGAGGCACAACTCTAATGCCTATATTTAGGAATCGATGCAAAAGAAACCAAATACAACAACCACGACAAAATGAACAATTATAAGTTAACTAAATGACAAATACCTCAGTGCCAAAGCACAATTCTAACTAGCACAGGTTAACTAGTATAGGAATTTAATAGTGAAGGGACACTCGCCTGATATAAAGCTCGAATCCTGGCAAAGATCACGATCCGTACTCCAAAACCTAGTTCCGTCCCTCGGCAACCGGAACCCAAAAAACTATTGAATCAGACAATCACAACAACAATCAATCAATGCTATATCATAACAGCAACTCAATCAAACCAATCGAAACCAAGCCACCAATCAAGAGAATCAGGAAAACTAGGGTTAAAGGAAAAGGGGAAACTTACCGAAATCGGAAATGCTGACGATGGAAGGAGATGAAGGTGAAATCCTCTCTCTAGACTCTCTCTCCAACAACTCTCACCAACATTCTCTCTCTAAGCTCTCTCCAACACTCTATCTCTCTAAAGAACTAACCCAAAATGAAAGGAGAGGAAAGATAAAAGCAAACAAGGAATACGATTGTCGTTCGAACGACAAACGATCAAAAGGCAACTGTTCGAATGGTCGTTCGAAGGAAAACATTTCCTTGGGCCAACCCTCCAGGGGTTATGTCACTTCGTTCGAAAGGTCGTTCGAATAAAAAAGAGGTCGTGCGAATGGATACAGTCGTCCGAATGGACACAGAAGTCGTTCGAACGGCTTGGAGATCTTGGGCCAAATTCTGCGAGACAAGTCGACTCGTTCGAACGAATATGGATGTCGTTCAAACGACTACTGAAAAATTCCCAAATATGCTCAGATCCACACGATCACCCTCAAGCCAAAACATCTCAACACGCACAAGCCAAAAACAACAACAATAACACCTAGCAATCACAGGCTCCCCAAAACAGAACACAACCACCGCCAGACAACTAACCTAGAAACTACAAAGCCACCCAAACCACAGAAAGAAGAATACTAAGACTTGATACAAGAAAATAAGATGAAGGTGCCAATGATATGGATGCATAATGTATGGATACAGATGAATAAAAATGAAAGAATAGAAATGAATAAATAACAGAAATTTAAGGGACACTTCATTCTACCCTCCTTAAAGAAAATTTCACCCCAAAATTTCCACACATACCTCAGTCAGAGAATAAATGAGGATAACGGCCTCTCACATCCGCCTCTAACTCCCAAGAAGCCTCACTAGGATCATGGTGAGTCCACTGAACCTTCACAAACAGAATGTGCTTGTTGCGAAGAATCTTCTCCTCACGGTCCGAAATACATACCGAATGCTCTATGTACGGTGCATCTTCCTGAACCTCTAGGTGTTCCCAATCAATCACATGAGTAGGATCCCGTTCATACTTCCTGAGCATCGATACATGAAATACATTGTGAACTCGACTCAGTTGCGGCGGCAATACCAAACGGTAAGCCAACTCTCTAACTCTTGCAAGAATCTCAAAAGGTCCAATGAACCTCGGAGCCAACTTTCCTTTCTTACTGAAATGCATCACGTCCTTCATCGGAGAAACCTTCAGCAAAACATGATCACCGATCTCAAACTCTAGAGGTCTCCTACAGATGTCGGCATAAGTCTTCTGTCGGATCTAAGCTGTATGTAACCGATCTCTAATAATAGTAACTACCTCAGTAGTCTCAAGAACCAAGTCTGGCTCCAGTAAACTCTGTTCGCCAACCTCTGCCCAACTCAGCGGCGATCTACACGGTCTACCATATAAAGCCTCATAAGGTGCCATACCGATGCTCGACTGAAAGCTGTTGTTGTATGCAAATTCTGCCCAAGGTAAGTACTCGTCCCAGCTACCCTTGAAGTCCAAAACACAAGCCCTAAGCATATCCTCAAGAATCTAGTTCACTCTTTCCATCAGACCGTCGATCTGGGGGTGAAATGCTTTGCTGAAATCTAATCTGGTATCCATAGCTCGCTGGAAGCTCTTCCAAAAGTTACTGGTAAATCTGGCATCTCGATCTGACACTATAGACACTGGAACCCCGGGTAGACGCACTATCTCTTTCACATATAATATGCTCAGCTCGTCAACCGCCAAAGTCTTGTGAACCAGAATGAAATGTGCCGATTTAGTCAATCGGTCTGCAATCACCCAAATAGAATCATGGTTCTTTTTCGTCTGTTGCAATCCCGAAATGAAATCCATTGCCACGTGTTCCCACTTCCACTCAGGAATCTGTAAAGGTTTAAGCTGCCCCGCTGGATTTTGGTGTTCGACTTTCACCTGTTGACATGTAAGACACCTAAAAACGAACTCGGCTATCTCTCGCTTCATGTTGTCCCACCAGTATTGTCTCTTCAAGTCCTGATACATCTTGGTACTGCCTGGATGAATAGTATACCTCGAACTGTGTGCCCCACTCAAAATATCACGCTTCATCACCTCTGAGTCTGGCATGCATAATCTGGCCCTGAATCTGATACTGCCATCTGAGCTAACTATCCAATCTGGTATGTTATCATCTGATGCCCAAGACTGCATCCTAGCATCCTGTTGTCGTGCTTCTATAATCCGAGAGATCAATGAAGACTAAACTCTCAAATTAGCAATAAAACTACCCGTACCCTGTGAACACAAACTCAACCCAGAATTTGCCACATCACGAAGCATCAACCACTCACGAATCATCAAACGTGCAAGAATTCCCCTAGGCAAACGGCTCAAAGAGTCAGCCACCACATTTGCCTTCCCTGGGTGATACTGTAACTCAACATCATAATTCTTCAAGAATTCCATCCACCGGCGCTGTCTCATGTTCAGCTCTTTCTGTGAGAAAAGGTATCTCAAACTCTTATGATCCGAAAAGAGAACGAACCTCTCCCCGTAAAGATAATGACGCCAAATCTTCAACGCAAATACCACAGCTGCCAACTCGAGGTCATGAGTAGGATAGTTCCTCTCGTACACCTTAAGTTGTCTTGAAGCATAAGCCACTACCTTTCCCACCTGCATTAGAACACAACGCAACCCACTGAGTGAAGCATCCCTGTAAACCATGTACTTCTGCCTACTAGACGGAACAATAAGAATAGATCCTGTAGTCAATCTCTTCTTCAACTCTGCGAAAGCTGAATCACATCTGTCATCACAAAAAAATTGAACATCTTTCTGCATCAAGCGAGTCAAAGGAGCTACAATCCGTAAAAATCCCTCGATGAATCTACGATAATAACCGACCAATCCCAAAAAGCTACAGATCTTTGTAACGTTCGTCGGTTGAACCCAATCTGCAACGGCCTCAACCTTAGAAGGATCTACTGCAATTCCTTCATTGGACACAACATGCCCTAGGAGTTTTACCTCTTTCTGCCAAAAGTCACACTTCACAAATTTCGCAAATAATGTATTCTCCCTCAAAGTCTGTATTGCAATCTTTAAGTGTTCCTCGTGTTCGGCCTCGATCTCCGAATATATCAAAATGTCATCCACGAATACAATAATAAATTGATCGAGATAAGGTCGGAAAACTCGGTTCATCAAATCCATAAAAGCCGCGGGCGTGTTTGTCAAACCAAATGGCATAACCTAAAAGTCATAATGTCCGTAATGAGTCCAAAATGTTGTCTTCGAATCATCCTCCTTCTTGATCCTCAGCTGATGGTAACCCGATCTAAGATTAATCTTCGAGAATAACTGCGCTCCCTGAAGCTGGTCAAACAAGTCCTCGATCCTAGGTAAGGGATACTTATTCTTAATCGTGACTTTGCTCAACTTGCGGTAATCAATACACAGTCGCATAAACCCAACCTTCTTCTTCACAAATAATACCATAGCTCCCCACGGTGAAGTACTTGGCCGGATGAATTTATGCTCCATCAACTCAGAAATTTGGTCATATAATTCTTTCAGCTCGATAGGTGCCATACGATACAAAGCCTTCGAAATTGGAGCCATACCAGGTAAAAGGTCTATACTGAAATCAATCTCTCAATTTGGCGGCAAACCAGGAATCTGCTGGAAAATGTTGGAAAAATCACACACCACCAGGATAGTACTGACATCAACACTAGAGGATTCTAGCTCTAAAAATGCCAACAAACCGTCTTCTGACCGTGCTGGTTCTGAACTAACGAACACAAACCGCTTTTTACCAGGAATACTGAAAGTAGCTGTCTTCTCAAAACATTCCAAGGTAAATCGATGCGTCGACAACCAATCCATACCCAAGATAATGTCAAACTCATGCATCGCTAGTACCATCAAGTCTGCTGAAAGGACGCGACCACACACAACTATCGGGCAATCTCTACAAATACGAGAAATAGAAATCGAAGAATCGAGAAGAGTACCCACAGAAATATCATCATGCAATAAGGAAGACTCAAAACCAATAGTGCAGAGTAATACATATGATATGAATGAATGCGATGCACCAAAATTGAAAAGAACACGAGCGGGCGAAAAGGAAATGTGAATCGTACCTTCCACTACAGGTGGAGCGGCGCGAGCATCTTGTCTCCCAACTGCGTACATCCTACTCCGCTCATGCCCCTGCTGCTGACTAGGATACTGTAGCCTCTGTTCACTCAGAGGACCTAGAAATATCTGCCTCTGACCGCCCTGAGGACCCAGAAGAATCTGCCTACTCGGCAGACTTAAATTGTTTCTGCTGAAATTGCTGAAGCTGCTGAGGTCGCGGCTGGTGACTAACATGATCCTAAAACTATCTCAATGGTTGTGGACCTCTGACAAGTTTAGGACAAGGCCTCTTAGCATCTTCCTTCTCCTCACAGTTCCAGCACTGACCGGAACCAAGCAGTGGTCAATTTGATTGCTGCCCACCAGTAACTCTAGCTGACACACTCTTTGTAGTACCCAACCTCTACCTCTTGGGACCCCAGTTCTCAGACTGCCCCTCAACTGCCTTACCTTTATCAGGTCTCTGATCTTGCCTCCCCTGGTTCCTCACGTCTCTAGATCTGCGATCCTCAATGTCGTTCTGCTCTATAGCCAAGGCTTTAGACAAAACCTCTTTGTAAGAACTAGCATCTCAAGCGATCAAGAACTTCCTAAAGTACGGACGAAGACCCTTCAAAAATTTCATCTTATGTCGACCCTCATCTTGAACGATAAACAGAACATATCGGGAGAGCTCGTTAAATCGTTGGTCGTACTGAAAGGTACTCATATCACCCTGCTCAAGCATATAGAACTTAGATATGCGGGAGTTTGTAACTCTGCGGAAAATACTGCTCCAAGAATCGGTCCTGAAAGGATGCCCAAAGTATAAGAGTCTCCGCAATCGTCCACTTGGCGGTATCCCACCAATGATCTGCCTTAGCCTGCAATAGATAGGTGGCAAGTGTCACCCTCTGATCCTCCGGATACTTCATTGCATTCAAAGTCTTCTTTATGGAATTGAACCAAGTCTCTATCTCAGATGGAACTAGTGTGCCAGAAAATGTCGGATGCTTGTATTTCTGGAACTGCTCGAGGTAACTATATTTTCTAACCGCTGGGCTCCTGGCCTGCTGAAAATAAGCCGTGAAGCTTTCCATGAACTGTCTCATCTCTGCTGAAATACTGGGAACAGCTGGGGTAGGCAAAATGATAGGCTACTCTGGAACTACTGGAGCTGAAGGAACACCCTGATCAATCGGGACTAACCCCAAACTCTCCTGGCTAAGAACAGACTCGTCAGCAAGTGCACCACTGCGCAAACCTCAGCGGCCAAGGCCGACTGCACGGCCTCTGCCTCCGCCACCTCTGCCTCTGTCGCCTCCAGCAATCTACACAACAGAAGCATACCTCAGGAAAGGAGGAAAAGATGATAAAATATGTAAAACCGAAAAGAATCGATCCTAACTCCATCAAGAAAGAATTACTCGTCATATGATTGCTAAACCAGAGATAGAGATTAACCTACAGCTCTGATACCAAGTCTGTCACGCCGCAAAATCCAATAATCGGTAGCTAGACCAATTACTATCATTCGGAATGTGCAGGTCAGGGAACCCAACCGATTCACCCCCATAAACAACCAAGCCATAGGCAAGTTCAGGCTCGGTCATTGACTATAGATATATCATCAGAGTAAAAGGAAAAGAAGCAGAAGAAAAAGAAAAAGATATATATACATCACCAAAATGTAAATACAATATCTCGAATACAGAAAAGCGTCCAAAGCTGAGAACCTACAAGAATACTCTCCAACGCTGCTCAGCAGCTACCAAAGCCGTAAGCAACACAACTGAAAACCCTAAGTAAGAACCAACTACTACTATACCTCTTAAAGGGTGGAAAATACGAGAGTGGGAAAAACCATGGCTCAGTAATAACACAACAGTGTTAAACAACATACTAATAAAACTAGTACAGAGAAAGAAGAAGAGGTGCATGTGATAAGGAATGTAAAAGGCACTGCGATATATATAAGTTAAAGAATAGAGTAGGAGGACCTACAGAGAAAGAGGAAAAGGAATTGAGATATGCTGATGTGATGTGATATGATGCGATGAAATATGATATGATTCTAAAATGGTCCTAAAGTGAATGTTTATCCTATCATGAAGTCAAGAACTAGGCCTTAAAATTCAGAGTATAAGAATAATCAGCCACTAATGTAATATAACCTTAAAGAGACCTCAGATGGATACAATGGGTTCAATTTGATTCAAGCTTGACCCGGCTAGGATATTACCACTTGATCATAGTGAATAGGGGTTTCAACCGAGGAGCCATCGCCCTCAAACTATTCGAATTTTAAGGTATTTTAACCTCTCAGGATAGTGCTGGAACCAGAGGGGAACTATCTTATACCATTCCATACTTCAGGATGGTATTCAGGTATAATAGTATCTCAGCCATAACTCACCATATTATTTCAGCCCGAGCTAGGAATCCTCCTAACCTATCAGAGGCCGGTCGATTTGGAGTGAGTTTATGTATCCGATCCCGTTAAGTAAAAAGAATATCAAACTCACGCCGCAAACAGATCCCATGGATCAAAATACAAAGGTGGCCGACACGGCCAACACACTTAGGATAACCCCTGTCTGAGAAAGGGTACATAATCCTAACGTACAGCCCCAACTATGGCCAGCACACACATAGGATAACCATCTGCCTCAAAGGAGGGCAAACAATCCTATCACAGATAAACAGTGACCTCCAGTCACAACATCCAAACCCGTCAGTCTCTCAGGACTGAAATACAGCAGCCCAACCCATCAGCCTCTAAAGGCAGAAACACCGAACTCATGAACAAGGCTACAAGAATACCCCACTAATGTATGACATCATAAAAGACACCCGAGAGGCACAACTCTAATGCCTATATTTAGGAATCGATACAAAAGAAACCAAATACAACAACCACGACAAAATGAACAATTATAAGTTAACTAAATCACAAACACCTCAGTGCCAAAGCACAATTATAACTAGCACAGGTTAACTAGTATAGGAATTTAACAGTGAAAGGACACTCACCTGATATAAAGCTTGAATGCCGACAAAAATCACGATCCGCACTCCAAAACCTAGTTCCTCCCCTCGACAACCGGAACCCAGAAAACTACTGAATCAGACAATCACAGCAATAATCAAGCAATGTTATATCTTAACAACCACTCAATCAAACCAATCGAAACCGAGCCACCAATCAAGAGAATCAGGAAAACTAGGGTTAAGGGAAAAGGGGAAACTTACCAAAATTGGAAATGCTGACGAAGGAAGGAGATGAAGGTGAAATCCTCTCTCTAGACTCTCTCTCCAACAACTCTCACCAATAACTCTCACCAACACTCTCTCTCTAAGCTATCTCCAACACTCTCTCTCTCTAACAAACTAACCCAAAATGAAAGAAGAGGAAAGATAAAGCAAACAAGGAATACAATTGTCGTTTGAACGAATGCCAAGTCGTTCGAACGACTAATGACAAAAAGGCAACTGTTCGAATGGTCGTTTGAACGAAAACATATCCTTGGGCCAACACTTCAGGGGTTATGTCACTCGTTCGAATGTTCATTCGAGCGAAAATGAGATCGTGCGAATGGATACAGTCGTCCTAATGGACACAGAAGTCGTTCGAACGACATGGAGATCTTGGGCCAAATTCCACGATACAAGTCGACTTGTTCGAGCGAATATGGATGTCAACAGATAATTGAAACACACCATCTGATAATAATTATCCCTCGCCTCCCGAGATTGGTGTCGGCAGATGCAAAGGTTGGTATCCAAAATGCTTGATGCGCAGTTCTTCTATCTTTCTACGAATCCTAGACTCCCGAGATTGGTTCCTTATAGTCACCATACTCTCAGCAGTTAACAGATTTCAAGTACAGAAACAAGAACTAAAGAGAATAGTTTAAAAGTGAAGACTTGGTTTATCATACACAACTCAGAGTACTCTTTATACTATGATCAGCATTTAAGCTGACTCTTCAAATTCCCAATGTCAGGAAGATTTCCCATGCAACAACATTGACTTGAACTATTGGTTCTAGAAAACCTAAAATACACAAACAAATATTCATAAATATACGTTGGAAATGATTTCCAGATATTAACTGCTGTAACACCACTTGCCCACAATATTTATCGTATTGTTGGCTGAGAGGGGGCGGTTGTAGTGGCTTATTCCGCATCTCAGACTCGTGCTTCATCTTTGACCAACATACAAACTTTCGACCTCATCAATACCGCACGTAGCACATTTATAGTACAATCAGAATCAAGATAGCAACATCAGGAAATAGTTATAGCACAAGTTTCTCAATCAACACCACTCGCCCATGATGCTTCTCGTACTCTTGGTTGAGAGCCATCTTGTAATAGCTTATTCCGCATCTCAGACTCATACTTTGTCCTCAACCTCATCAACATATTCAGTATCCCTAAGTTCTAGTCATCACTTTCGACCTCTATATCAACAGTTCGAGTTAAGTAAATGTATAGTCATCTACGAAGCAACAAAGATCAAAACATTACATAATCTGGTCAAAGAATATCTTGCATATATTTTGTAACGTCCATCATTAAGAATCTTAATGGTCATCAAACGGTCATATTAGGAGACCTATAAATAGGACCAGAGAATTCCAGATGAAGGACATAGGAATCCTTACTCTAATATCGCATATACTCAGAACACTCGTTGTAATAAGCTAGTAATCTCAATAATATCACTCTCTCTTTCTCAAATCCTCAAGAGAGGTCGTATTTTTTAACCTATTTAAAGGTTTTCTACGCTAAATTACCTTGTTAGCTATCACTTACTATTCTTCAGCGTTCTAAACATATCTGGTGTAAAGGCTAAGTTTGAATCCCAAAATTAGGCTATTATACAAGGAGCTGATGGAAATTAGGATGGAACTCTTACGACCCACTCAGAACTAATGCCAAATTGGTAGAATATATCATCGAGGAAAGAAATCACCTCCTTATAGTCCTTTGAGTGACATGATTTTTTTTTTGTCTATTTTGACTCCAAATCTACTACTGCAAGGACGTAGTAATTACCCTCAGATTTCAGGGATCAGACCGATGAAATTGATGTTTTAAACCTTGAATATCTCTGTTGGTATAGATTTTTTAGAGAACAGTTTTGCATAAATTCCATTTTAGGGATACTAGTAGCCTCTGTACGAGTCGTAAAAGATCTTAGCATCTCAAAGGATTGTTGACCAGTGAAAACCACTTTGTATTACCTTTACATCCATTCTCTTGGCACTGAGATATTCTCTACATGCATCAAGATGAATGATCTGAAGTGTACTCATGATTTCCTTCTCATGGATACATCTCCTCACGACATGGTCCATGGAAAACCTATAAAGATATGGCGCTTTCCATAAAAATCTTTGAGAGTAGGCTATTAACTTTTCCTTTTTTGTGGGCATCCAATGTTCAATTTTTTTATACGTAAAGTAGCTTTATAAATTTGAATACCAGTGATGAACAACCAAATACATAAATTTCTACCTGTATCCCTAAGCTTAGGTAGTGCTTCAATCTCAGTGAAGAAAACTTTCTTGTTTTCATCAAACCTTTGCTTTTTTGCATGTGCTTCTTTTAGGAACTTGGCATACGATGGTACATGTCTAGTTGTTTCGAGTAATGACATGTTAATATTTGTGTGCTTAAAATTTTCGTCGAGCTCCCCGTAGTCTTGGTTAGGAGCTAAAGTTTGTGTCTTTGGAATACTGGGTGGTGCTCCTATTGTGGCAACTTCTTGATTTTCCTTTTTCGTATCACTTCCAATGGGTGTACGCTTCATTTTTTTTAGGTACCATAGGCATTGTACTTTTGAGCGTGGTGATTGCATTGTAGCGTTCTGTGGCATTATTCGCCTGGGTGATGTCTATTCTATATTGGCCCTTTGGATTTTTTTCTAGTGGCTTGGGAACTTTCCTTATTCCCTACGGATAGAGTTTTTAGCCAGTTGGGCTACAGTTATTTTTATCTAGCCGTATTTATGACCATGATTATTGATTATATTAATCTTTCGGCAGTACGAGATTCTGCTAAGATCCTCTTAGAGCCTTTCAACATATCACATGAGTTAGCTAGATGCATGCAGGATTATTGAAGTATACTAGACAGAGATCAGTGGTTTATGTAATGTTGATTTGATGACCATATGTACATAGCACTAGAAAAAGATGGAAATGTGAATGCTTATTTTAACGATGATGATGAGGACCTATAGAGGACCCGAATGAGGATGAACCTATGCATGACCCTGATGAGGAGCAGATTGAGGATTTTAACTAGGATATTCTAGTTGTAATTGACGTATGCGAGCCAGTTGGCATGGGTAACCCAAATCACGACTATAAGTAGTTGATGTGCATTTTACTTTTCCATAGAGTCTGCTTTTAATTTAGTTATTTTATTTCACATGAAATAGTGTCGTAAATGTCTGGTGCATAAAAAAATATATTATGCAATTAGTGCATATCCTTCATTTTAATTTATTGCTCATGACATCTTATTGGCGACATACTGGTAACGTTTACTTTTGCCCATTCATTTTTACTTTATATTTCACTTATTTATCTATCCAGTATTCATGACAATGTTCAATTAAGTTTGGGGGTAAGAAACTATTTTTAAGTTTTTATAGAAAACTCGTTGGTAAAGTATAGCTAATTAGTTTATGATTGCAAATAACTCTAAATAATCTTTTAGATTGAGTAGTTAGGAAAAAAAGTGGAACCCTCAGAGTTTTGACTACTTAAAAGGATTATGGACTAAGACTCCAAAATTGAAAGAAAAAAAAAACATATTAACGATATTCTCAGAAATAAAGTTAATAATTTCTTGAAAGAAATAACACTTCACACCAACAACATTATTCGCCCAAAGCAGTTATTAAAAAACACTTAATCAATCCAGAGAGAGTAATGAACTCACTACCTGTAATAGTTAAAAAATGAATTAGCAAATGACATAGTGTGATAAAAAAATAAAAATAAATAAAAGAGTAATGAAAGAAGAAAAGCTATCAATGTATAAAGTTAATAAATAATGGTGTGAGCCTGAAGTTTAGGTCATGAAGGGACTCTAAATCCTAGCACCCATAATCAATTAGTATGAGTTATCGACCAATTTGATACTGGAGAATCATTATAAGAAGTGATAACAATGTAAAATTGTTCCTAATTTAGCTAATTAAAGCTGCCAATTGAATGGAGAGAGTAAGATACTCTCCTGCTAAAAACTCTATAAGCAGGAAGTTAAATAATTGAATGATAATCTTCAAATATAAAATATTGAAGCTGTGACAACACACGCTCGAAAATATAACCCTTTTGGGGGGATCTTATTGGTAGTCATTATAATATAATTTGATTTCCTCTCGGGTTTACCTAATGATTTTGGTAAACCCTCTTAAGTTGATAAATAAACTAAAATCTTTTTTGGAAACTATCTACAATATATTTAGGATTAACAAGAGTTACTCTGACAATCAAATAAGTAGTTCAAAATACATGAAATGTTGAGTTACAGATTTTTGCAAGTGGAAATATTGAAAACCCTTACGATATAATTATAACTTATCCATCAGGGACACCTAGAGATTTAAAGGCTTATTGCATAGGCTAAATACAATAGTGAAACCTGCAAAAGTGGCTTAAATTCTCAAGTGTATTTTATTTTACTTGGGACGAGCAAGAATACAAGTTTGAGGGAACTTGATAGGCAAATGTATGTGTTGAATTTAAGACCATTTATCAAAAGCTTTTGGCCATCCTGAAATCGATGTATCTAATAATTGTCTAGTTATCTCTCTTTCAAATTCTCTACTCTACTTGAAATGATTTGATAAAAAAAGTGTCAAATATTATCTAAAATGACAAGATAACCACTTTGAAGATCTATAGTAGTTTAGCATATCAAGTTTACTAAGAAAAGGGCAAGTTGGGATCTCTAAAATCCAAATTCTTCACAGAGATAAGATACTAACATATTTGACCTACTTTTAGCATCTATAAGACAAGCGAAGAAAACCTAAAAAAATGGGAGACTGTGCCCATTACCCACTGGCAATTATCGCTGGCCAATAGACAAAGCCTAGCGATTACCGGCACCATCAAGCATCAAAAGCCACGATTTTGGGCACAAATCCCAAGGAGGTCTCTATTTAATAATATGTTCTCCCTCCCCAAACCTATTTTTCATTTTTACTATGTTTTAGAGGGCATGAGAATTGAGTTTATATCTAAAATCTCTAAGTCTTAAATGAATCATAGTTAGTTTAATTTTGTTTTTGAAGATGTTGCAGGGTTAATTCCCTCAAACTAGATCTGAGGAGGTAGCCCTATAGGTATTTAGGAATTTCTTGCAGGTAATAGGTTCGACCTAGAGGCCTAAGATTACTCTTAAAGGTTGTTCTTCAACTCTATTGAATCCAACAAGTTTGAGGAAGTAGAGAGCAACTCTAACCTGGAGAGAAATCGATTACTTAAATAAGGGGTTGACTTCTCAGCCTACTTAGTAACCTCTAGACCTAGAAATTTTTCTTGTCTTCGCACAAGAATAGACAATACCAAGGTAAGCACCTAAAATTTGAACATAGACCATGATGGGTTAAGTTATTTAATTTACTTTTGACGAAGAGATCATAAAAAGAACTCTAAACCCCTCAGATTGGATTTAAAAGGGAGAATTCGAGGAAAGGCCAAAAACATAATAGTAATTAAAACCAATAGTCGAATCTGAAAGTCTAGTTAAGCTTAATATTTGAATTACAACTCCTAGTTTAATGTAGATTTTCGGTAAGACAAAACCATATTTTCTCTAAATTTTAGTTTACCCGAGAATAAGGTACCTCTCCATGGATTGAGACCCTACTTTCCTTTCACTATATTAATTAGATAAGTAAGATTTTGATTAGACTAACGACAATCTATTAAGAGGTTTATGGATTGAACGAATGTCTTGAGTGGCTGCTCCAGATTGTTTATTCTCTCCACGTTGGTTTAAAAGGACTGCTGTTGTGGAGTAGATTGTTGGTATTGCCTCTTGGATGCTTGATAATGTTAATATGGTAGTTTGGTTTTCCTACAGGTCCTCCTTAATGTTACCCTATCATATAGGACATACTATGGTGTTGTTGAAATGTCGATCGGCATATGATTATTTGGAGCTCCATAATTGAGAGCCTGAGCACTTTCTTTATGTGGTTCCTCTTCGTAAAGAATGGAAGGGCATGATTCTATGGCATGTTAAGGGATAAGACATACGTTGCATGTCTCTTGAGCCACTAGGGTCAATTTTCTTTGGCTCCTTTCTAGTGGTACTAGAGAGTCCCAATTATATGAATTTCCTCCCATGGTTTCGAATAGATCTCCTGGATCTTTAGATGATTTTGACATTATAAATCATTAACATGTAGTATTAACAATGTACTTTTTAATGGGAGTGAGTCTATTATAAAAGCCATAGGTTTGTTACTATTTGTTTAATCCGTGATGTAGACAACAGAAAAAGAGACTCTTGAAGTGCTCATAACTTTCGTATAAGCTCCCTCATTCTGATTGAACTTGTGAATTTAATTACGTAAGAGATTCATTTTATGGATTGCAAAGAATGTTTTCAAGAATTTCAATTGTAATGTTTCCCACGCAGTGATGGTTGGCAAAAGTAGAGAATGTAATCAGACTTTGGCCTTATCCTTGAGAGAGAAAGGGAAGAGGCAAAGAAAAATAGACTCCTCAAAGCAATCCTTATATTGAAAAGAGACACAGAGTTCTATTGACAATTAGGGGTAGCAAATCCAAATTCTACACCAAGAATAAACTCGTGGAATCGCCAAACAAGAAATTGAACAAGAACAAGAACCGAATTCACATGCGGAGAAGGAAGTGGAAAACTCTTTCGGATAAAAGACACTCCCCGGACGAACAATCCACTAATAAAAGTCAAAGGTTACAATCACTCAAGCTTTCTCAAAGCTATTATGGAGTCTCACAAACCCTAGCTTTCTCTATCTATAATTAAACTCACATTAACATAGTTAGAAATACCCTAAGTCTTCCTTATGAGTTAGGGATCAAAATACGAATTACTGGGCAAGTTGACAGTGTGTAAAAAGGCATAATAAAAGATCTAGATCGACTACTGCTCGAACAGAGACTTATTTGCTCGAATAGGAAGGTTCAGATCCTTCAAAACAACTTTTCAATTTGAACAATGATTTTTTTGTTTGAACAAAAATAGTCAGAAAACTATTCAGCATTCTTTGTTCGAATGAGAAATCACTGCTCGAACATGAACATCATAAAAACTTCTATGAAGCCTTTTACCTTCAGCTTTGACCCTCATTCAATCCATGAACTTCAATGAATATCCAGGAATACAAAATTTTATTTCATTACACAACAATCACCCACTTGAAATCAAACCCAGACCTTCAATAATGAATTGCTAGTGCTATCCGGACCTTCATTTTTGAAGATCCACTTATAAAATTTCACAATCTTCCATGAATTTCCCACTAGAAATTTGATGTGAGGTTCCTCTAAATTCCCATATTTAAAGTAGCCACATTTTTAACGTGTAAACCGAACTCTTCACACCAAAGGCTATCGCACGACACAAATCCATGTGTCAATGTATTTGATTTTAACAAACCAAAATATCTTCTTTCAAATTTCTAAAATTGTACCATACTTCTACCTTTTCAATAAATGATACAATTAGCCATTGTCATCTTGATACTCATGTAGCTGTAGTATAACAACACAAGTCGTAGTTCTTTTCATGTCACCAATGTATCCGTCATCTCAAGATCACCAACCATAAAAGCCAAACAAGAACAAATCCATAGTACTAAGCCACAACATGTTTTCCTTGAATACCTAGTATTCATACCATTATCTCATAAATCTCACTTCATGGGAATTCTCTGGTCTCATGCAGCCCACGACATACGCTAGTAAACAAGGTACCCATGAGTTAGACATACCTCCATCTCATGCCGCATGTTTAAACACCACTCATGCCTAGGATTAGCCAATATCTTGCTTTAACCCTTTAATGAGATAACTGTGTCAACGACTCTTCAATTTCACCCTTCTAGAACTTGCATATGCAACTAGCATATCATCCATAGTATAAGGAAGGGTGACTTTTCAAAACTTATTATATCAACAATGGTCTTCGTGGTGTCTCCTAAAGCTATCAATTAAACATATCAAACATCGTGCCCCATCATTTCAGTGTATGCCTCGAATAACCATATAAGCCTCCATAATGAAACTCCACCCGGTAACTATGCATTCATGTAGCCAACTGACATACCCATCTTTAACAAGATCAATCATGAAGAATTGTTCATTTTGTATCAAGAATCACTTGATCCAAAAAATAAAGCCATCACAATATAAACTAGCTTCACAATCGATGAACCAAACATCTTGACGTAAATACTCATATCTACTTGTAAACCAACTTATGAAGTAAGTATTTATACCATCGGTAATAGGATTACATTGCATACCTGATATGGCGATTGAGATCCCATCTCATCATTATCCATGAAAAACTCTCACTTGTCCATGACCTCACCTTGTAAAGCCACCTTTTAGTCCTCACCAATACCGGTGAACCACAAACAATGTTGGGAGTAACGATAACAGGCCTTGGTTTCAAAACCTTAGTTATTATTTTCATAAAAATCATAGTATACGGTTCTCATTGGACCTTTTGAACTAATGGCCACAATACCATTTACAAATATTTTAACCTACTCGCATGACCAAGATTCATCCACTTTTTTTGTTTACTTATCCATGTCTTTGCACAGGACATCATCATTAGATATCACATCAATAAATTAGATAATTTCCCGATTATTTGCATTACAAGATCGGTCACCAAAATCATCATAAACATATCCAGTGAATATGCACAAAATAGAAATAAAATATAGTTACAATCTACTACTATAATATACAAAAGAAGTATAAATAATTACCTTATTTTTCGTCCAAGTGATTTCATCTAATAGTCCAAGATCCAATGCATAACAATGTTATATATCAACAATTAAAACTATCGCATTCGCCCAAAAAAATTTTGACAACTTGATGAAATATCTCATACTCTGCATCCTTTCAGTAATCTTACAGACCACACTTTTAACCACACCAAACCATCATGTTGTCATTGGAATCTTCTCAAGCCTTTCAATCCCAATAGATGCATCAAACAAAACAAAGCCATCATTGAAAAATGATTACCATCACCGTTAGACCCCATGATGCCTCAACATCGGACACTTCTTAATCTCAACCCAAGCTCTCCATCTCGCGAAGACATCAAACCAATCTATTTCATTTTTTAAGAAATGCACACCAGGATCTCTCCAGTGTAATCACCATTGAAAATATAAAAAAATTATGAAATCCCTCATTGGAACTAACTCTAGTCGGTTATCATACAACATCGCATAAGTAGTTCGATCTCATATTCTATTTTCTTCTCTTTTTTAGAAAACCCAACCTTTCTTTGCTTTTCCAAGACGATGTCTTCAAAAAAGAATAAATCTCTCATTGTTAACTTGTTAAGTCTTCCCCTCAAGAATAATACTTTCATCCAATATTCTCTTTCGTAACCAAGTTTCTCGTGCCATGCTCTAGAATCCACCATCGAAGTAACGATACTACCAATCTTTTTATTGGCATCAAACGTCTATAAGTGCGCATCTTGTCTACTTTCCTAAGTTAAAATAATAGCCTCCTTAGTGATCTCAAAAGCATAATCACCAAAGGTGGCCAAAAGACGCAAGCCCGATAGTTTTTGCGGGCTATCGGGCTATTCGGGCTATCGAGTTATCGGGCTATTCGAAATAATATTTTTAGCCACACTAGAAACATATTACACTATGTTTAAATTTAACAATATTTTTGTTGTTAATTCATTCCAAATATCTCCATCATCTACATTGTGATGAAACTCAGAATAGCTAGATAATGCGTGTTTACCCGATGTAATTTAAAACATAACATCCACTTCTAAGCTCAGTTTCATACAAGCATCATAAGGTAACCAATATGACTTTTTCAGAGTACCATGAATCGCGTTATAAGGTGTATCTCGAATTTCGCAAGTCACAAATTATTAGAAATATGGTTGGGAAACATTCTCGAAATTTTTACTTTCTTCGAAGAAAGCCACAAAACGTTTTCTTACATATCTTCCCTTCTGCATCGATCTATAATCCTCCTTCCTTTGACCATCTTTACTATAATTCCAACACATATAGCGTCGATTGTAATTCTATGCCTTTATGCATATTTTTCTTCCATTCTCAATATGTGGCACTCTCATTCCTATAACTTTCACATCTAGGTAATCACCTGATGGTAACAGTTACTCTCCAAGAGGTATTACACAAAAATCCTCACCAAAGATTTCAAGTACGTCACTGAAAGTAACCCACTTAAGATTAATTTAAAATACTCACAACACGCCTCTGAGAATTTAATATAATCGAAGCTAAAAATTTAAACATATTTGATAGTTTGTTCATTATCTTTGACACCGTACTCACTTTAGATAATTGAGAAGAAATACAACTTGAGAGTGTTGAATGGACTTTCTAGATCATCTCAATATAAAAGCTCCCACTCCATACGTTCTATATCGGCTGGCTTCATCGAAAGATCACTTTGAAAAAAATTAAAATTATCCGCAAACAGAAAATTCTTTACTTGTATCTTCCAAATCTCAAAGTTTAATCCATGCAGTTCATTTATTTTCAATTTCTCTTCATCAGCCATCATTCTTTACGACATAAGCCTAAACCAGGCACTCTGATACTAGTTATTAAGAATTAGGGTAACAAATTCCAATTTTACACCAAGAATGAACTTGTTGAATTGCCAATCAAGAAATTAATCAAGAATGAGAAATAAAGTCATAAAGAGATTACCACAAAGGAAGGAAGAATAAAACCCTTACAGATAATATCCAAATCTCATACAAACAATCTACTAATTAAAGATCAAAGGTTACAAGCTTTCTTAAACTTTAATGAAGTCTCGCAAACCCTAGCTTTCTCACTCAATAATTGAACTCACATTAACGTACTTAGAAATACTGTAAGTCTTCCTTATATAGTGGGAATGTCATTAACCTAGGGTAGACACCTATGAAAAGCATTTCTAGTTATTCATTGTGTTTGGACTCTCTTATCAAAGTCTATGATCAAGTATTTTGAGTTGCTTAGGTCTCTAAGTCCATATCTTCTATATTAGATAGCTAGGGTGATGTGGTTTAATTATCACTAACATTTAAAGCCTGAACGAGTGGCGGACTTAGCACCACCTAGATCGTGTCATTATATAGTCCCCCTATTAGAGGAAATGTTATTTTGTCTCTAGTGAGCAGTGCTTAGATAAATATCTACTCACTAGTCCCTGCACATAAACATCTGGCAACTAACGGCATGAATCGGACTTCATTAGCTATTGGACACCTAAGGTCTAAATAAAGTAATATCCTCTAGAGTCCTCAACACTGATGTCTATAATTATGACTATATACGACTGCTCCCTAGGACAAAGCCTGCAGAAATTAGCCCCTCATGATTAAATAAAACAAGATAGAAAGGAATAAAAAACAAAATAAATGAATAAATGAAAAGTAAATTAATTTAGAGATTATCTTAACTCTCCAAAGTTTTTTTACAAAACAAAAATTAGGTTTAAATGAACCTTGGAGGCAGCTAGTTATAGAAGTCCTGCCCCAGGTGTAATAATCGTAAATATTAGCTGAAAATCAAAGCAAACTCGTTATATCCTGATATGGACCCATTATTAGAACCTAGGAGTGCTTCGGGATATCACGCTGGAGAAGATTTCTTTCATAGTTGCAACCAACCCATGTTCATGGTAAGGTTAGTTCCAACAAACCCGCGATCACGACTTATTTGATCAAGTGATCCACATCCTTCAGTATCCTTTTGTTGGTCTTCTCTATTCCTTTTGCAAGTCTAAAATCGTCTAAGCTATCTCTGACTGTAGGAAATGATCCACTTAAGTGTTTTGTTCATGTTTGACTTAATTTATGCTGATAGTCCTTAGTAGTGTTCTGGTGCAGCATTTTTACTCTATTTGTTTCTAGAGCTGTTCTAGCAGTATTGGAATCTAAAATGGGCGAGAAAGGAAAAATATCATGACATAAGATGCCTAAAGGGGCAAAAGCACAAGTATTTAAGGTATAAAATAAACACATTAATGGGTCTATCATTTACCGATATAAGGTAACATGAGAAAATTACTTACCCTCAACGATTAAATGTTGTCTAACGATCATAGGAGTAGCAATAGCTTTAGAGTCATTCATTGAAGCTCGTTGAAGAATATAATTAACATACTTGGTCTGAGTGAGAAATATACTAGTTGAAGTACAATGAACATACCAAAAAAATAATGCAATGGGTCTAAGTCCTTTATGGATAATTCATGGCTAAGACGCACAATAAATTAAGAAAGCCACTTTAAACTACTGCCAATTAATGTCATTAATGTAAACGAGAAGGAAAATCGTATCAACTTGAGTGCATGAGAATCCAACTAGGAGAAGGAAGTAAACTGTTCACGCCATGCTTGAGGAGCTTGTTTATGTCCATAAATGGCTTTATGTAAGAAGCAAACATATTCAAGATGTTGTGTATCGGTATAACCCGATGGTTGGTCTATGCACACTTGTTCACCAAGATGGTCGTGCAAGAATGCATTCTTTACATCTATCGAGAAAATGAGAAAGATAGTAGTTGGTGTCACAACCAGATTAAAGGATTTGTCGAAGTCCAAACCTTGAAATTGAATATAACTTTTTGTAACGAGACACACCTTATGACACTCAACAGATCCATCGGGTAACAAATAAGTTTTAAATACCCAATGACACCCAACAACATTAACATTACTAGGTCGGGAGATCAATGTTCAAGTATGGTTTTTATGTAGGGCACAAATTTCTTTATTCATAGCATGGATCCACATTGGATGTTTTAAGGCTGATTTAAAATTGCGGGGCTCTTTTAAAACAAGTACTGGAATGAAGAGTGGTGATTATGGGTACTATAAAAGCCTAATTATGTATTTTAAACTTAGAATCTCACACCAAATATGATTAGAATGCAGGAAATAATAGGTAATCACACATACAAGAATTAGCGTGGAAACCTCTAAATAGGTTAAAACCCCACGACCTCTTTTTGAGGATTTAGAAGAAATAATTTTATTGATTGAGCAACTAGCTATTATAATGAACACTCTGAGTAGTTCTTCTATATATTTTGTAGAAAAAAAATTATCTATCTTAATATGTTGTTCTTTGATCCTATTTATAGGTTTCATATTATGACAATTTTATGACCATTATCTTCTTTAATTACAAACGTTACAAAAAGGTTTTGATGGACCTTCATAATGATTGTGCAACGGTTTGACTCTTTTGACTTGTAACAGTTTCTTTTAATGACCTCGTATAGCTATGAATTCGAGTTGTTTCATACGGAGGTCGATATCTAAACTTATGTGAGATCGAGTGTGGGAATAGGTCCTTACTACTGCCCCCTCTCAACCAAGAGCATGAGTGGTATTAGTGAAGAAGCATCATTAGTGTTGTACTTATTGTACGGTGATCATTCCCGATGTTTATTCTCAAATATCTATTATGACTGGACCAGACTTTTCGATTTCCCAAAAGCATTGATGATACTTCTGTTGACTCTTGGTATATCTAACTTAGACCTTCGAGGCTATAAGTATCTTGTTCTTGAAGAAATTATTATCTCATTCTCTCTGTATCATGGTGAAGACAAGGTCTCAGACGCGCAAGGAAGAATTTTCGAAGCGCGTAGAGGCCAAGTTTGAAGAACTAAAACACGATATTTTGGTCAGCAGTCTCTATCAGACCCTACTTCCATACCTGTAGAGCCAACGTACCAGGGGATGAGCAAGTCAGAGGTTGAGTTTATTAAAGAAGAGCTTTTCTGTCCCGGTCACTATCATTGTATTCTGTTAATGGAAGCAAAGCATAGGGATAGTCTTCGTTCATTAGCCGAAGAGATGGTTGAAGACGAAGAATATACAGTTATGGGGGGCGACTGTGAGGTCTGTTCTGGTGGGTGTATTGGTTGTAATTAGGTGTTGTTTATAAACAACGTTTATTTGTAGCCTCCACATTATAAAATAAACTTGTCCTTTCTCTTTCCTTGCTTTGTTTGGTTGATTGCCTTTCCGTATTCTTTATGCAACCTGGTAAGAATTATAGGAAATTACCTCGACTTTTATTTATGTGAAATGTAGAAAATGTCTCGATCTATTATATGAGGAATTTATAAGATTATCTCAAACTATGATATGCGTAAATAAGGAGATTGTCTCGAACTGATATAAGCAAAATGTAGAAGATTGCTTCGAACTGTATGGGGATTAAGGGGAGAAGGTTTTTGTAAATATCCTTCATCATTACAAAATATGCTAAACTGGTCAAATATTCTCCTTAATGGTGACTATATTGGTCAATCTTTCTTCCTGTGTTTGTGATAGTCTGGTATATATTCTTCCATTATATGTTGGTATCCATGTATATCAGTTAACAAAAATGGCTGATTCTTAGAATATATATTCCCAAAAACTTGTGTCCAACAAGATGGGGATGGTGCCAAAAAGATCTTCGTTGTGGCTATATAAGTGACTTAGCCTTTTGGTACATTTCATTATATTCTTCTGCACACAACTATTTTCTTTGTTGGTGGTAGGTTAGGTTAGGTTATCATGGTAAGGATGCGCTCTCAATGTGTGGAGCATGCGGTGGAAGGGAGGCTAGCCATTAAGTTGGCCAAACTGTGTAAGCAATATTTTTACCTGTTGCCATTTTTCCCAAGTGGCTGTTACAACTGGAAGGGCTAAATGCTAAAGAGATGTACGTAGAATTGGATAGCTATTTTGGGTATGAAGTGTTTGGGACTCTGATACTTGACGCTATAGTTCAAAAAGTGGTTGTTCGGGAGATCGCACTAGACAAAATTGTTGAAGAAAATAAAAGAGAAGTAGGTGGGGAGATAATTCCATGTAGTGAACCTAACCATCCACACTGTTTTAAGTGCAATTATCTTTAAATGTATACAAGAATGTTGTCAGCTCGATTTGAATCTATAAAGATTTTTTTTGAAGAATTCTATAATTGTCAACTATATTATTGTGAAAAGTACGTATTTATCTTCAAACTAAATGGGAGTAAGAGTACTTGTGTTACGCTGCTGATAGAGACAGTTATGATGGGTAACAACTGTGTTTGTGTA
Source organism: Kingdonia uniflora (assembly GCA_014058105.1). Lineage (NCBI taxonomy): Eukaryota > Viridiplantae > Streptophyta > Magnoliopsida > Ranunculales > Circaeasteraceae > Kingdonia > Kingdonia uniflora. The sequence goes on along the minus strand of JACGCM010001588.1, from coordinate 860,417 downwards.
TTTCAAATTTTGAAAATGAGCTATTTAAAATAAGTAGGGTACGTTGTAGTACGAACTGTGTGAGGCAAAGAATAGTGACTAGTTGTGAAGACGATCTTGGAAGGAAAGAGTTAAAAAATTGTTTTTAATGGCTAACATGAGGGACAAGCGTGATATCATAACTCGCTTCCCAAGAAGTAATTATGAAATTGTACGGCGAAAGGACATATCGGTACAGGAAGCAAGGGTGATTGACACATGTCTGAGGGAGCCATCGTTTCAAAAACCGATGGAGAGTATATAAACTCGCCTCTCTCTCCCTCATAAATTATCTACAGCTCCAGAGAGAGAAAAGTGTGGTGAATGGTATAAGATAAGAGAAAAAAATGTTTGAGTTCAGAGGATTGCCAACAATTGTTGGTGAAGACTTCTTCCAGTGTTGCAACTCCTCTTGAAAGGTATTATAAACGAAGGATTTTTTTCAAAAATTATTGGTAAAGTAGAGGATTGCGGTTCTTCTAGCAATGGTTAGTTGAATCTTTTTGACTCCGTACTTTTATTTCTGTAAATGTTTTTTGTATTTAGATTCTCCTGTAAAGTAGAATTTGGGAACTTTAGTTCCCTAATCGATAGACTGGGTGAAATGCTTCTGTGTTATGGGCATTGGTGAGTAGATCAGTGTAAAAGATTTTTTTTTTAATTGGGGGTATGAACTCCCAATTTGTCTTTGTAAACGTATTTGTGTTCCGCAACTATTTCTGAGGAAGGGGGAATGTCTGACTATTTTCTCTAAAGTTTGAAACGAGAAAAATAATTATTGTAGGGGTTGTTGGGGTTATTGGGGAAGGAGGTTGTAGTACATTCTGATCACAAACCCTTACAATTATTATCTACACAATCCAAACTACAGCAAGCTCACTATATGAAGTGGATACTGTATCTACAATAATTTACCTTGATTATTAAGTATAAGAAGAGAGTAGACAACAAAATGGTTAACATGTTATCTCGACCCCCATTACCACCTATTTCTGCTTTGTTGACAGCTATACAGATATAGCCTATTATTCTGCCTAAGTATGTTGTAGGGTAGGATGAGATAAGGAGCTCAGTATGATTCACCAAAAGTTACTGTAAGGCAAGACATGTGAGTACGAATTGAAGGATGGTTTGATTTACAAGGGAACTCTACTATGTATTCCTGAGGGTGGAAAAGTTTGCATTAGATTAGAGAGGCTCATAGTTCCTGAGTGACAGGTCATTTTTAGGTTAAGAAGACTCTTTTAAATTTGCGGCGTTACATCTATTAATGGCCGAAGATACAGGTAGATATTTCTCGTATGGTTTGTGGTTGCGTTCTATACAATACATCGAATCCTTCCAATTATAAGTTGGAACTGTACTTACCATTACTAGTACCTATCGACCTTGGGAGAGCATATCGGTGGATTTTATGGGCGGTTTACCCATGACTAAGTTTAAGAATGATTATTTGTTTGTGGTGGTAAATCAATTCAGCAAGATAATAGTCATTATTCTATGCCAGAAGATGATTATACAGGAAGGAGCAGCGTAATTTTTTTAAAGACATTTAGAGTTATTTCGGGCACCCTTCTTTTATTATTTCTGATAGAGATAGCTACTTTTTTGGGTATTTCTGAAGATTGTTATGAGGGATGAACACTAAATTGAAGAGAAGTACCGCGCTTTATCTGCAGACTAACAGGCAAATAGAGGTAGTTAATCGCAATTTAGTTTATTTATTATGGAGATTCCATTCGTAGCATCCTAAGACTTGGGATAAGAGTTTACAGTATCTTCAATTTGCTTTTAATCGGGCGATTCATGGTTCTACTTTGAAATCTCCGTTTGAAGTTTATCTTGGATACTTGCATAAAGCCCTTTTGATATGGATTTAAGTCTTAGTGATAATACAAGGTCAGGGAAGAGGGAAGAGGAACAAGTCAAAGCTCAATGTTTCATTGAGAGGTTAACCAAGGTTTATAAGGAAGTTGAATAACAATTGAAGAAGACTCATGCAAAGTATAAGGCTAGACACGATAAGCATCAGGTAGAGTGCACTGGGTAAGGAACGACTAAAGGGAGAAGGTAAGAAACTCAAGACTATCAATTATGGTCCATTTATAATACTCAAGAAGATTGGTGGCAACACATTCCAATTGGACTTGCCACCATTTATGAAGATATATTCGGTAATTAATGTCGAGCATTTAAAACTCTTTTAGTCGTCTCTTCTAGATGAAGATTCTACAATCGGCCCTCACCTACCGTCAGTTGATGACATATGGATGGAAAAAAAGATCTATTTCATGAGGATAGTATTCTATTGAGGAAAGTTGCTACAAAATGGGAAAGTATCGAGTCATTCAGAGTTGGGAAGAAAGGTCAACTACCCAGCAAGTCGAAGTGGTATTATAGGAGGCAGGGCCGCTTTCCCTCATCTTCAGTTTTAACCTGAGCAAGAGCACAAGGCTCCTAAAGGGGAGAGCCATGATCTAGGTAAATCTGGTTTAATTTTTAAGTAATTTTACCAAAATCGTTCAAACGAGATTGGGAGTCGTTCAAACGACTTAGGGACTATTCGAATAAAAATCAAGCTCTATTCGAACAGACCCAGTTTTAAGTAGTCTATTCAAATAAACTTTTGACTCTACTCGAACAGACTCTATTCTGAGTCTTTTGTTCGAACAAAGAACTATTCTATTCAAACAGAGCCGTAACTTATGTTCTTTTTATGTCGCTTAAAGGCACTTATGTCCTATGTTGTAACTAGAAAACTTATAACCTTTAAATGGCAAGGCTAGGAAATATAAAAGGGATCTAGAAATCTAAAGAGAAATGAGGAGAGGCCAAAAGGGTGATCCAAATTGTAATCAATCTTAGGGTTAAGAAAGTGGAATTCATTGTAATCAATCAATTGAGCAATTGAGGCTCTTTTTGGGAAGTTTTACCCACCAAATTTATGTTCTTCATTTTAATTCATCGATTAAGGAGTCTTTAATTCGATTGTGGATTATTCCTTAAGCTACAATTCTCTAGACTGGATCTCTCCAATAACATTCTACTTTTTCGAGCAGTTGTTTCAAATGAATTTGATGATTTTTATTAGTAGAATCCAGATTACCTCTAACATTTTGAATTTTAGAGATAAAAAGTTCAGTCTCCGTAATTTCTGTCTGAATATCACCAAAGTTAACTTTATCCTAGTCTTTCAAAGAAACTTAAAGTAATCCATGTTTATGATGAAGTAAGGCTGAAGGAAAACCTCTAATAGTTTCATCTGCCCAAATACTTTTCATGAATGGTTTACATTGAGGGTGTTTAAGCCAAGCTTATTTAAAATGAAATTGTCTAGGCAGGCTATCAGCATAAGGTATCTAACAAAATTCAACTATGGTCAGAGGTAGTAATAGGGAAATTATGAATTTTAGTGTTAGGAAATAAATTCTTTCAATGAAGATTCATAAGACCTTTATCCAATCTTTGCCTAATTAAATTACCTTTGGTATTATTATTAGGCCAAGTGAAAGGAACAACAGGAAAAGGAATATCTCCTAAACTAGACTCTGCAATCATAGTTTGAAAAACTAAATTTATAAAAACTTGAGAAGTACTCTCTGCCATTTTATTACAATGATCTAGAATTTCATTAAGATCACCTATAAAAGGCCAAGGAAAAGAGCAATTCTTGTTATACTAATTAAAACTATCCCACAAGTAATTCCTAAATATGTCCCTCAAGAATACCATGAACAAAAGAACCATGCCGAGGATGTTGAAACATAAGAAAAATGCAAAAAAAAGGAGCAAAATGCCTTAGATCTAATCCCAAATCCGAATCCGTAATTGTTTATCAAGTTGATCACGATGGATCTCTCCACTGTTACTCTCCTACAAGGAATTATAAATAAGAAAATCAACTCGCTAAGCAATGAGGGTCTCAGTAATCCGAATTCTAACCAGAAATTCACCCTTATGCCAAACCCAACGTTGAATACACTTCCCAACATCTCTTTGATCACTCCAGCCGACCGAAAGGAAGATAATCCAATTCTGCATGAGGATCAGGTCCTTGATAGTCAACTCGTAAAAGCTAACAAGGTCAAATAAATGGTTGCATGTCCCCGGGGCTTCATGAACATGGTAGAAGGGGAAAAGAAGAACATTAAATCAGCAAACCAAATTACGATAGGAGGAAACACCAATCAAACAACCAAGAATAATCAGGTTTTGGGTAAGGAATCTCTTACCCATTATAAAATCCCTGCCCCTGGTGGAGAGAAACAAGTGTAATCATTTGTAAAGAAAGTTTGTGGACCAGAGAGAGAGAGAGAGAGAGAGACCTGTTGTTCATCTGGAAGTAGGAAAGAGGGGGGACATCATAATTCTATCAATCCCAAGAGATGAACTCTCTGCTAGAATATCAGTATACCAATTCAGCCTTATAGGACGGTTGGACCTACAGAAAATCAAAGTCGCAACAGTTCAGGAATTTGCAAAAAATTACTGGAAAACAAAGGGAACGTGCAAGCTGATTCCGATTGGAAAGGGGTTTTTCATCATAAAATTTGAGTCATAAGAAGAAAAGATATTGATTTGGAGCAGAGGACCCTGGATGGTTGAACAAATTCCTATGAGACTCATGCTATGGAATCAAAAAACTTGGGTTGACAGACATAGTAACTCCAATGCTCTAATTTCATGCAAGTTTCCTGGGTTACCTATCAAAATGTGATGCAAAAATATTATCTTGTCTCTAGGGAAGACACTTGGTAACTCTATTCAGCTAGATCAATCGACAACAAATCAAGATTATGGGTTTCATACAAATGTTTTGGTCGACAATGATCTCTCTAAGCCAATACCAAACCACATTCTTCTGGAGATTGAGGGAAATATTATCAAACAAGAGGTTCTGCTATTCTGCTACATCGAATCCCCAAATAATTTTCTCACTATAAAAATGTGGGACACACGATCGCAGAATGCAAGATTGTGCAAAAAACATTCTGAGCTAATGAAATGGAGCATAGCAAGACCAAACCGATGGCGGGAAAGGAGTTAGCGAAAGGCAGCCGGGGCAATCAAAAATTAGTAATCCATGAGAAGCAACCTCGGGGCAAGGATTTGGGGAAGAAAATTACTGCAGTACCGAGTAAACACACGTATTTTCAGGAATCTATGGAGGCGAGCAGTACTGAATCACCTCTTATATACTTCCCGGGCATGCCTAAACCATCTACCCATTTGCAGCAACATAAAAATACTGAGGACACTGTAGAGTAGTCAACCACTAAGGGCAACAATAGAAAACTGACATTACCCAAGAAAGATAGTCTAGCTAACAGGAGTAACCAGTTTGATGCACTAAGAGGAGTAGAGGAAAATATATAACACACTGATTCAGCTGTATTTGGATAATAGATTACCACCAACTCTATAATGCAAGGAGAAAGTAGAGACAGAGAGACAGACGTAGACAAGTCCATTTCAGTGCCACATAAGGAGGATTTCGTAGCAACTATAGCAGATTTAGCAGACGATCCAAAAAATGAGGCAAACAGAGATGAAGGCAACGCATACTTCACGACAAAACATGAAGTCAGACAAAACCTCAACCCGTCAAGTTGGGCTGATAAAGTGGAACATGAAGAATAGGTGCATCTCGGTCCTAATCAAGTTTTTAAAGGGGATAAGGTGTATACCATAGACCCGAGAGTGGCATACTCTACCCGTAAAAATCAATAAAAGTCATATTCTGGAATGCCAGAGGGCTGGGAAACAGAAAAACAATAAGATATCTCAGGAAAACTATGGCAAGACTACAACTAAATATTATGGGAATTGCTGAACCAAATTTTTTTATAAGAACTATAAGATGCCAGGTTATGAAAACATAGTCATCTCCAATGAACTAAATGTAGAAAAAGGGAACATATGGATATTTTGGCTTAAAGGAACCCCTGCTCCTGGTGTTATTTCTATGAATAAACAATATATTACGGTGCTTTACATGGAAAGCTGCTTCTCCTTTGTACATGCAGACTGCAGTAGAATTAACAGGTTGGAACTCTGGGATGACCTCTCTAATTTTACTGCAACTAATATCAAACCCTTGATATGCATAGGTGATTTCAACGTGGTTCTCCAGGTAGCTGAGAAAAGGGGACGACATCCACCTAACACAAATGCAGTGATACACTCCTCCGGACTTACCTTTATGTGGTTTAATGCGCAGAGTGGGAATAACAGAATGTTGGTGGTCCTCTACAGATGTCTCCAGAATGTAGTATGGCAAAGCACGTTCAGAGGTTGGAGAATGAAAGTGCAGCCTAGAACTCAGTCCGATCACTCACTTATTATAGGGGAATGTTATCAGGTGCCGAAGCCAACAAACATCCCTTTTAGGTACCTTCAATCCTGGAGAAAGGAACCTAAGTTTGGGGATATCGTAGCCAGTAGTAGAGGAAAGCCGATGTATGTTGCCCCTCTTTTCTCTATTATGATTAAACTGTAAAGACTTAAAGCTGATATGAAGATATGGAAACACAAATCTGAAATCCCGCGAAAAAAAAAAAACAAACCTGGAGAGAGAGATACTACAACTACAGATACAGTTGGAGGAAGATATAACCAACGACTTGATAGAAAAGCGATACCTTGCTCAAATAAAACTCCTGAACAGATGGGAGGAAACTAAAGAGATGGATTGGAGGTAAAAATCAAGAATCAAATGGCTATAAGTAGGGGACAAAAACATGAGGTTTTTCCACTCAACCATAAAGGCTAGGAATGCGAATGCCCTTATCACAAATATCCAAAACAACACGGGAAGGGACATTACAAGCCAGTCGCTCATACAGGAACATATTACTAGCTACTAGAAGGCCGAATTCGGTGCTACAGATACACAACAATGTCCAGAACTTTTCGATCAGCTCCCCAACCAAGTTATAGAAGCATAAAACAATAGTCTCACTGAAGCACCAACCATGGAGGAGATTAGGGATACAGTTTTCTCTATGGACAGCAACAGCGCCCCCAGTCCTGATGGTTTTTATGGTACTTTTTACAAAAAATTCTGGGAAATCCTGAGCACAAATATTAATGCTGGGATAATCTCATTCTTTCTGGATGGTATGATTCCCATGACATTCAACTCCAACCTCATAGTTTTGATTCTCAAAATCCAAAGCCCATCCAAGATTCAGCAATACAGGCCGATTTGCCTCAGAAATTTTATTTTCAAAGTCATCACTAAAATTCTTGCCACTCGGTTATCTCCTATTGCCGACACATGTGTTTCGAGGGATCAAAGTGTGTTTATCTAGAATAAAAACATCCATAACAATATTTGCATGGCCTCAGAGATAGCTAATGAGATCAAAATTAAGAGGAAAAATAGAAATGTGGCTCTTAAGATCGATATCAGTCAAGCATATAACACACTGAGCTGGAATTACCTCCTCACAACTCTCATAGCGTTTGGGTTTGATTTGAAATTTTGTGATTGGATACGAACTATTATTAGTAGTAGTATGGTATCTATTCTTATCAATGGTAGTCCATCAAGTTTATTCCAGATGGTTAGGGGTCTCAAGCAGGGGGACCTTCTCTCCTCAATTCTATTTTCAATTACAAAAGACATACTAAGCATTAATCTTCACAAGGCCAGAGAACAAAGGGTACACCTGACATCAACAAAGGGTACGCATGGCCCCACTCACCTACATTTTGTAGATGATATATTCATCTTTGTGAATTAGAACAACAGATGCCTGAGACAACTTTTGCTCATTCTTACCGAATATTAGAAGGTCTCTGGACAAGAGATTAGTATGGCCTAAAGCAAAAAAAAATTAAGATCTATACCTCTCACCCGCAGAAGAGTGGTCACTGAGATATTTGGCTTCAAAGAAGGAAAATTTCCATAGACGTATTTGGGTATTCCACTCATGCAAAGGAGGGTAACAAAGTAAGCGATCTTACCGTTATTAGAAAATATCAAAAAAGGACTAACAGCTAGATGGGAAGCATGATCTCGTTTCAGGAAAGGGTCATTTCCGTAAAGTCTGTCCTGAACAGTATACCAATTCATAATATGGCAGTGTACAAATGGCCTCGTTCGCTTATCAAAGAGGGAGAAAATATTCTTAGAAACTACATCTGGACTAGAGACCCAACCTAAAGGAAGGGGGTGATGCTGAAATGGGATAAGGTATGTAAACCGACTAAGGAAGGGGGGCTTGGTATACGTAGTCTGGGTGAAGTCAACAAAGTTATGCTCTGCAAACTTCACTGGGTTTTTAAACAAGGAATAGAGGAATAGGAAAAATTTCTCAAATCCAAATTCAGTAGCAACAGCGGTGATACTATTCGATATTATAAACCGTCTACTTCATGGACAGGAATACAGACCGGAGCGACCATTTCGAAACCACATATAGAATGGCTCATTGGAGACGGACGGAAAATTGATTTTTGGAGAGATACCTGGGCAACAGATATCCCACTCATGGAACATATTGATATGCCTTAACAAATATCCAACTCATCCCAGGCTTAAGCAGCTCCATTGGTAATAAACAGCCCCACAACATTATCATCATCCCCACTAAGAATTTGAAGAAATTACTCAGGGTGTAACTCTTTATTTGTTTCTTCTACAATTGCTTCGCCTAAGAAGCTTTTGAATGACTCGGCGCACTTCAAGGATTGCAACATAGTTGCAGATGTTGCTTCAACAGCTTGTAGAGGCTCTAGAAAAATGAGGGATTATTAGTATTTTCCAATACAGACCAAAGAAGGGGGTTATATTGAATCTGTTACAGGTTCTTGCAATGGTCTATTATGCATACATTCTGTTTATACCAAAAATCTTCCACTTTTTATTTAAAACCTGATTACCAGACCCTATGTCCTCAATTAGGTTGCAAAGTTTCAATCCATTATGATGAAGTCAAGTTATCGACGCTTCTGAATCAGAAAGATCAACTACTTGACTATATGAAGCAGGATATACGACTTTTAGCAGGGGTTGTATATAAGGCTCAAGAGATCTATTGGACAAAATACGGAATAGACATAGCTTTGTGCTTGACCCTATCTTCTCTAGCAATGATGATCTATAGATCTAGGTATTACAATGACAAAGTATTCCCGATCGATATTCCTAACAGGAACGAAGATAAGTTCTTTCGAACTGCTTACTACGGCGGGCATGCTGACATGTATAAACCTTACGGTAAAAATCTTTATTACTATAATGTGAACTCATTGTATTGATACATCATGAAAACCTATCATATGCCTTGTGGTAAACCAGTCTGGAACGGTAATATGTGAGGTTTTGATCTATTTGTTACCTATGGCTTCATACAAGCTTATATTATTTCCCCTAAGAACATTGACAAACCTTTCTTACCCATAAGAGATAAGGATGGTATTTTACTCTTTCCAAAAGGGAAGTTCATAAGCGTGTATTTAAGCGAAGAGTTAAGATATGCAAAGAAGCTAGGGTATAAAATATTCCTGCTAAAGGGTTATACTTTTGAGAAGAAACACAATCCATTCAAGAATTTTATTTCTGAATTCTACGAGAGCTGACTCAAAGCTAAGAAAAGCGGTGATGATGCTATGTGGTATGGTTATAAGATACTAATGAACTCCCTTTACGGGAGATTCGGTATCAATCCTAAAAGCACTATTACATAAATTTGCAAGAGAGAAAAATACGACGAATTAACACAGAGGAAGAAAATTATAATAGGGAATAAACTGAGCGATGATTACTACATCGTCAGTTATATAGGTAATATTGGATATGTTAAAGATTCTGACTGGAGTCCTCCTAAGAACTCGGCTGTACAAATATCAGCAGCCATCACATCTTATGCTCGCATTTATATGTACCAATTAACGTCGAGAGATAACTGTTATTATATTGATACGGATTCGGCAATTCTAGGAAATCCCCTTCCTAAAGAATAGTATCATCCACGGAATTAGGTTTGTTAAAGCAAGAGTATTTTATAAAGGAAGGAATATTCTTAGCACCAAAGTGTTATAAATTGGTAACAGAAGATGATCAAAAAATTATAAAACATAAGGGTCCTGCTAAGAACTATGTCAATGCTGATTGGTTTAACTCGCAATACATAAAACCATCTACCACTCAAAACATCTGCATAGAATCTAACTTCAGAATAGATTGGGAGAACCTCAATATAGGTAAGAGGCTAACTCAACTCACCCTGAGACTTGAAATGGGTAATAAAAGGGATCTTGTGTTTTATGAGAACAACTTATGGATAGACACGGTACCTAAAGAAGTCCTAGATTTAGCGGGTGAAGAAACAACTGTTCAAAAAATAGATTTACAAATAGTTGAGGATGAGTTAGAAAAAAAGAAAAAAGAACTAGCTAAGAAAGATCTAGAATATTCTAAGTATATGGCTACTCTTGATCAAGAAATAATAACACTACGAGAAAAGATACAATCGCTAGAGGATGCTAACCCTCACGAGGTTAAAACTATGAGCTCTCACCAGAACAAGAATAAAGATTCTAAGAAGGATAAGAAAAAGGGTTCTAAGAAGGATAATAAAAATGGTTCTAAGAAGGATAAAAAAAATGGTTCGAATCCAGCGCCTACTCATCCTACCTCTTAACCCTTATTTTTTTAACTACTCAGAGAGACAGCAACTGAGAACCTAAGAGACCTTTTTCTTTACCCGATAATTCTTATTAGAGAGACAACAACTAAGAACCTGAGATACCTTTTTCTTTACCCGAGAATTCAGAATTCCTTCTACTTAAATAATTCTCAAAATTCTGAAAACTATAGTTTCAAAAATAAGGAATTTTTTGGGAAGGAATTTTTTTTGGGTAGTTTTGCATAATTCTTAAAGGTATAGTCTCATACCACATCTGCCTGACAAAAATAACGTTTGAATTCTCATGTGCGAATTCCCCTTCTGGTATTAATTTCCCATCAATTTTATAAACTTATAAAGCTGAAGAAGAAGAAGAAGAAGAAGAAGAAGAAGAAGAAGAAGAAGAAGAAGAAGAAGAAGAAGAAGAAGTACGAGTTTGGGGCCCCCAAGTACGAAGGTATTATCAAAATTTTATAGATCCGACAAAGTAAAACAAAGTACTTTTTTGGGTTTTTTATAGATTCGACGAAGTGAAGTAGGGCACTTTTTGGGTATTTTGGGTTGTTTTTTCGTCTTTTTATCATCGAAAAAAGGTCAAAAAAATGGCCTGAAAAGGTTACTAAAAAAAAGCCTAAAAGAGCCTGTTTTCGCTGGTCTTGGGGTTTTTTTCTTATCAGAGAGACAACAACTAAGAACCTAAGAGACCTTTTTCGTTTCCCGAGAATTCAGAATTCCTTCTACTTAAATACTTCTAAAAATTCTGAAAACTATAGTTTCAAAAAGAAGAATTTTTTGGGAAGGCATTTGTTTGGGTAGTTTTGCATAATTCTTAAAGGTATAGAGTCGCATACCACATCTGCCTGACAAAAATAACGTTTGAATTTGCATGTGTGAATTCCCCTTATGGTATTAATTTCCTATCAATTTCACAAACTTGCAAAGCCGAAGAAGAAGAAGAAGAAGAAGAAGAAGAAGAAGAAGAAGAAGTACGAATTTGGGGCCCCCAAGTACGAAGGTATTATCAAAATTTTATAAATCCGGCGAAATGAAACACAGGGTACTTTTTTGGGTTTTTTTATAGATTCGACGAAGTGAAGCATGGCACTTATTTGGGTTTTTTGGGCTGTATTTTCATCTTTTTATCGTCGAAAAAAGGTCAAAAAATGGCATAAAAAGGTTATTAAAAAAAAACCTAAAAGAGCCTCTTTTCGCTGGTCTTGGGTATTTTTTCATATCAGAGAAGCAGCAACTAAAAACCTTAGAGACCTTTTTCTTTTCCCAAAAATTCAGAATTCCTTCTACTTAAATAATTCTCAAAATTCTGAAAACTATAGTTTCAAAAATAAGGAATTTTTTTGGGTAATTTTGCATAATTCTTAAAGTTATAGTCTCATACCACATCTGCCTGACAATAATAACATTTGAATTCTCATGTGTGAATTCATTTTCAGGTATTAATTTCCCATCAATTTCATAAACTTACAAAGCCAAAGAAGAAGAAGAAGTATGAGTTTAAGGCCCCCAAGTACGAAGGTATTATCAAAATTTTATAGATCCGACGAAGTGAAACAAGGTACTTTTTTAGGTTTTTATAGATTCGGCGAAGTGAAGCAGGGCACTTTTTTGGGCTTTTAGGGTTGTTTTTTCGTCTTTTTATTGTCGAAAAAATGTCAAAAAAAGGCCTAAAAAGGTTTGTTTTTTTTTTTAAATAAACAAGGTTTTTTCGTCTTCGTACCTGGGGGCCCCAATTTCAGAATTTTAAGAATTCTTAAAGCCAGTTTAGGCCTGAAGGCTACAACTTCCTATTAGGCGGAGCTTGATTAACTTGGGTTCCCCATTCTGTTACTCTGAACTAAACTCATTACTCTGAACTCTTATACCTTAGCTTACCTTGGGGGTAACTATCATTAAAATGCAAGCCTTAATTTCTTAAGGCATCATTGATACTTTAATACATTTTAAGAATTCGAAGAATTCTGAAAAACAGCAGAATCATACCATAATATACTTTCAATACCTTACGATGGATCATACCAAAATTTAAGAATTCGAAGAATTCTAAAAACAAGCAGGATCATACCAGAATTTAAGAATTCGAAGAATTTTGAAAAACAACAGGCTAAGAATTAGAATTAACCCTATATTGCTACTTTTTCTTAACAAAAACAGTAGATAAATCATTTTTGATACTAACTATTATGAAAATGCAAACGTCAATTTATTAAGGCAGAATTGATACTTTCTATGTATACAGTACTAAGATAAATACTACAAATTTTATTTGTAGTATACAGTTCTAAGATCAATACCCAAGACCATCGAAAACAGGTTGTTTTAGGCCCTTTTTGACCTTTTTTTAATACCTTTTTAGGCCTTTTTTTGAGCATGATTATAAAAATATATACCCTTAGATACATGCAACTCTACTTTGAGCATCTCCTAAAGTACCTCACTCACTTATTTTTTAGGGTGCCATATAGAATTTTTGACCTCCAACAGTATCTCACTCACTTGGTTTTTCTCCTCAAAAAGTAAGGTTGACACTTCCTTTCCGAGGTGTAACCTTGGATTTTTACGTCCCGATCGGACGCCCAAGTGTTGAGCGTCTATTAGTTTTCTAATCGGGCACCTAACATTTGGGTGCCCAAATTTTATTTTATTTTCAAAAAAAAATTCAAATCGGGCGCCTAAGATTTGAGTGCCCAATCAAACTGGTCCCCTAATACTTAGGAGCCTAATGGAAGAAGAAAAAATAAAACGGGAGCCCAACATATAGATACATGTTAAAAAAACCAACTGTGATACTATTTGATGAAATTGGACCTCACTTAGTTGGATTTTTTTTCACCCAACTGAGTAAGGTACTTTAGGAGATGCTCTAAAATATTAAAATAAGCAATGAGAACTTTGTGATGAAGAATATAGATAGGCAAGCATATAAAAAAAGGATCGAAAAGGTTATAGCAAACTTACTGAAAAGATGAATGAACATCATTAAACAAAATGCATCATTAAAATCAATGGCTTTATCAACAAGTTCAGTATCTTCAGCATTAGAAATAGTAGTCATCCAGAGGACTATTGATTGTATGAACTTCCTTGCAAAATCTATAACTCTAAATTATATACTACATGCATTTGGATTCTAATCGCTTAGGATATAAAGTGACTCATTGAAATTGTAGCATTGTCGAGTGGAATTGGTTGGGTAACGACTATTATAGTTAACGCCTGGGTTCTTGGATGATGTTGGCGAAAACCGGGAAACATCTCTACTTGATAATTGTTCATGTGAGGATAGCCTTGATATGATCGTAATAGACCAATATTGGTTCACAACTTGGTATATTGAACCTTCAATGTAATTGTCTATATATGCCCCTTCACCGGAGGATTCTAACATGGTAGCGGTAGATTTAAGCGTGGTGGAATAGTACTTGGGTTTGAGAGAGAGAACAAAATAGTGATAAAATATACCCTATACACTACCTAATGATGTGTTATAATTACGTTAACTTCATAAAAGTATAGAATTATGATAAAGTATTTGCTAAGATATACTCAACTCAAGTTTCAATTATTAGGGAAAAACAAACTATAAATTTGAGAAATTCGACAGGGGAACGAAATTTTTAGTAATGGAGGTAGTAAGTTTCATCTAGTACAAAACCACCAGTTTACAATAATAGGCAATGCAAAAGTCTAATGGATAGGGAAGCTATTTGTGAAAATAAATAAATAATAAATAAATAATAAATAAAACTAATCTATGATTGACAAGCTATGTAATGTAGCATGACTCTTCATATTTTCAAAAACGTATCCCTATCTAGACGCATTGGACACTCTGATGCACAAAATTTTACCTCTAGAGTTACCGATAAGTACTTATGTTAAACTCATCGACTTTTCAACATATCCTCAGCAGTTTTTGATTCTTCAGAAATTTTGCTTAAACCTACTAAATTTTATATTGATTCTAGGTTTATTGTCACTCTAAATTAACATATGTTTATCTGATTTATGTGTTTAGAACATTTTTATAAAGATATAGTAAGCATAAAATGTGCATACTACATAGGCAGCCAAGGCCAAAAAAATGGCAAAAATGTTGACATCTACATCATATCACGTGTCCATGTTTTCACTTATTTTTACAGTCGCCGTCTCATACACCGACATGCGTATCAATCTCAATGTTAAATAGGTTACAAGTGAGAGAGCATCATCGCCTCTTCCCAGTCTTTATTATGTAATTTCAATTTATGCGTAAAGTTCAAGTACTACATTAAACAATGTTTCCATGGTCCAAACTTCAAATAAAAAAAGGTACGGAGTGTTGGCACATCATGTTGTGGCAATCAATAGCTAAATGACCCAAATTGTTACAAATCAGGCATATAGGCCTATTTAAGGAAGAATTACTAGATTCTCAATAGTTGAACTGGGACTGCGATGAGTATTAAGGTCTGTTGAAGTTGTAACTTCTTTGTGGATCACCATTAGGGGAGTATTGAGGTCTGTACTTTCCAGTTGAGTTGGAGTGATGAGTTTGATACATGTTTTTTGGATAACCTCAGCTATTTCTAATACCTACAAAGATAACCCTTAAAATTTCTTATTGGCATATTTTTTTGAACACCTGATGTTTTAATCGTAGAAACGCTTATGCTGCTAAATCTGCTTGAAGATTTACCTTGTTCTTCAATTTAATTGACAGTTCTTCACTTAGTAGCAAGCTATGGAGCTCATTGCTGCTGATCGGAGAAGATCTAACTCAAATAGAGGTTGCAAAAACATTAAATTTAGAGAGGAGACTCTATGAGCCTAAATTTAAAACTCGAACTCAATTTCTTCACACCAAGAATGATCTACTTAACAATAATGAATAATCACTAACACGCAAGAATTAGTGTGAAAACCTTTTAATAGATAAAAACCATAACTTCTAGTGAGGATTTGAAAAAGAATGATATTATTTGCTTTGTGACCACTTATTACAGCAAGTATTCCGATAGTATTATGGATATTTTCTAGATAGGAATATTTGTGTCCAATTTTTTCTTACTTGTTCCTATTTATAGGTCTCATATCATGACCGTTTAATGACCATTATTCCTTATTAATGAAGAATGTTACAAAAATAGTTATGGGTTGACTAAGTAACGGTTGCACAATGACTTGAATAATCACATTCTTGTAACGTCTCCTTAACGTACCCTAAATGTGATACGCCGTCTTGTAGTAATCAGGTCAAACCGATGGTCACTTTGGTTGATGTTTATTATTTAGTTCGAGATCCAGAGTAGGCCCTTACAATTGCCCCCTCTCAACTAAAAACATGAGTGGTTTTGGTTGAGAACCTCGATCAAGAATCTTTAGTCGATGTTGCGGTCTTGAACTTATGGAAGTTTGTTGTGGCTTTTGAATACTGGCCTGTAGGAATTATCCATTTCACTTAACTCTTAGGATTTCATGCATTAATTACATTCTTCTTGTTTGTTGGATTTTGTAGCCTTTTTAACCAGGATATAAATATCATCTCTTTTATTTGAAATAGTTAGCTCCTACTCTTTCTCTTGTAACGTTTGGAAAGACAATGGTGAAATCTAAATCTCAGACCTATTGTGAAGAATGTGAGCCACATATTACGGCCAATCTGGTGGAGTTAACATTTTAATATTTTGGTCAATAGTCACTTGCTGACCCAATACCGATACCGATGGAGCTTACTTATCAGGGTTTGACCACTATGGAGGTTAAAAAATTGGCAAAGATATTTTTGGCTCTATTAATTTAACTATGTCATTCTGGCAGGGATGGATTGTGAGGATTGTCTACGTGGTATAGTGGAGGGTATTGTGGAAGATGAAGACAGTGCGGCTAGTATGGGGCAAAAACGTTCTCCCGAGTATAGTTCCATAAGCTGTAAACGAGTTGACTTCTTTTTTATAGTTTGTACTGCTGAATAAAATTTTAACTTATTTCTTTGTCTCCAGTAGATTATTTGTGAACTCGACTTTTTGTCTGTTGTTCTCGTGGACTACCAACTTCTTAAAAAGATTGAATTACGCTTAGGTTATAGGGGCGTGATTTCATAGAGGGGAGATCGCACTCTTACACCTTGAGGGTTATCTTCAACTAGAGGTTTTAACAAATATATATGACAAAAATAAGAAGGATTACTGTGCTAACATACTTACGTGGAGCCCATGAATTGGTATTCTTCACGACCTCTAGCGAGGATTTGAATAGAAGATTATATATATATTGATATAGGTTATAGTTTGAATCCAGTGAGGTCTAAGGGTACTCCAAGGTTGGTAATATTGGAGGAGTTTGGGCAGAGTTTTTCTAACCCCTTCATGGTATCTCCTCTTTCCTATTTATAGGAGATAGAAAAGGGTGAGTCACCATGCGAGGTTAGATTACATGTATATCCTTTAGAACAGCTGCCACGTATGTGAAGTCGGTCCTGACACTGCAACTGTCTAGCGGCTTATTTTTACTATTATGTTTGGTGAGCTGGTTGCCAGGTATGTCTGCCTTCAACCATGCACTAATATGGTCGAAGCCTTTGTGGGTCTGATGCAGGATTATGATGCTGACCGATTGTCTTTTGGCTTTGACTATAGTAGTAAGCTTCGAAGAGGCCTTCGAATTTTTGGTTAGTCTCAGAAGGCTTCGTGGAATTCATATGCATTTGATTGTTTGTTGGTTTGTTGGGTTTTGAGTCTCTAGTAGGCTTTGATGTAGCCTTCGAATATTCGACTAGTCTTGGAAGGCTGCGAGTAGGCTATTACATTCGTCCCCTCTCAACTGGTGCCTCAGAAATTATTATAGACGGTGCGTGCTGAGAAAACTATTAGGCGTGGGAAGTTAGAAAGCTGACTGGTGTGAATGTGTGTAGTTCCAAGAGTATTAATGATGATGATATTGATTAAGGGGGTTATTAATGCGCTCTTAAAATGGGTATAAATGGGTTTAAATGGGCCACGCAAAGTAAACCTATCCATCTTCTTCTCTTATTGTGGTGATCTGCTTCCATCATGTAAACTCGTTATCAAAAGAAAATTAAGGAGACAGAAGTCCGTGTATGTGAGAAATACGAAGAACTAAAGAGGATGTACTTTGGAAGTGACGACCTGGGGGAACCTTTACCTGACATGGTAGATTTGTACCGGGAGGAGCTGACTGGGAGAGAGAGGCAAAAAAAAAGAGGAGGCCGAGGGGTTCATATTCTGGTGGACCATGTTCTAGTAGTACCTGCGAAGTGTGACAGAGCGCTCCTATGAGCTGCGGTCACCGGCGGAGAGACTGGTGAAGGCCGAGGATTGTGGCAAGAAGTGTCTGTGGTACTGGAAGAACTGCCCCGTATGCATGTAGGGGGGTATTCTGACATTGTGGGTAGGGTTATGTAGTTGTTTATGTTTTGTTCACGTCTTGTTTGTTGAATGAAACAAAGTATTAGTGATGGATGTGTTCCAACATAGAGTAAAGTACATTTCTAGTAAATAATTAGATCGATGATAATATAGGCGCAGCTAGAATTTGACGTAAGAAAGACAAAAAATGATGAGCAACACTTTAAAATTCTAGACTTTGTTAGGAGGGAATTTAATTGATCGAAGGTCGAATGGTTAAAACATGTCCGAGGGTACGAATGAGAATGAACATAAAAGATGACTCGAAGAAAAAGGGGATGTGATATTTTAACTGTAAAGGTCTGACAGCCGTAATGGCAGAGTTGTGAGAGGGGACACTATTCATGGAGTAGTGTAACGGGGAGGCCGCAATGATGATGTTTTGGTTATGGGAATGAGGTGGAGGCCACGTGTAAGTTAGATGAAGTTGTTGTGGCAGGGTCTTACAGGGTGTCAGAGGCCTGTGTCGAAGGGGAAGAGTATTCGAAGGTGTTTTGGTGGAGTACGATCATGGACCATCGTGGTATTTTAGAAGAGCTCAAGGGTTCGAGAGAACTTGAAATGTTCGCAGCCAGGGAAGGTGTGGCATGCACACATTTATATTAGTAGGGGTAGTCTGGTAAAAATACTCAGTACTTGAAAATGCAAAGGGAAGTAGGAGAGGTAGTGGGGGTAGTGGTAATGATAATAGTTGAGGAAACCGAGGTGGTTTTGTGTGTTCTATTTAAGAGGGGGAGAAAAAGAGACCGACATTATTTCCAATCAATAAGAAAAACATAAACATGAAAGAGAAAAACACTTTTGTTATTACAAGAAGGAAGGAAGGAGGATCCGATGTTATTGCTTGAGTTTATCGTGGATACATTCAACTATACTAGACAGGTAGGTCCTTTGACCCTTTGTTGTGTATTATTGCTCTTTCTATTCTTGGCTCTTGGGTGGGATATGGGTTTGTTGTGATGCCATTAATGGTGTAACTGGGGTAGGATGTGAGAGACAAAATTGGGAGGTCACACGAAGAATAATGGCTGAGTGGTGTGAATTTGGGGAGTAGAGGAGATAGTTAATCAAATATTTGGTCGTTGGATGGTCGATGAGTGATGGTGAGTTAGGTGATAGTATAATATGAACTCGAATATATCGAGCTAATGTCAATCCTCTTCTGTTGTAGGGTATAATGCATACTCGCGGGACTTAGAGGGTGAGGGTGATAGATGAGGATGATGACGAAGTGAATGAGCCGAGTACGTCTGGTCAAGGAGAGGCGAACAGTGACATCGAAGAGTTTCATATTATAACAGACGTGCCTCAGGTGGTAGTGGAGCCCGATATTGGTTCTTTAGAGGAAGAGACGGCTTAGGGCTCGGATAGTCGGAGAGAGTGACTAAGAAGAAGAATAGGAGGAAAGGGGTGAAGAGGCTAGAGTTGAGCATTCAGGGGATGGAAGGGATGAAGGGGAAGGGGAAGAGGAAGAGAATGAGAGTAGTGAAGAGACAAAGGGGGGAGAAGACATATGTGGGACAGGTCTCACCTCGGGAAAAGGCGAGGTTGGAGTTGTTTATGGCGAAACATGGACTTGAGGGGAAATGGATTATTTTGGTACCGTTAGATGGACACTCCCAATAAGGGGATTATGGCATTCAGGGGGCAGATTTGACTAAGGATGCAGCTACCCCTTCGGAGGCTGGTAAAAGAGGTGTTAAATTTTTGGGACGTAGCTCCGTGCCATATGAACGACAATTTTGACGAGATGATAAGGGTGATCGAAGGTATGAATGATGAGTTGACACACGAAAGGAGATCTTTAATCGAGTAGTTCGACATAGTATCGTTCTACTCGAAGAAGGGGAATAAGAAGGTAGGGACGTATCACATCTAGTATCACTCGAAAAAGCCATGGTTATTCGACTTGTGTTCGACTAGGCGCAAGTGGGATAAGGACTTGGCTGTAGTGAAATGGAATTATGAGTATGACCATGGGGAAGTAGATTTTGCACTGAGCAATAGGTTGTTCAACCCAAGTAAGTTTATGATTAAATTTAGTTGTTACATTGGAAGGAATAGTACTTTGACATTTAATTCGTTGTTTGCAGAGCCCACCAATAAAGGACTGAAAAACCCTCGGTTCTATATTGATGACCTTATCAGCAAAAGTGAGGACCAGGTGAATAAGGTGTTTTGGAAGCTGAAAATTATAAGGAAGAGATGAAAGAAGATGGATACATTGCTGAAAGACGTGTCGACTGCGGTCGGGCCATTGAAGAGGAGAAAAAAGGCAGGCCATTCTGAAGGGGTAAGTGATATGAATTATAATAATCTGACATAAAAGTCAAGCTTCATGTCGAGGACCCGTCGAGGAGTTCATGCATCAACAGCTGAGGTAAGGGATTGAAGTGTGAATGCACCCGAAGGGGTTCCACAGGCAGTGCAACAGGCCCAGAAGGGCAAGGGAAAAGCCACTGTAGAAGACTCGACCATTCACTTGATGAAGACGACAACCCAAAAGAGAAGTTATGATTAGATGGCCGAAGCCAGACAGCTCACGGAAAAATAGGAGAAAGTTGCTCAAGGGTCGGCAGAGGCGATAACACATCAGTATGTCACGAACCCAGAATAAGCAGGGCACCATGCCGAGGTGGTTTGGCATCAGGTAAGTTGTTTTTGGTCATTAGAAATGGTAAACAATCGAACATTATGTTAATAGTTGCTGAATGGTCAAGGTTTTTGTGATCCATGCAGATATATGCCTAGATGATCTCATTTATGAGAGCTCAAAAAATGTCCAGTGAGAAGTTGAAGGAGTCGATAGACGGGAAGGAGCTCGCTAAGGGGATTATTTTGTCTTTGCAAACCCGAATCGTGGAGCTAGAGCGAGAACAACTACAAATTTAAACTGAGACAATGAGGAAGAGCCTGGCGGCGGTCAAATGATGTGATGCGAAGGTGGTGGTACTGGAGGCAAAAGTGGCAAGGCATGAGGAGCAGCTACAAGATAACCATGTGCGCTTTTCGATCAAGAGTGTGAGGTAACTTCAGCACTAAAGAGATTTGTAGATAGGTTGGGTATAATCTAGAAACCTTCAAACTCTATCCCCCGAAGGAGGATCCTGCCTTCGAGGACGTTGCAAACGTGAAGGGGATAGAGTCGAACCCTACAGTCAAGGTTACTGGTGTTAAAAATATGGAAGCCGAAGCCACGACTGTATAGGAGAATCCTAGAGCTGATGAGATGGATGTGCCTGTGGAGAACCCAGGTAATCTTATTTAAGTTGCTTGTCTAAGAGAGAGAAACTTGTCTTGATCGGGTTTATTTGTAAAAGACTTTTCAATTTGTAATGTACGCTTAATATTTTGATTTAAACAATTTGACGTGTACTGGTATTTTGTGTGATCGAATGAACTTCTTGGTCGAAATGTTGAATTTGTACTTGGTATATGTTGGGAATGTGAAAAAATGTATGTTGGATTCATAGTGAAGCAAGATGTGGCCGCCCCCAAGTATCAGTTGGGTTGGAGAGTTGACTGGACACTTATGTTAACCCAAATCAAAAAGTTCGCAAAGCTTCGAGGTCGCCCCCGAGTATTTTTATCCGTGGGTTTGATCCTGAACGAAGCAAGATGTGGTTGGCCCCAATGCATTACCGGGTATCTAGTCATTCGACTATTCATACCACTCTGGTTTGCACGAATTAGAACTTTAAAAAACCTTGAGGTCGCCCATAAATATCAGTCGGGTCGAAGGGTTGACTGGATACTTAGTTTTGCCCAAATTAAGAAATTCACAGAGCTTCAAAGTCGCCCCTGGGTATTTCTATCGGCAGGTTTGATCCTGAACGGAACGAGATGTGGTCGGCCCCAATGCATCCCCGAGTGTCCAGTCTTTTGACTATTCATGCCACTCAGGTTTGGTTGAATTAAAATTTTGAAAAACTTTGAGGTCGCCCCCAAAAATCAGTCGGGTCGAAGGGTTGACTGGATACTTAGATTTGCCCAAATCAAGAAGTTTACAGAGCTTCGAGGTCGCCCCCGGGTATTTCTATCCGTGGGTTTGATCCTGAACGAAGCGAGATGTGGTCGGCCCCAATGCATTCCTGAGTGTCCAGTCTTTTGACTATTCATGTCACTCGGGTTTGCTTGAATCGAAACTGGGAAAAACTTTGAGGTCACCCTTAAGTATCAGTCAGATTAAAGGGTTGACTAGATAGTTAGGTGTGCTCTAATCAAGAAGTTCACAGAGGTTATAGGATGATACAAAAAAATGTGTTTTTTGATTATACTGCAGTTACATCGGTTGTGAGATATGGGTGCCATGCTATGTTGTATAAGACTAACTGCATTGTGTTCCAAGGATTGGGTAAGGGTTCCTCGGTTTCAGTCATAAGGTAATATGATCCTTTGTCTATTTTATCATATACTACATAAGGTCATTCCTAAGATTCGGCTAGCTTACCGTCATTACGAGGTTTTGAGGAGGGGGTGACACGTCAAAGTACCAAATCACCTATATCAAAACTTTGTGGTCGAACCCTTTTATTGTATGATTTATGGAGCAAGATCTGGTAATGCCCGAGATAAGACAAGGCTCAGTCTCTGGTTTCGTCAATCCATAACATATTGCAACTGAGTTCGAACTCATTATCTTCGTCTGGGAGGACAGGATCGAGAGTTGGAACCTCGAACTGAGTTGGCATAACCACTTTGGTACCAGAGGCCAAGAAGAAAGGAGTACAGCTCGTCACCTTTCGTGGTGTGGTGCCGTAAGTCCAGAGTACATGTTATAATTCCTAAACTCAACGCCCCTTCTTTTCGTCGACGCATTTTTTAAGACCATCAACCTTGTTCCCTTACGGGTAATAGGGTGTGGATTGGGAAAGGATAATGTTGTATTTTTTTAAGGAAAGTTTGAACCTTGTTCCCTACAAACTGTGGATCGTTGTCGCCTTGAATCATATGTGGGCAGCCGAAGCGTGTGATAATATTTTCCCAGAAGAACTTGGTAACCTCTTATTCCCTTATTCGACATAACGGCACAGCCTCGACCCATTTAGTAAAATAATCCATGGCGACAAAGATAAGTTCTTTGCTGCCCGAAGCCTTGGGGAAAGGGCCCACCAGATTAATGGCCCATTTCTTAAATGGCCAAGCGACTTGGCTGCAGTGGAGTTCTTGTGAGGGGCTTCGAATGTCATGGGCATGACGTTGGCATTTGCCAAAGTACTGCGCATACTCTTCGGCTTGTTTCTTTACATTCGGCCAGAACAGACCCTGTGAGATTGCTCAAAGAGCCATGGATCGACTAACGGTCCACACTTGCCTACATGGAGCTCAGTAAGGATGTTTGTTGCTTCTTGTTGGGATATGCAACGGAGGTGTACACCGTTTGGTGATTTGCGGTGTAGACCGCCTTTGAGGATGGTATATCGTTGGCAGTTTTCCAGTAATGATCATTTTTCTTTTGGGTCTTCTGGTACAGTAAAACTATTGAAGTATGCAAGGAAAGGTGTGCGCCAGTCTTCAGGACCGAGACTCTCACCCCCAATACTGATGGTATTGATTTCTATCTAGTCGATACTTAGGCGTTCGAGTACTTCGATATTGAGAGTTTAAGATTCGGACTGGCCTAACATGGCTGCGATATAAGCGAGGGCGTCGGCATGTCTATTTTTTCCTCGAGGGTAATGTATAATCGATGATTTTTAAGGGAAACGATCCATGCGCAGGTGGACGAGTGATGCATACTTAGCCATGCTAACGTTCGCCTGGTTTTCACCAATATACTATCGCTCGATGAGCTGTGAATCGGTATATACGGCTAGTTTAGGGATACCAATTCAAGGGCGAGATCGAGGTCGTGTATCAAAGCTTCGTATTCGGCCTCATTGTGGGTACAATCGAAGTTTAACCTGATGGCCTTTTCGATTCGGTTGTTTGGAGGTATGACCAAGACGATACCTATCCCAGAACCATTTGGTCTAGTAGATTCATCTGTAAAGAGATGTTATCCCGTATTAAGATTCTAGGGGTCATTTTGTTTGGGCTGATCTTCAAGTAAGTCATCTTTATGTTCTTCCCAGTCGATGTCTTCGACCAGGAAGTCGGCAAAGAAATTAGCGACGGCCTAAACTTTTTAGGATACTTGTTTCTCGAAAGTAAGTTATATCGTATTCACCGAGGTAGACAGACCATTATTGGACCTGTCATGATTTATCTTTCTTACTGAGTATTTCTCGAAGAGGGTAGCTGGTGATGACACGTATGTGGTGTGCTTAGAAGTACGGTGTGTAGACGAGTATAAGGAGCAGTCGTTCGAGTTTGGTATATCATGTTTCGGTCGGTGTTAGAGTTTTGTTGATGAAGTAGACAGGTTTCTCGATATCTGCTTCTATGTGGATAAGGACCGAGCTGATAGAAGTGTCAGTAAATTTTGAGTTCAAGAAAAGCTTGCTCGCATTCGGGAGTCCAATTGACTTAGGAGTTTCTCTCTTTGGCTTTATGAATGCCTTGGTCACGCAGGAGTGAGAATAACCAGGTACAGCAGTCAGAGGATTATATAATAAAGCGGTAAAGGGCTACAATTTTGTTTGTTACCTTTTTGGCATCTTTCTTGGTTTGGGGAGAAGACATATCAACGAGGGCCTGGATTTGGGTAGGGTCAATCTCGATGCCTCATTTGCTAATGAGATGACCCAAGAATTTTCAGGAGTAAACACCGAATTGGCATTTTTCTGGGTTTAATTTCATGTTGTACGAGCAAAGGATTGAGAAGATTTATGTCAGGTCTTATATATGGGTATGTTTATGGAGACTTTTGCATAGCATGCTATTGATGTAAACTTTGACTGACATGCCAAGTAAAGGTTTGAACATTATGGTAACCAGGCGCTGGTAAGTGACACCCACGTTTTTGAGGCCGAAGAGCATCACATTAAAATAGTAAAGCCCTTGTTCTATGATAAATGAAGTTTTAAGTTGATCATCAGGGAGAAGGGTACCTGGTTGTAACCCGAAGCCGCATCCATCATAGATAGGCGTTCATGGCCGACGATAGCATCCAGAAGCACTAAAATGATCGAGAGAGGGAAGTTGTCCTTTGGCGTATGTTTGTTGAAATTGGTAAAGTCAAGGCAGATTTAAATCTTTCCATTCTTCTTGGGAACAACAACGATATTCGAGATCCAATCGTCGTACTTGACTTCGTATATAAACCCAGCGGCTAAGAGTTTTTTTGACCTCGAGGTTTACTGCTTCTCAAATCCTTGGGGCTAAAGTATGTTTCTTTTCTTTTATAGTCGTGGACTTGGGGATGAGGTCAAGGCGGTGGCAAGCAAGGGTGGGGTTGACGCTGGACATTTCCTGGAATGTCCAAGATAAACATCTTTGCTGGCTCAAAGAGAAGTTATAAGTTCAGGGCTATCGGTGGCGTCCAAGAAGCTGCCAATAAATGTACCTCGACCAGGGCCGTCAAGTTCGACATAAACAATCAGTTCGACAGGTGTACTGGGAGAGGCCGAGGTGTTGGGGAGAAAGAGGTGTAGTGATTGCTATGGCTTTACCAGTTTCCTAGTAAGGTCTATTTCGAGATGCTTGCACGAGTGAGCTAAGCATTGTGAGCCTTTCATGTTCCACGTACCGCATGGGGTAGTGAAACGTAATGTTTGGTGGTAGTTATAAGGTATGGCTATCATAGCATGAAGCCAATCGTGGCCTAGAATGCCAAGGTATTCAGATTTCTTGTCAATGGCAAGGAAACTAGTTTGAAGAGTAATAGGGTCAGTGTTGATAAAGGGGCTAAGTTGGTCGATGGTGACCTCTATGGAGCCATTGAAACCTTTCAGTTCTACATTGGCAGGTGTAATAAGATCGGCCTTTTACATAACGCAGACTGTCTAAAGGAAGAGCGCGTCGGCTGCACTGCCCGTATCGATGAGCATCGTGTGGAGGACGAGGTGCTCAACCTTAATCATGATAACTAAAGGGTTGTAATGGGGAAAACGAATGTGGGAGGTGTCACAATAGATTAAGGATATACCTTCGGGTCGAAGGCAGTGGCTAGATTCAGGTAGGAGGATAGGTAGTTTTTGCATAGAGGTAAACTTACAATACTCTTCAACCCATTTCTGCTTGCTTTGGGTGTGACCACTATTGATGTTATTAACTTTGATTAGGTAAAGTTAGAAGATGTGTACCTCGGCTAGACCGGTATTCGGAGCTGGTTGGGGCTTGAGGTATGACCTGTCGAGGTAGCCAGGAAGGTTTACAATGTATTGGTGCAATCAGCCGACCTTGAGAATCATTTCCAGTGAACATTATAGATCGTAGCACATGTTTGTAGGGTGGCAGCTGCATTTGTGGTTCTGGCAATAGGGCTCTTCCTTTCTAACCTCAATGGGGAAGGGAATGCGCCAGATAGGATAAGCCTAGATGAGTGTGAGGAGGGTACTGATGAGAGCAATGAGTTTGGGTAGAATAGGCATGGGGCATCTTTTGCGAGGTTTAGAAGATTAAGCATCGAAGTGGGGGTGTTTGCGGCTATCGATCTTGTGAGAAACATGAGCGACCATCGTTGTATTTGAAGTTCGAGGTTTGTTGTGGTTGGTGGTCAAGGTTTGTCCCTGGCAATTAGATTTACGGAGATGTTCAAGGTCAATTTATCCATTGACTTTGCATAGCATCTCCTCAAGAGTTCGTGGCTTTTGGAGGATAATATACTATTTAAAACGGTTGTGGTCATGTTGGGCGTTAGAGTAGGCGAGGAGCGTTTGTGCAATCGAGATTTTTAACTTTGCGCGATTCATCGAGGAAATGCTTGGTAAAGTTTTCAAGCATTTATGTGGGTGACTTGCAAAAGTTGAAAAGGGCATCTACTCGGACCTCACGGCCTTTATTGAAGGTAAAATAAGAGATGAATAGGTTCGATAGCTGTTCAAATCTACGAATAGACCCATTAGGGAGGTTGTGGTACCATTTGAGGGGGTTGTCGGTAAGACTGGTGGGAAACATGCGACACAAGATGTGATCGGTTGTGGAGTACAGGCTTAAAGCATTCTAGAACTCGATGACATGAGATTGTGGGTCGGTGTTACGGTATTTAAGGATTTAGGTGTATAGAAGCTTGGAGGTACCTCAACAGCGAGGAGCTTCGGGCAAATGGGGTTATTTAGTCGACTCCACGAGTTCGGGGTAGGACTCGCACTGATGCGAATGGTGGCAATAATTTTTTGATCGAGTTCTTGCTGTGTGAGATAGGCTGGTCGAGGGGGAGAATACTGGGGTTGCGAGTGGTAAGGCCACAGGTTAGGGGTGTGCTCAGCATTACGTTCTTCAAGGCACTCCCGAGCAGGGCACCGTATAGGATATCGAGAGGTTCGAAGGGTAAAATCGGACGAATCCTCCTTAATGGGGACACCAAGATGGATCGAGCTAGTGGGTATGGTAGTTGGGACACCTTCGGCACCAAGGTAGACTTGAGGGACCCTGATTTGGGGGTGAGGCCCGAGGCATGCGCTGGCTGAGAGCGCCAGGGGGCGGGTACCCGAGAACTTAGAGGAACATCTTGGGTTTGGACTTGTTGAAGTTCGCGAATCATGTGGCGCATTTCATCCAAGGCTCGGTGTTGTCTATGATTCGCGACATTCCTGTTTAGGCTGGACTTGTTGAAGTTCGTTCAGCCCCGAGTTCCTGCTGGCGATCCTCACGCTCAATGCGTAGCTAGTTGGTGTGGCGCTCTTCTGCTTGAGCAAACTGTTGGCTAATGAGGGCAAGTTGGGAGGCGATGCCATTGGCAGAGGTGGAACGAAGGGTGGGGGCCATTAAATATGGCTATAGGGTAAAAGAAAAAGATATTTGAGATAGTGGGTATAGCACATACGACACCAAATGTAGGGGCGCGATTTCGTAGAGGGGAGATCACACTCTTACACCTTGAGGGTTATCTTCGACTAAGGTTTTAACAAATATATATGACAAAAATAAGAAGGATTACTGTTCTAACATACTTGTGTGTAGGCCATGAAGTAGTATTCTTGAGGACCTCTGCCGAGGATTTGAATAGAAGATTGTATATATTAATGTAGGTTACAGTTCGAATCTAGTAAGGTCTAAGGGTACTCTAAGGTTGGTAATATTGGAAAAGTTTGGGCAAAAAATTTCTAACCCCTTCATGGTGTCTCCTCTTTCCTATTTATCGGAGATAGAAAAGGGTGAGTCACCATGCGAGGTCAGATTACATGTATATCCTTTGGGGCAGCTGTCTCGTACGTAAAGTTAGTTCTGACACTGCAACTGTCTGGCAGCTTGTTTTCACTATCCAGTCTGGTGAGCTGGCTTTCAGGTATGTCTGCCTTTGACCACGCACTAATATGGTCGAAGCCTTTCTGGGTCTGATGCTAGATTCTGATGCTGACCAATTGTCTTTTGGCTTCGACTATAGTAGTAAGCTTCGAAGTGGCCTTCAAGTGTTCGGTTAGTCTCGGAAGGCTTCGTGGAATTCATATGCCTTTGATTGTTTGTTGGTTTATTGGGCTTCAGGTCTCTAGTAGGTTTTTATGTAGCCTTCGAGTATTCGACTAGTCTTGGAAGGAAGCGAGTAGATTACTACATATATAATTACGCACCAGATGTTGTGTGAACCATGTATATCAGACTGTCACCGACAAACTCTCTCTTACGAACCCTTGGAAATATATTGCCTTCACAAAAATTTGTAGCTCAAAAATAATACTTAATCTCTGGATAATTCACGCGAACTGGGCCTGTTGGGTTTGCCTAATCGTGATATGTTAGTCACTTATTCTTCCTCCTTATTCTTGGGAATCTGTTTATGGGAAATATGTGTTGACTTTTTCGAATAATGTTGCATCCCTATAGTCACGCATTGGGATTTTTATGCAATATATTGTTTCCAAAATTTTGTTTTCCTTCCTCTATATAAGGGATTTAGACCTTGGATATTTTCATCCTTCTCTCTTTGTTTAAATCTTCCTTTTCTTTGTAAGTGCAGCTATCATGGTAAAGGCAGGTTCCCAAAGTTAACATCATGCGGCGAAGGGGAGACTAGCTATCAAAGTAACTAAACTGCATGAGCATTATTTTTAGTTCCTATCATACGATGTAGTACTGCCTGAATGGTCGTTGCAATTGGATGGCCTTAACATCGAGGAAAGGCGTGTGGAACTGGACAATCATTTCTGGTGCGATGTCTTACAAAGTCTAATTCTTGATGCGAGAGCTCGAGAAAGTGTTGTAAGGGAGATCACACTAGACAAACTTGATAAAGATGGCAAGAGAGCAGCGGGTGGGGAAATAATCCCTTGTGGTAAACTGAATCATCCTGGTTGCTTCAAATATAACTATATCTGAATGTAGTTGCTTATGTTCCAAAGTCGATTTTTGGCCAACTCGTTTTGAATAATAAAGGAATTTTCTGTAAGCAATAGTACTTTGTAGGACATAGATCCTCGTTCTTGCTGTTTGAATCGAATTGTTGCTTTTTGAACGTTTATTTCTCGAAATGTAATTTTTAGACCTAATTTGATATTGTCTTATATGTCATATATTATACACGTTTGATGGCCGAATGTGACAATTGTTATTCGAGATACCCGTATATTTGAAATTCAACATTTATTTATATCTATAAAAGGGGGTCAGTATTGGGTAGTGCATGCAGGAGTACAACTTTCAGAGTGAGAGAAGTAAGTAAGTTTATGAACTATGTGGTACTTTGGTTATCTTGGGAAAGAAGGACTGTTAAGATTATTTGAATGGCTGGTTTGAAAAGAGGTAAGGATGAAAGGGTGTGTTTTCCCAAAAGAGATGATGTTAATGTGCGATAGAAGGGAAATGATGCCTTCTTTTAAAAATTAAGGGTGGTTGACACATATTTCAATGAACTGTCATTTCCCCCAAGAGAGTATATAAAGTCTCGTCTCTCTCTCCCCAAGGGTCACTCTACTGTTTTAAAGAGAAAAACTATTTTTGACAAATCAGATTGTATAGAGAAATTTTCTAAAATATGTGAAGAAAAACATTTCCAAGTCTTCTGGCAAAATTTCCCACTGTATTTTATTGTTCCTGACGATCATCGTTGCAAGAGGCCTCTTCCTAAATCCTCTATGAAATTTGAAAATTGTGGTTCTGCTATTTCAGGTTGGTATTTTGTACTTTATGTATATTTGTGATTTCAGTTTTATTATCCAATTCATTGTTTGTTTTAGGGGTATCTGTAATTCTGGCTTATTATTTTTCTAATTTTGGGGTTTTGAGGATAAGGTAAATGTGGATGCAAATGTGCAGAATTTCCCCCTTAAAATTTGAATAAAAATGGCATAATTTCCTTTTGATGGCAATTATGGTAATTTAGGTAATGGTGCTCATTGGCATTAAGCATTAATGTACATAGGGAAAATGCGAAGACTTGACCATACAGTTAACAAAAATTACCAAACAACTTTTTCAACTTCGTCAAGGAACAACCAAAGATAGTACTCCAACGAGGACTAGCAAAAGAGTTTGTAGGAACTCAAAAATCCCCAACTAATTTTTTGCTAGGTCGTATGAACGACCCAAGATAGTTCCAATGAGGACTAGTAAAAGAGTTTGTGGGAACTCAAAAATCCCCAACTAATTTTTTGCTAGGTCGTAAGAACAACCAAAGATAGTATTCCAACGAGGACTAGAAAAAGAGTTTATGTAAACTCAAAAATCCCCAAGTAATTTTTTCGCTAGGTCGTAGAAATGATCAGAGATAATAGTCGAACGAGGACTAGTAAAAGAGTTTGTGGAAACTCAAAAATCCCAAAGACATTTTTCACTAGGTCGTAATAACAACCCAAGATATTAGTCCAAGGAGAACTAGGAAAAGAGTTTGTTGGAACTCAAAAATCCCCAAGTAATTTTTTCACTGGGTCATAGAAACGACCAGAGATAGTAGTCCAACGAGAACTAGTAAAAGAATTTGTGAAAAATCACAAATCATAAGTAATCGCACGAGGACCAATAAAAGCAGTAACTTAACAGCAGGCAGTCTTTAGATAATAAGAAGCACATCTGCCACCACAGTACATACAAACCATTTGAAGAAAGTACTAGTCAAAGCAACACTTTAAAATTCATAAACATAGCATGAAAATAACCTGGCCACTACGGGCAAATCTAAAATGTAAGTTCCTAAATTATTATAAATGCCACTCTGGGCCAGTCTTCTACGATGTGTCCATACCTTGAGCAATGACAGCGGCAGCATCCTCCCAAGCAAGCTGACCCTCTTCCTCTGGCGCAATACCATTATCGTTATTAAAAAGAAGAGGGCCTTGCCTACCTGAGTACCCAAGGTAGTGCAACTCTGGGACAGGTTGAGTCAGACGAAGAGCAAGTAAAGGAGGAGTCATCATAACAACCCACCAATTTATTGATAACCAAAACTCAGACTTTACCCCAGACAACTCTCTCAAAGTTCTCCTACTTCGTGGAAATGGCGCATTCATTCTGGAGTTGGTTGTAAAATTATTCCTCATCAACCGACTTCTGTAAAAACATACTGTTCACATCGTCGTTGGCCGCTTCCAAGTCAAGTTGGAGTTGCAGTTTCTCCTCCCATAGGACCTTAGACTCCGCCACCAGAGCTTGTGTTTCGTTTGCCACATAATTGGCCAAGTCGTGTTATACCTTATCTTTAATACGTTCCTTTTCACGAGCCTGTATGTCAGCCAGGCGCTGCTCAAGGTTGTTATTTCGACTAGCAAGATTCTCCCCGTACTGCTAAGCGGCTTCCAAAGTAAGAGTTCACCGCCACGAGAAAATATGACATAAATAACAATACGACCTAAATAATAATATTTCAGAAGAAGCAACAGTAAACTTATATGAACTGCGGCCACAACGGCCGCGTGGCAAGCTTGGGGATCCACCAGAACTTTAGTGAGATGAACTTTCTCCTTATCCTTGTAAGGAGTACTCTGAACCTTCTTCGTGAAGGGCACCAGAAAATAACTTACCGCTCCTAATAGATCGGCACGTACCCTCCGTGAAGGATTGTAATAGGGGTTGTTGTTCCTGCCCCCTCAAAGCAAATAGCTCATCATCTACGACCCCTTTCTCATAAGTAAACTTCTAGCACTGGAGATCAGGGGCATCCTTGTCCGAATGGATACTAACGCCTTTCAAGCTAGGACTTACACCCGGAACGAGCGTCGTAGCATGTGAACCGCTCGCAGTACCCTTTGACTTCGCATTCAGAAAATGAGGCTTTATATCAACCATTTCTAAAGAGTTGTAAGAGTGGGTATTTTGAACATAAATAGTTTTACTCTGAGCTTGTTGGCGTGGCTCATTATACATGGCACGCAATCAGTATTGACTCTCCTCAAACTCCCTGTTGAAGATGGGTGCTAGCACGTGACACTCTCGGTTACGCAAGCCTAACACCTAGAACACTTATAAACACCCGCAAGAGTAACACCTACGGGGGTTAGATAAAAAATAAGATAACATATAACGACCAAATACTAAACTTTGATGATAAGGTAATAACATACATTTAATGTTAAATAAATTATGACGGACGACAATTGGGACCGTCATCAAAACCATAAAGCCCTAGTGACAAGAATGGGATGCCGACACCAATAGTTCCCCCCAGTGAAAAAATTAAAAATAATTGGCTCACCAGCTCTGTAAGAGATGTAATACTTTTGGAGTACATGAACGCATAACCCTCTTCACCTCGAGCTCCTCGACGTTCTTTTTCTTTCTTTTCTTTTTGGGATACTTCTCAATAACAGCGTCAGCCCTCACCTTCGTAGATGTGCATATCTGACAACCTTAGGAACAACCTTTAGAACGAGCGCGCCTCATATGTGGAGAAAGTACAGGTTCGTCTAAGGCGCCTACCCCCTCAACCTCATTAACCTTGGGCATCGCCCAGTTTTGTAGGCTGCCATGATATCCACACACCCCACATTATACTAAAGAGGCACAGACTGGCTTATTTAGCGACACCCTATCATGAACCTATAAAAGTTCTCGTTCATCTGATCTGGCACTGGTCCAAACGAGTTTAAACATTTTTTTGTTCCTTCATCCAAGGGAAAATGAAGACCGGTGTCAAACTGCCTAAAGTAGTATATACATTGGTTCACAGGTAACGTCTGGCGATCCCGCCATATCCACTCGCCACTCCTAGTAGCTCGGGCGCGCTTGTTTACAGGGTCAAGGTATTCTATTTTTATCCCTTCTATCTCGTATGGGGCAAGAGAAACTGGGGGGGCTCCACTTAATAGGGTAAGGCCAAAACCTTTCGGACGTTACATAGGGGCGACCACTTATTAACGCCTCGTGGGCTAAGTCCCCCATCACGTGCCGCCTTGGCATAAAATCTATCTTAGATTCAGCATTTAAGTCCCACGGTGCAATGGGTACCAGCCTCATGATCACTGTTGCCTTCCCAAAGAGGAGGCACAACACCTCGGGGTCTGGAAGATTACCCCTCAATCGTAGACTCATCACCTGACAATTTCATCTTTAAATCTACGAAGGTCAAGGGACAGCGCACCAGCCCGTGCAATACAGCAATAGTACCTGCACGAGCCAGGCGCAACAAATAATAACAAAACTTCTTCTAAAACGACCAAGAAAAACTGTGAACTGTGGCATATCAAAGGCCCTTTTAGTTACTAAAATAGCAAAAACTAGGGCATCCTTACATCTAGGGGTCCCACCACTTATAGCTACCTCACACATATCGAGACGACCGTCCTAAAGAGCAAAAGTTGCAGAATGATAATGGCGAACAAGTGCCAAACTAAACAACACAAAAAAAGAATAGAATAACATAGTACACTCTATAACGAAAGAACTAGAAGGTTTTACCAAGAGCACGACTCCTAGCGAAGCAAAGAAACTTAAGAAACAAAAGCTTTCACGTAAATAGTAGTCACAGTATAAGAGAACATCAAAACACAAATATTCTAGAATGGGAAGAGCATAAAGACCTAACCTGCGTGAAGAAAACGTAACTCAGATCACGAATAAAACTTGTTTTGTGCAAAGAAGAAGGCAGATAAAAGAAAGAGTTTTTCTCCAACCACCCAATGTGTTATTTATAGAGGAGAGAGTGCATGCCAAAGGACCGGTATCTCACACATGTGAAGCTTTAAAACTTGTACGCCGTGATGAGACGCCTTAAGCCACGTGTTATCATTCTAACAACAGGTCACACATCACCTTAATTTAAGGAAAAGAAAAACTATTTTAATAATGACAGCGTTTAATACAAGGAACAGTTTACTAGGCATAACGGTCAAAACTTTTTAAATTCAACGAGCCCATACTTTGGTTCAACGACATGCTGGTTATTACGCAAAAGAAGGCACTCGTTAGGTCAAAATGCCTACAATACAAACCCCACACACGTACAAGCTCCTCATAATTTGATGAACATACCCCTCGTTAAAAGGGGATCATGTCCCTCCTAGTACATGGGGAACACCTTGCTTAATTAAACACATGGTGGCATTTACATGCTGACTCAATCCTCCCTCATTTCAAGCCAGCGTCGAGAGGGGCGATTGTAGGAGCACCTCCCGCTGCCCACTAAGGTCATAGGTTGTTGGCGGCCTCCTCCCCCCTAAAATTATGCATCTTAGGGGGAGCTCACTTAATGACCCCTAAGCCACGTCAAAAGCATTTATACTGACAATAATATTTTATGTCAGGCCCATGTGCAAAGGTAAAGCCTAAAACCCTGCGGGGGTAATTTAGACTTTACACACATCACGTGAGCCCGAACACCTCTAGGTATGAAGACTTGAACCTTTAGGTAGTGGACAATCCTCAAAACATAAGAATAATAAGTGATTTGTGTTTTGAACCCATTATCCGTTTTATGCAGTGTAAGGAAAACCACACACAATCCTATTTGGTGAAACCTCCAAAATAGCCAACACATTATGGCCATGTGCTTGATCCTAGTATAGGTGAAAGCTCTAAAGAATTTAGCCTCAATTCTCATAGAAAACGGCCCCACTTCCACAATTACCCTAGTGAGTCTATCAAGAGTGATCTTGTAACTAGGCACCCCACTCAAAATATGAGCTATAGTCCTCATTAAGAATTTTAAAAAAAAGCTCAACCTGACTCTCGCTGTAGGATGTCATGCAAATATAGCATATACATATTGGGATGAACTTTTGAGTTATAAAACTCTTAAGTTGTATTATTCAAATATCATGATATGGCTTGTTTTCCCTATTGAACCTATTTCTTGGGATCTCCAGTTATTTAGGTTAGGTTTCCACCATACCTGATTCTAAAATGGGCTTAAGTCCCCATCCCTATCGATGCGTTCCACACTTTGTCTTGAGACAATCCTTTCGTCAAAGGATCTGCAAGGTTGTTCTCCGATCTTACAAAATCTACTGTCACAGCACCCGACGTGAGGAGCCCTCTCACTGCGCAGTGCTTTCGACGAATCGCTAACTTCTTACCATTATAGTAATTATTCTATACTCTAGCTATCGCAGCAGTACTATCATAGTGGATCAAGATCGACGGTATAGGCCTACTCCATAAATGAACATAAGATAGAAGGTATTTTAACCAACTTTCTTCCTCACTAGCAATAGCTAGTGCCACTAACTCAGACTCTATAGTCGACTAAGCTAAAATAGACAGTTTCTTGGACCTCCAAGAAACTTCCCCGCCAACAATACTAAAATTAGATCCGCTAATAGCTTTGGAATCATCTAAAAATGAGTTTCAATTTGCATTGCTAAATCCCTCAAGGACTGCGAGAAACCTCTCGTTCAATAGCACTCCAGTGCTCCAAACTTGGTTTACTCGTAAATCTACAAAGAACCCATACAACATAAGCTATATCAGGTCTTGTACAATCAGTAGCATATCTCAGGCTACCAATAATATTTGCATATTTTTGTTGTCTGATAGTATCTCATGTGTTCTTGAGTAATTTCACTTGAGGATCACAAGGAGTAAATGCAAGTCTACAATTATGATAGTTATACTTCTTTAAGATCTTCTCAATATAATGAGATTGATTGAGGAAAGCCACACACAAACTTATTTGGTGCAACCTCCAAAATAGCCCCAACTGGCCCAGCTGCCCGAGGGATGCCCATGTATTAGATGGTCTAAAACCTCCTCTCGCACACTCACCACTATACACTCTCTTTTATACTACTTATATACCAATTACAAGTGTACTTTGGGTTTTATCTCTTTCCATATACGTTTATTTCACCAATGTGGGACTAATGTAAAAAATAATAATTAGTAGTTTGGATAACCAAGAGTCAATTTTATAAAACCATTTTTAACAAGTGTTTTGTTTAAAAATCCAACATGTTAAAATGATTTTTTCTGTAAAAACGTTTTCAATGACAGAGTTTGACTTTCACTGATCTAGGAGGATCTAAGTCATTTTTTTTACTTTTGTTAAAGTCTTTTCGAATATACTCATGTTTGTTCGAACAGACTTTTATGTCTATTCGAAGAACACCTGTTTGATTAGATTATTTGTATATACTTTTAGTCTGTTCAAATACACTCATATTTGTTCGAACAGACTTTTATGTCTGTTCGAATAAATACCTGTCTGAGTAAATTATTCTAACAGACTTTTAGTCTGTTCGAATACACTCATTTTTGTTCGAACAAAGGCGCAATTCAGCTTATGGTTTTAGGTGTTTAAGGGCATAATTATCATATTTTGTAACAAGAAAACTTGTAACCCTCATAAAGGGGCAAGGCTAGGCAAGATAAAGTGATCTTAAAGGGATCAAGTTTTTGTAAGAAAGACTTAGGGTTAGAAAGAAATTCAATTGAAATCAAGTATTTGAGCAATTGAAGCTCTAAAAAGGAAATTCTCCCGCCAATTTGTATTTGTTCTTCGTTAATTCTTCAAATTAGGTTACTCTCGATTCGATTGTGGATTATTCACCTTTCGGGCATAAGCAACCAAGGAGAGACCGCCTAGGATCTCATGTTCTCAATATTCAAGCTTATACAAAATTGTTTTTTAGATCCTGAAATAACAGTGCTTTAGTAACTACTCCAATCGGTTATACATTTTGTTGAAAACGCTTTTGAATGTACATTTCCAATGTCTTATGAGACCATTCACTAGCCCTATTTTCTTTTCTTTTTTCTCATCTATACTTCTGAAAAGAAAGAACACGTATCCATAGTGCGAAATCGCTAGGGCTAGGACTAGCAGGAGACGCTAACCGAACCTATCAGGTGTTTTCACTGACTCCATGAGCCATAATCCTTTATTCGACAGTCGTCAGTCGTCAGTCGTCACAACACAGATCCATCAACCACATTATGTTTTTGCTGCTTTCTAATTAGTAGACATGTCTTTCTAAATTCTACTAGTCCACAAGGGTGTCACGTCTTTATCGGTTCTCCCGGAAAAATAAAATTATTGGGGTCATTACCTCACTGTTGCAGCTCCTATTTTACCCAAATACCTTAGGCTGCACTGTTTCAACTTTCATAACCCTAAAAATCTCCCATTTAGGTTGGTATTTCAAATTGGTGCATGGCGCACTACGGAGTCAAACTGTTGTTTACGTTTGAGAAACAACTTTTCCCACTTTTCTCCTAGTAACTCTCACTTACAAGCCATAATTTAAACTGCAACTCTCTATATAAACACACCCAACACCACCTTAGTCTCACATCACTCTCCAAACAATATCACTCTCCCGCAACTACAACTCCTTAGTCCTCACTTGTTTCCATGGCTTCTTCAAGCCAAAAGTATTTTCTTTGTCTTGTACTAATCGTTTTGGGACTTTACGTCTCTCAAACGATGTCACAAACTCTACAGGACGATGATGTGTCCATTCTGGCAAAACATGAGGAATGGATGCATGTCCATGGTCGTGTGTACAGCGGCATCAGAGAGAGGGAGAGACGGTTCCGTATATTCAAGGAGAACGTTAAGTTCATTCATTCGCACAATAGTGTGGGAGGGCGATCTTACAAGCTAAGTGTGAACAAGTTTGCTGATCAAACAAATAAAGAGTTTAAGGCTGCTCGTAATGGTTACAAACGAGGCTTTCCTTTGCTAGGAAAGTCCAAGACACGGTTCATGTATGAAAATTTAACCGAGGTGCCGCCTAGTATGGATTGGAGGAAAAAAGGTGCGGTCACTCCTGTCAAAGATCAAGGCCAATGTGGTAAGAAACTTTGTTACGTTTCGTTTCTTTCAAAGCTAAATAAGTCCCAATATATTTATGATCACATTTTAACTAACTTCATTAACTTGTGATCAAAGTACAGGATGTTGTTGGGCGTTTTCTGCAGTAGCAGCTATAGAAGGACTAACCCAAATCAATACCATTAAGTTGATATCCTTGTCTGAGCAGGAACTTGTGGATTGCGACGTTGATGGAAACGATGGAGGTTGTGGAGGTGGCTTAATGGACGATGCTTTTGATTTCATCAAAACCAATAAAGGGCTTACAACCGAAGTCATGTATCCTTACAAGGGAGCTGACAACACTTGCAACAAAAAGAAATCGGCTTTCCGTGCAGCTAAGATCAACGGTCACGAAGATGTTCCAGTCAATGATGAGAAGGCTCTACTTAAAGCCGTAGCAAATCAACCCGTATCAGTAGCCATTGATGCTAATGGATCACATTTTCAGTTTTATTCCAGCGGTGTTTTCACAGGGAAGTGTGGGAAGAACCTTGATCACGGTGTGACTGCAGTTGGTTATGGGACTGATAAGGATAGGACTAAGTATTGGTTGGTGAAAAACTCGTGGGGGACTGATTGGGGAGAGAATGGATATATTAGAATGCAAAGAGACGTTAATGCCTTGCAAGGATTGTGCGGTATAGCCATGGAGTCCTCCTACCCAACTGCGTAGAAACTTAATATACCAAAGATGTAATGGTCTTTTTTTAGGTGAGAAACGTCTTTTTTATTTTGAAGGCGAGAATGTTTCTTTTTTGTAGACCAGAGTAGTTGTCTTAGAATTTTATCGAAATATAAAGCTGGTTTCCTCCAATATTTAGTTTATTGAAAAAAAGCTATAATTTTCTGAGTGCAAAAGAATGTTTATTTTGACTGTAATTGCCAATGTGAACAATAGATACATTTGTGAAATCTCGAAACATTATGTTGCACCCGCCTCTGTATGCGAGCCATAAAGATTCTGTACGCCTTGAGTTGCTTAAAGCTTGGCTAGGTTGCAATAAAAACAATAGATATTCGCCCATTCTATACTTGAATAGGTTAAGTTCACATGTATGTCTCCATTGAACCATGAGGTTAGCAAGCCCTCCAGTTTTAGTCGTAAACCCTTACTAAGAACAAGATAACTCACCAGCATTAGTGCTTTACCGTGATGGGCACAGGATAAAATGTTCTTCAGGAAAGTTAAAAGGTAAATAATGCATCTCAGCCGTAAATACAGAGTCATGTACCTTAGCTGGTTTATTTGTATGACTAAGTTGACACTGTTGAGATCTTGCACAATTAAAGGAAGGATATGCAGAGTGTAGAGTAACACTCATTACAAGAACACAAACAAAATTAACTAGACATACATAAATATGTAGATTAAAAATACATACAACAGCTCCATATAAGATCCTCTTAGTAATGAAGCTAACATGAGTACAGAAGGTTTCAATCTTTTGAAAACAAATACACGAGATGCATAACTTTTGACAGTCCCCACAATACGAGAAAGCTACATATACTACACCGTCACCACCATTGCGTACATCGCAGTGATCATACCTATATCGCATTTATTCTCATAGCAAATGAAGATTGACTTATATCACCCTTTATAAATATTAGGAGGATGATAAGCCTCTAAACTAGGATGACAACTGCAAGTTCTCATTCGCTTGCGTTTGGATCTTCAGGGCTTCCTCCATCTACAGGAATTGAAAACACGGGGATGAGATTATTATGAAGCTTATACAATAGGAAACTCAAACTATGAGTGTGATTCATTGACCTACCTTCACCATCTGCAGGAGCATAAGGTGATTTCCTGGATCGTGAATGTTGTTGAGTAGGCTAAAACAAAGAAACAGGAACAAAGAAAGTATCAGAACATGCATTAGAAATAGACGAGGATGCATACTCATA
The DNA here is from genome assembly GCA_014058105.1 of Kingdonia uniflora. Taxonomy (NCBI): domain Eukaryota; kingdom Viridiplantae; phylum Streptophyta; class Magnoliopsida; order Ranunculales; family Circaeasteraceae; genus Kingdonia; species Kingdonia uniflora. The sequence goes on along the minus strand of JACGCM010001588.1, from coordinate 820,203 downwards.
TTCAAGAATGTGATAGCATCAATAAAAATCTATGTCTCATATCATGCCAGTCATGGTTTAGAAAACATCTGACATGCAACATCTCTTTATTAACTTTATTTATTATGCCTCAAAATGATAAATATGATTTACCAACACCCATCAAATCCCAAGCAAAAATATTAGAGTTTACAAAAGCAAATCAGTTTTGAAGTCAAGTTGGATCAAAGATTAGGTTTTACTTCAAGATTGTTAAACAAAGTAGATTCTAAGACAGCATATTTTTATTTTACTGTCCACAAGTCCAGAATCAACTATAATATTTTTACTTTCGGAAAGCTCTTATGTGAAAAGAGCTAGTGTCCAACTCACGTTAATTGAACGGCATACGCTGGACAGGAAAATATTCAAGAGAATTGGAGTTGGACGGGTATATTTTCAGGGAGAGGAGCCGACGGCGGAAGGACCATGAAGTAAAGAGATGCATATGTAAACCTTTGACACGGATAATCTATCAAAGACTATTGCAAGCATTAGAAATTCAAATTTTTCTAATAAGTCCTGGGAAGATTATACCACAAAAAAGATAAGAGTATCCTAGATAGTGGAAAGTGATAGCATAGACTAAGAAGTCCTTGGAAGATTATACCACACAGAAATTATTAGATAGTATGGAGTACGACCAAAGTTATATAGAAAGGTACAATAAGGAATCGATGTTGGGTATGTAAAACACACGATGAAGAGAAAAATTGAGTTAACCACTATATAAAATTTGCAGTTCTCCACATTCTGGGGTTAACTAGACTCTAATCCCACAGAAGGTCGTCAATAACTACTCAATCGAACTTGAACATCGGGCAATCCCAAAATGTTTGTGTGTGTGTGTGTGTGTGTGTGTGTGTGTGGTGTGGGGGGGGGGGGGGGGGGGGGGGGGGGGGGGGGGTGTTGTTGTCTGGTTTTGACAAACATGGGGAGTCAAGTACACTTTTAATCTTTTATGGGGGGTTAACTAAAAAATTCTGCAATGTAATACGACAAAATAATAGTTACTCCAGAGCAGTTTTTAAGTAAGTACGGAAACAAACCTAAGATAAAAAAATATACACACTGTTTAAGTGCTTTCAACTTACGAAACAAACATAATATCTTACTAGTGATGTTTTGGTCCTTTCTTAAAACTGCTCTGGAAGCATACAAAGGTTCTCTAAGACTATCAATTTCCAGAATATAAGTGTATAACATAAAAATAAAAAGGGAAGGATCAGAGATGAAAAGCAAAAACAAAGACTAAACTCTAATACATATAAATAGCAAAGCCAAAGTCAATGCATTTTATAAAGGGATCAGTTACTTGTAATTTAGGACGAAGTGCCTCAAGCGGTCCTTTAGGCTTTGGTGCCCCTCCTTGCTGTTACAAGCCAAAAACATAGGGTGAAACTAGTGGATACTTTTAACTGCAAATTGTATGATCAGAGTGAAAACCTAGTCCCATAATGGACAGAAAATACGCAATACCTTTCCAAGTGCCCAATCAGCTGAATCAAAGAAAGCACGCTCATGGTCCTGAAGAACGAATTAAATCTTTATCAAACATACAAAGCTAAAATGCATAATATGCTGCCATAGGCATTTCAAAACTCAAAAAGATACAAATAAGAAAAAATTAACTACCTTGGAAATGAGTGGTGGTTTCTTCGGCACCATTCCTCCATATTTTTTCTTCAGTGCTTGTTCCTGCAGTTCACGTAATTTAAATTATCTCGAATTATTGAACTTTACTACCGTTAAGTGTTCAAGCATTAAATGGGCCTCTTCGGGTTGGACCAATCTATCTCCATTATTCATTTACCCCGGCGGAAAGAGGATCTGCCTCACATCCTATTTGATAGCACTCCTATGCAACCCATTACAAAATAACTACATTTGGTTTGATCTGTTCCAACTCGTAACTCATCAAACCCCCTCTAACTAGAATTTCAAAGAAATTAGTAGATATTTTTCAATGTAAGAGAAATAAAGGGGCACGCAAGTTCCAATGATTAACCAAATTATGCAATAAGAAATTGACTCTTTAAGCAAATATAAGAGGCACTGAAACATTTTTATAAGCTATAATGTAAAGGGTGAGGAAAAAAATGTCAGTAACCTCCTCTTGTGGAGATGGCATTGACTGATCCAGGTCATCAGGAAAGTTTCCATCAACATGTTCAGGTTCTTTACTGGCTTCCATGCCTAAAATGTTGTCCTTGAACCAATGTAAACTGCAACTGAAATAGCACAGACAGTGATTTAGACCGCAATTTTATTGCACAGTTATAAAGTAAAAACATAATAGAATTCAGATAATTGAACAGAAAGTCCATACCCCAACTTAAGTTACTTAACCATGAAAAGGTAAAAATTAGCCAAGAGAAACAAAAATAGTGAATGATAATTCAATGGTAGTGTGCATGATGATTGAAAAAGAGAGGATGTAAGATTAAATATTCACATACTAAAATCTATTTCAAGCCGGTAAAACAAATGAAGTATAAAGACCTTCTACAACTGTGATGAAATTAGAACTTGTACCAAGAATATGACAATTGACAAGTAGCCTTCCATCTATGATGCAGTTATTCTATCTATGAAGAGTAGCACTATTCCATTGTCTTAGATTCTTTTTTACTATGAGCTTTACCTTACACACAACAATACTTTCATTGATAGCGAAACACCAACTTATTCCTAAACATAGATATGAGCTCGCCAAAATTAGGTTGTCAATGGCTTTAGAAAATAGCATCCCTTATACGAGCCAAGTCAGTAGGGATTATTGTCCGAGAAAGATGTACAAAACAAAATCTAAAAACAGCTCAATTTGATTTCAGAACTAATCCATCTTAAGGTTAATGATCCGTTAAGTCTAGGCTTGTTGATCAACCTTAAAAGCAACCTTTAGTTACTATTTGAGCTAAGACATCCTCCGCCTAATGTTAATTCTATAACTTACTAACGACATCTTCCTTTCAAAATGACATACTATACACGGCATTCTCATGGTTTAATTTCATCTGGGCTTTTATGAATAACAATGTTCATGACCAAATAAAATACGAATCCTCATGAGTAGTAAAATTTAAGCTCTGACTGTAGAATTTAGTTAGAGGGGATCATTTTAAGGAAAAGCAGATCAGATGTGAACAACCTTTAGGGAGATAAAGGTCCCAGTAGACATGTTGCTCCGTGGGTTATTATAGGTTATTCTGATGAATAAACTATGGAGGCCGAAAAGGAGTTCCAGTGAGATTAATTCATTCTAATGGAGAAGCAGCTCGCCAAAACCACTTCAATGCGCCATTTCTAAGATCCAAGGAGCAAAATCACTAAAGACTGCTACTGAATAGTCTAGTTGGCGGAATCTATAAAAGCATTGTCACATCATGAACAAATGCAGTAATGCGCCTTTGATTGAGGTTCCAAAGCTTTAACTGAAGACAATTTTCATGTATATCATTCAACACATGCTTGAAGAAGAAAAAAGTGTCGTCATGTACGCACTCCTCTCAACCTCAAACTCCAACTCAAGCTGGAACAAGAATATGCCTTTTTGTTAAAATTGATTTCTAGTATTAAGAACTTCTAATTGATAAGAGGATAAACATTCAGAGCTATGATGATCTTCTTAACATCACATCTATGACGAAGTAACAGTCAACTTATATATGCTTAGTTCCCTGATGAAAATGTGGTCACTAGTTATACAACAGTTATGTACTTTCAATACACTCACATAGGACCAAGGATCTAATACCCCATTTAGAAGACAACATGCAGTATGAGTCAATATTTTCAAGCCCAGAGTGGATTGGGTACTAATATCTTGTTCCTTGTATTTCTATGTGTATCACTCCATAAATTACGATATCCAAAAGATATCGGGTTCATTTCCAGCACAAATCATCAAATACCTGGCAACCTGGGCTCTTGTAGGTTTTGTAAAGCAATTTTGTCACTTTGAAAACCATCAATTATATCTCATTCAGCACCACAATGGTACTTGTAGAGCATGCAATGACAAACTAGTTCAGGTTACTGAGCTACAGGAAATTATATATAGGCGGATCTACCCCAAAGTATTAGATCTTCAGCACGCAACACTTACGTTATACACGAACCGTGTCAGTTGAATGCGTAGAGTAACACAACCTTATTGAACATCTCAACTCAGTATTTTACCGACGGTTTAGAAGGCAGAAAATACTTCTTTCGGTATATGCAATTTTAACGGAATATCCAGAAGGTAAAAATAGTATTTAATTCACTAAGGCTCCGCCTGGTATGCTAAACATGTTTGTAATCACAAACATCTCTGCTGATTTAGACATATGCTAACCATAGGATTCGTGTATGAGAGTAAAGCTTAGTTAATCCAACGGTAAGCAATTGTCTAAAATTATCGAAAATGTTTTTGATCACAAACATTTCCGGTATACCAAGCGCTGGAAGTTTTTGAGACGGAAAGATTAATATCGAAGGAAAAAAGAACACCAAAATCTAAGCAAGAAGATCATGATAAAATCAGCTCAAAACCAGGTGGGTTCTCCCTCTCACAACTAGGTCCTCAATTCTATCCCTCACTTACTTTCAAAAGTTGATTACCAATAAAGGAAAGATTCATAAATGTCAAGGATAACTGCTTACGTTAAGTTTGTGTTCGCTTCAAAGTGCAATACAATTCGTTCCATCCAAAAGACCCACATAATCGTACATGGAGAGAGTTCACGTAGGATTTTCCCCATATCCTTTCTAAAGGCCTTCACCGTGCCTTCAAAACAACGAAGCTTTCATGATAGACCCACGCTACACCGCATTATATGTTCAATAAAGTGTCATCATACCTCAATGAGAAAGCACAGTGAATAAGTAGATAATATATGGTCTCTTCTATATTTCCCCACAATGAACATGTCAGATCCACATCTATGCATCTCCTCCCTGCGCCGAAAAATCATCACGATAAAAACTAACGAGGGCCTGCTAACTTGGTAGCCTGGGATCAATTCCCATCACAAGCAGCTTCCAACTCCAAAAATAAAAAGAGAACATGATGCCTTATTGAAGAAAATCCCACATATTAATGATGGATTTTCAGAGTCCTATTCCAAATGTGATATGAGGGGCATCTGGAGCCAAGAGAGTTCGACTATCCCAACTTCACTTTCACTACCTCAAACCATGGGCAAGGATTGGAGAAAAAATGGATCGGGTTCTACCCAGGATTTTGAGCTTCACGTCCCGGCTACTTTGTGAAGAGTTCAATGGAATATTACCAGCCCAAATGTGGCAACACTTTGTTAAGAATCACATAGATAGGGCATCCATCTGTCCAGATCCTTTGCGCCACTGGAACTCCACAAAGCCGTCATTATATCTTCCGCGCTACAATCCCTTTCCATCCACTCCTCTTACTCACGATCTATGGCATCCATTTTTACGCCATTAATCTGAGCTCACCACCAAATAGACACTGTATAGATATTTTTATAGAAGTACATGATACAACCTCCGATCCTAACATTTTCACCAACCAACTGTTCCCAAATCCAACTTGGCCAAGCTATTAATAATACCCCTCCTTGCATTTGCATTCATGGCCTACGCTTAAATCTAACAACGACCTCAAACAAAACTTTCCGGGATGGAGAATGCAACACAACTCAAAAGCATGAGATACTAAGGGAAGAAAAAAAAATCAAATGATGCGAAATCAAAGGTAGCTAGCTCCCTCCATCTAACAACAAGATTCTCATATTCCACCGCTATAATGCGAATACCCAATACAAAATAACCGCATTGCCATCGAAATGAAATTGGAACAAATCTAACACTATTATACCAGCACATTATCCATGCTCATAGAGATATAGTGAAAATTATCAGAAAAGTGCAACAATTAAATCTAGCATTCATGATAATAATAATAAAAATGAGAAATTATGAAGATGGGTATTTAGATTTCACAGAAAAGATCAAAATCGGATAACATGAACATCAACAAACAAACCATATTAGCTAATTCGGGCAATCAAGGATCCCAAAGATGCGATTTTTATGATAAAATTACATAAATCAAGAAATTATTCAAACAATGAAGCAAAATCAAGGAAATAAATTACGAGCCTTTAGGGTAAAAAACGCCAAATCTCGTGTCTGATGAGAGGGAGAGAGAGCAACTGATAGGTTCCTGTTATTTGATCTCTCTTTGGGTAATGTTTCCCTATCACTGATATTAAAAATAATGGATTTACAAATTTTCCGTCGTTTATAAAAAAACAACAAGCACAAGAGCCTTATGTCGTTCATTTACGACGGGTGCGTACTTTCACCGTGCAATGCATTATCGCTGGTAGTCTCATTTCCATTAGCACCCATTCCCGAACATATAACTTCCGACACTCACACTCTAGCTCCCTATGTAGTATGAACGGCTATTTTTTTTCAAACATCATGTTTAATACAAGAGCTGTAGGCCCTTCCTTGATAAAACCGTTATACAATTCCTTGCAGTGGTGATGGTATGTAACAATGGCAGCCATGGTTTTAGAGGAAAAAGGTACTTCAAAATGAACAATCTTATTGTAATGACTAGCAAAAAATATTATTGTAATGAAGGAAAATATTAAGTACACACAATGTTTACAAAATTATTTCCTCACAAAATGTATAATGGAAACAGAATAGACAATTTTTGTAAAATATGTACAAAAATAATGGCATCTGATAATAGAATCCGGGTGGTCTCAAAGAATCTACAACGTTCAAATAGATTGTTTCAAAAAAAAGTTATCTACAACCAATGGATGAGTACTGAAGGAAATCTTCTTGTGCTTGCAAGACCAAGTGTTGATCTTCCCATTCATCCCGATATGTTTCAGGTCGAGCAATTCTGTTTTTTCCAGTGGCTGTATACATCTGCTTTCTCCATTCCTCTGAAGCTGGAAATTCACACTCACCAGCAAGCCAGTCGTTGTAATCAAACTGACAGACACATAACCATACTTATATTAGACTAACCTTCTGGAAAAGTAACTTAGAGCTGCTGAACACCAAATAAAAACCTGCTAATTTCTTCAGGCACTTTGCTATGCCAATTTTATTGAGGGTGCTCTCAGTTCTCAAAAGTATCGTGCGACACCGCATTCAATCAGACCCAGCAAACCCCCCTTCACTTGTTGGAACCATTGGAACTCTTATTTTTGCACCGACCAAAAGAAGGGACATTGGAGACAACATTGGAATGTTTGAGAAGATATGTTTGGCAGTGAGAGAGCACACTCAACAAAGGGGTGGTAATGTAACTGGGACTGACTCTTTGAGTTTTTCAGAATATGCATATTATAAGAGTATTACAGTAAAAAAATTCCATCCAAAAGACCCCTGTAGATCTAAGTTACCTGATAATCCGACATGTTATGTGTGTAACGTTTTGGCACACCAGCGGCTTCAAGCTTCAAGTAAAACTCTTCCACCTTCGCCATCATCTCTTCTTGAGATGGAAGTTGAATCCTTCCGGATAAAACACCAGCAACCCACTTGCTTTGTAATTCAAACAAGGGGAAAGGAATAACCTGGAAACACAGGAGAGGAGTTATTTTTACCAAAAGCTAGAAAAGAACCTTACAGAAACAAAGAATAAGTGTACATCGAAATAAACCTTCCAAGGTAATCCGACAAAAGAAAGCCATGGAGCTAACAATGGTGGAAATATGTGCTGATATAGAGGTCCAACACAATTATCATCTACATTCACAATATTACTCGTCTCTAGGAAAGGAAAATGGTACTTGTACCTGAAAAAATAGAGAGGGAAGAAAAATGATCTGGTAAGGAGCCATACTAACTAGATTGGAAAACAAGTTTGTGTAACATCAGAAAAACAGAAACAGGAACCAGCGGTACATTTCGTTTTATTTTCTGAAGGGGAACAAGACTATCATACTTCAGATAAAGACTAAAGATTCCATAAATATACATGCAAATACTGAGTATGAAGTGATATATTGAATGATGCAGCAAAAAAAATATAACACGAACAAATAATTTTGCTGAATTTGTAAGTTCCCAAAATTAACATCCCAACTTTGAAGCTGAAAGTGTCGCACATCCTATCGCATTCTAAAAACATTGTAAGGGAAGCACACTTCAATCACAAGAAACTATTTCACAAATTTCTTCAAGAAACAATTTCCACTTGAAACAGCAATATTCTAATAGGATTGCTACACCGACTAGGAAACAATTTTTGTGGTATCTAAGCAAGACATATATACCTTGTGACTCGCACACAAAGACTTATACAAGAGAACTTTTTGTAAACATTAACTTTAATACTGTTAATATAAACTATGAGAAGGATCAAAAACAAAAACTCAAAAATTCTCCATCTTCCCAAAACGGTCACCGATAACATCAGTCAAATTCTTAGCTTTATATTTCTGTTTAAACATTACGAGTTCGTCAAGGTGTAGACTTTATAGTCAAAATTTCAGAAACTTGCCAATTTTATTCTAATATGTTTTCTTTTAATTAAATAGCAAGTAAGACACACAAAAGGTTATAACCTAAGTAATACGACTATGAGAGTGGTCTACAAACACAAGAGCTATAGAAGCCCAAGCAATCATAATGTAATAACCGCATCTGGATTACTGCTTTTACTAAACTGGTTATATATCTCAATCCAATCCCGACTTGATTAAAAAGCTGTTTACAGAATGGGATACTAGAAAGTTTAGCAGGAGAGGAGAAATCCTGTGGAAATTTCGTCTTTGTAGTGATTTAGGCTATTTGGCCCGAAAGAAACAAGAGGAAGTTTGACGATTAGGAAAAGCCGAAGCAACACATTTTTGGCTCCAAGTAAAGCTTTATTTTTAAGGGAGCAAGGGGACCTTGGATATGAGAGGTGTGTTGTCACGCCCCCAAAATTCACTTCCAGAACATGTATTCGAAGGTATAATGTCGGGCATCCATAGGGTACCCAATAAATATAGCAGAATGTAAATATTATTAAGAGCAGGGCTGGCCTAACTATCTGTAAAGCCCTGTGCGAAAATACAAAGGGGGCCTAAAACAAAACAAAAAATCTAAGACATAAACCTTTGACCTCTTACTCATAAGAAAAAGAACATCGACCAACTAAGCCAACTCTGCATCATATGTCCTATTTACGTCTTTTTTTTCTAGGCCTTGGGCAGAATTATTTTTTTGGGGGGGCCCTTTTTTCTTGGGCCCTGTGCGGGCGCACACCCCCAGGGTCGGGCCTGACTAAGAGAAACAACTACTAACACCATCAACCACACAGCAAAAAAATGTAAAAGTGATAGAAACATTATTACAAATCGGGTAACATGAACTTCATATCTCCCAAATCCAAAGTGATTTAACTCTCTACCAATGAGATTGTTGTATCGGCTTGCACTTGGGTGATATGAAGTTCATGTCACCTGAATCGTAGTAATGTTTCCATCTTATTTACATTTGTTACGATGCGTAGTTGTTTGTGTTATTAGATGTATATTAATTATATTTAAAGTGTAACACACGTTAAATATCGTTTAAGTGTAATACATCTGTCCAGTTCATCCTCTTGATTCCCGACTTGTTTACAATGGAATATGTGTTGTGATCATCACGAATCGATTTTGGGGGTGTGACTAAGTTGGCATCAAAGCGAGACCTAAAGAACAAATTAACACCAATAATCCATGAGAAAATAAAGAAGGATTGGTAATATAATAAGGGATGAGTTGTAACAACTTCCTCTATCCATAAGTCATACATTGAGGGTTTTGAAGGAGAAACTTGAGTAAAATTCAAGGGAATCTGCAATAGTATGCAACTTAGCTAACTAGAATCTCACTAACATCTAAGGCTCCCATGAGATACAGATGTATATTACTATATTAAAATGCCTAAAAATATGGGTTGTGACATGTGTACCTTCGTCCCATGAAATTTGGAAGGAAGAAGGTTTAAATAGTTATAGTAGTGTGAATTGGTGGCGGAACGGTTTAAATTCATAGAAAGAAATTAATTCGAATTGGAAAAAATTAATTCGAAAACCCTCAGGTGCATACATTTATTTAAAGCAAAATCCTAACTAAACTTCTTATTTTAGCTAGGGAATGAAGTCAATTACAATTACTAAGTTAATTTCTAATTAAAGAAAAATACTAAAGAGGTCGTAGAGAGAGGCCACAACGAGACGTGTTTAGCACCAGACTCCTTTTTTCAAAGAATTCAACCACAAATTCTATAACTGATGGTCCCTCGGCTTGAATGTAAAAATCTTAAGTCCCAACCTTTTACGGATCTTTCCAACGTGAGCAAAGAAGCATAAAAACATGATTAGTGCACAAAAAAGTGACGCACAAGTGTTAGAAACACCCAACACTTTAACTGTGAACTCTACAACAAAGAGACACCATGTTCATGATGTAGTGATGGTTGTGCTGGAAGGTGCCTAATCTGATTGTAGTGATGGTTGCACCGGTAGTTTGGTCCCCACATCAATTAAGATCCTGTCGGCGTATGGTCCTCAAGTCAGGATCTTACTCTACTTGTGAGATCTTTTTTTTTTTTTTTTTTTTTGGGGGGGGGGGGGGAGGGACCTCACACATCTGTTGGAGGTGGTTAAGTGGGGGACAATATTGATGATGCACAGAGTGGATCCTGACATAATGGTATTCAAAGCCGAGGACGACTCGATCTTAACGCTAACAGGGTTGTGACACCCCATCTGAGGTTGGTGTGTTGGAGAGGCACCTAACCTAATAGAGGTGATGGTTATGTTTAGTCCCACATTTCTTAAAATCGTGTCGGTGTATGGTCCTGAAGTTAGGATCTCACTTTACTTTACTTGACACTGAGCCTTTTGAGGGAAACAATACCTTATACCTCTACTAGAGGTGGTTAAGTGGGGACATTATCGGTGATGCGTAGAGTGGAGTCGTGAAAGAATACGAGTAGTATTCATAACTAGACACACTTTATACATGATCTAGTGTATGACACTTTAGAGATATGTTCTTTATTGTGATTTTTTGCAAAATAATAGGTTATCCAAGTTTGTCACTCTTAAAACTTAGTTAATAACTCTAGGTGACATGTGGCTTAACCATTACTTCAAACAAACTTGTTTGTCTTTGAGCTTGGAGATTAAGGGGCGGACGTGAGAAATCGTTATCCACTCTTGTTTTCATGTTAAGGCAAATTGTGAGGCGAAATTTCAGTTGTACGGGGTAGAATGTAATAACCCATACTTTTTTATCGATTATTACCCATAGATATATTGCATGCATTCATATTAGGTAAATGATTACTTGTTGAGCATCAAATTTCGTAGATCATATCGCGCATTTAATTTATTACTATTTTGTAAATCAGGTTATGGGTTTCTATTGTTATATGTAAAGGTACTTGGCATTTTCGTTCGTCATTCACGTGCTAGGTATGACTCTACTTAGTTATTTTATTGTTGTTGCGTAGTATAATTATGTCTTACTGAGTTGTAGAGGGAGAAAGAGTCTTTAATTAATTGCTTAATTGGTGAGTAAATCGAGGTGGTAAAGACTTATCATTGGGGATGGTTTACCACCTCAATATGGGGGAATCATCTCTCTTTAAACCTTCCCAAATTATAAGTTCTGAAAACCTCAATTTACCCACAAATCAAACAACTAACCTAAAGACTCTCTTCTACAACTCGATAAGAAATAGTTATACTATGCAACAACAACAAGATAACTGAGTAAAGTTCTACCTACCACGTGAGTGACCAACAACACCAATCGTAATCTAATAATACGCATACCTTTATATATAACAATGGAAAACAAAAAACACAACCTCATCTACAAAATTCTACGAAACAAAATGCGCAATATGATCTACGAAAATGATGCTCAACAAGTAATCATGAATCATTTACCTACGATAAATGCATGAAAATCAGGTCAAGATGGGGACAGAACTGTGGCCTTTTCCGAACCACTAGCTAAGGTGGTCAAAAATCGAGAAAACCTTTAGGTGTACTATGTTTTACCCGCCCTGAATAGGACTCACTGGATTGGCTATCCAATGCACCAACAAGAAGGAATCCTCAGCTTTCTTCTTCACTACCTTACTCTCTTTCTCGAGACAAACTTCAAAACGCTTAGGTTAGGCTGTGAAAGTTCCTCCAGTAGCTCTTTTTTGTGGGTTATACATACCATGTTGTAGGCAGAAATTACATACTAGTGTTATAGTACTTTTTCAAACTTAAAAATGAAACATAAACATTCACCAAGGAGAGACAAAAAGAAAACACACACATAAGTTGGTATGTATAACTCACACGCTATAGCTGAGCCAATATCTAAACTACTATATAAAGGAAATAGGCCTTAGACCCGCTTAAGCCGATCTTTTGGTCGCCAGCTGTTTTAGTCGTCACCTAAATTACAGAAAATGCACTTGCTTTTTAATAAGACGATCTCTTCGTCTCCTTCACGCTTGTTTTCCTTCCTCTGCCTCTCTCTTTCTCCCATGCCCACCAAACACAAACCTTCTCTCATATGTTTCTCTTATTTTAAAATTATACCGTTTACCGTCTCTTACTCAAAATTAGGGTTTTCAAAATCCCTCTTGAATCCTTTGCCGATCTCTCTCCCTCACTCTATAATCAAAAACATAAGAACAAGAATCAAACATTCAAAAGCTTACACAGTTGGAAGAGAAAACATGATGGTGTTTATGTTTTTGAATTGAAGAGATTGATATTGAGTGAATTGAGAGTTGGCTCCTCATAAAATTACAAGGCAAGATTTTGAGGTTTGGAGTAGCTAAATTGCGAGGAACTGGGGTAAATTGGGGATAAAGAAAGTTTTTACTTTTTAGAGACCATTTTGTTATTGGAAATCCTAATTTTAGGGGACATTAGGAAATTAGGTTTGGGAAGGATGGTTATTTGAAGTTTGAAATCAAGGTTTTTGGTTTCTACATTAGCAAGTGGTTGTAGTTTGCCTCAAGTGGTAATCTCAATATCTAAAGTAAATTTGGATTTTGGGTATTTATGGTTAGCACTTAGCAATCATTTTGGATAACTGGTTGGGTAGAATCATGGTCGAAGTTTTGGTATTCAACTGCGAAAAAATACTAGAAGAGGTAAAAAAAAGACTGAAATTGGAAATGTCGTAAGGCAATCCAATATTTGTAGTGATGGGGAAAATCAATCTTTTGAAATAATAAAATTTGTTCAAATGCAAAGAACACAATGAATTAACTAAAAGAATAATGTTTCTTTGAACAATCTATAACGCCAGTTATATATACAATTCTGCACTAGAAAAACTCTGCCACAACTATACATGTATTATTTGTATCCAGTGGCGAAAGGGTGGCAGTAATTAGCAATTTCACACATTCTTCCCAAAAATATAGTTTTGCCCACCCTTAGTTTTCAAATTACTAGAGTTACTATACATTTGCCCACCCACAGTTTATGTTTTTGGGGTCAATTAAGTCATTGAACTACAATCTTTATTATTTTTCTTTTAACTGGAACTTTGATTTTGACAGGTAGTAATTAGTAATTTCACACATTCTTCTCCAAAAATATAGTTTTGCCCACCCTCAATTTTCAAATTACTAGAGTTACTACACATTTGCCCACCCACAGTTTATGCTTTTGGGGTCAATTCAGTCACTCAACTACAATCTTTACTATTTCTCTTTTAACTGGACCCTATCCTCAAACCATCTCAAAAAATCTCGAAAAATGCTTGAGAGACCCCAGGGTTATAAGCCCAAGGGACCAAGAGCTTGTAACTCAGCCACATGTACATAGGGTAAAGGATACCTTCTGAGAAGGTTTCTAAATCAAAACACTTTGAACTCTCTCGAAACTCTTCTTTATACCATCATGCCATTGAAAAACACTTTAGCCATTAAACTTCTGAAAATTGGATTCATAATAGAAGAGACCCTTAATGGTGCTTAAAAACATCGGATTTTATTAAGGTCAAATTATAACAAATGACCTCTCTTTAAAACATCAAAGTTATGCCCATATATAGATTTTCAAGTTCTCTCTCACACCATTGATAAAGACCTCAGATATTGGCAATGATACGAATCAAGATGAGTTTGATTTGTTCTTTCTAGGACAATGGAAAAGGAGTATTCGATAAGAATCACTAAAGTTTAATGGAGATTTGAAATCTCTGTGATCAAAAAGACAACACATATAGTTGTAGGTTGTGGCTGGAAAACAACTAGTAGTAGGTGTTGGAGTGTGTGTATAACTACACATATCTACTTTAGTCCCACATTGGGTAGGAATAGAAGTAGCTTAGAGAGCCCCTGTTATATAAAGGAGGCTAGGTTGTAATCTATTATGAAACTAAAGAGTGAATAAACTTTCTCCTTTTATTTATTTTTACATGGTATCAGAGCAGTTGCATTCTTGAAGACTGTGTAACGGTTCCTTGCTTCCGCCAGCGGCGGCCGTTGTCGTCGCCGGATTATTAGAAGGAAGAAAAAAAAATTTTGATTCAACAGATGCTTCTTCATACCCATTCTTTGTGATTAGTTTGGTGTTCTTGGTGGTGATCACTAGCATATATAGTATTATGAAGACCCAGATCTCTAGCTGTTCTTGGCTTGTGTTTCTTTTAGGTACTGCCCAAGGAGTGAAGACTGAGTTCTTCTTACAACAATCTTTGATTTCTAATTTCAGTGGTGGATCTTTTATATGTCTAATCTCCTCTTGGAGAAGATTAAGTACTTGATTATTTTCTCTTGTTTTTGTGAAAGGCATTTTCTTTTTCGGTTCCAGTCGCGAGATGCGATTTTCTCTCATTGGATCAGATTAAGTTGTTAAGTAACCTTCCACCTCGATCATGAGTTTGTTTCTTTTCTCGAGTGATTTTTCCTCTCCTCGAGTATTTCTTTCCTAGAGTAATCCTCTTTTGCTCTAGTGATTATCTTTTGTCTCTTTCGCCAAATTCACAAGTACAAGTTACAAAATCAAGATATGATATTTCGCAATATCTCCTGTCGTGAGATACAATTTTTTCTCTTTAGATCGGATGAAGATGTTATTAGACTGACCCTCCACCTTGGTTATGAGTTCTCTCTCTTTAAATCGGATGAAGATGTTGTTAGACTAACCTTCCACCTTGGTCGTGAGTTTCTCGCTCTTTTTAGACCAGATGAAGATGTTAGACTTCCTTCCACCTCGATCATGAGTTATTAGTTTCGTTCTCCGAGTTATTTTTTCTTCCTTGAGTGGATTTCTTTGTCCTCGAGTGAATTATTTCTTTCCTTCAGTAGATATCTTTTTCCTCAAATAATTATCTCTCCTCGAGTGATCCTCTTCATCGACTAATTATCTTACCTCAGTGTATCTTCAAGATATTTACATACCCTCGAGTGGTAAAACTGGCAAGTCGGTTAGTGTCGCCGATTTCACAAGTACGTGTGAGAAAAATGGCAAGTCGGAATGCCGCCAATTTCACAAAGGATATGTGAAGTTTTGAAGTCTTTCTACTGCTGTAAAAGGATTGTCTAGAAGAAGTTTTATATGTTTTAGGAGGAGCCTTAATTTTCTTTATCAGTGAGGGAGTGATTGTATCTTCATGTGGGATTATTTATTTTGCTTTCTTATTGTTATCCACCTTGATACAAACATATGATGTTCGTATCAACGTGAGGGGGAGTGTTGGAGTGTATGTGTGTAACTACACATATCTACTTTAGTCCCACATTGGGTAGGAATAGAAGTAGCTTAGAGAGCCCCTTGTTATATAAAGGAGGCTAGGTTGTAATCTATTATGAAACTAAAGAGTGAATAAATTTTCTCCTCTTATTTATTTCTACAGTGGGGAAGAGATAGAGAGAGAAAAAAGAGAGTACCGATGAATCAAGACATCAAGTTACCTATTATCCACGTCTACGTGTCATTTTCTCCTTTATGGTCATAAAGCTAGGGAACCCTGGGGTCTTTCTGGCAGCGCTCAAAATCTCTCTATCACCATCTCTATCTCTCCCCTTCTTGATTATCTCTCTATTTAGCAAGTTTCTCTCTAACTTATGGTTTCCGCATAAATTTCATTACAAACAGGAGTTATCAATCTCAAACTAAAATTTGTGTCACTGAATATATAGACCAATGACGCAAAGATTGAGATTTTGCAAATAGAATCTACTTCAGTTTACGCGCAACCAAAAAAAAGCCCCCAAACCCCCGTTACATGTATCACCTTGCCTACCCTGATTTTAATTCCTAGATCCGCCACTGTTTGTATCTACGTTTCCTTCTTATAGGTTGATTATCAGTTCGTGCACCGAGAGAGGGGAGTTGCACGCCCATAGTGCAGCTACACTAGTGATCCTAGTGGCTTTGTCTAGATTATAGCAAACGGTAGGTGGGCAAGATTGCTGGCTATAGTGGACTGACATGCGAGTTGGGGTTAATGGTGGGTCAGAACCATGATTCATCTTCCAATTCGTTGGGGGTGAGGGAAGCCATTTAAGATCCGTCATCTCTTATGATTCCTCTTCTACCCCATCTTGTCTGTAAAACCACTTCGATTCATTCAGTCCAAACTCCTCCACAGTTACTTCCTTTTACTCCATTGAAATCCCACAGTCGATGCAATACACTTTGATATGAGTTTGATGTGACTTGTTGGGGAAGGCTTCAATTTAGGTTTACACAGAGAAATATAACTCGAATTACGCAAAACCTATGCAATTTGAAGAACATGTCCTAATTTTATTATATCTTCTCTAAATCGCATGCCGCTTAGAGGATTATCTAAGTTCAATACTTCTTTGTTTTGGTAGATTGTGCTTTTTTTGAGCTAAGCTCTTTTGTAGCTTATTTTTCTCTTCCATACCAGCAAAAATCTATAGTTGTTAAGAAAAAATTATTACCATACCCTGTACAGTGTAGAATCGCATCAACATCGGCGGAGCTTTCATTTCCGAATATCACGGTGCCATCATCAAGAGCCCTCTCTATCTGCATTTATTTTTTAGTCTAAATTAGCATTTCAAACCAGCCCATTATACATCAATAAAGTTCAAATATTTTTTTATGACAAGCTCATTATAAGAACCACTTGACTCACAATTACCAAGAGAGTAATCCTACCATGGGATGAAGCCATATATTCTTATTGTCAAGCTGCTCTGATGCGGTTTCTTTGGTAATTGATCTTGAGGCAACATGAACTTCCTTAGCAACTCCAGCAATATCCCTCGAGATATCAATAGCACTTGCAGAACTTCCTATCACAACCACAACCTGTCCACGTCCAGAAAGTAGGTGAGATATACTTTAAGAATGAAATAAGGTGAAGGTAAAACTAATTCAGATACAAAACAATTAAGGATTTGGAGGTACATGTTAGTTCTATTTGGGTTGGTGATATCGAAGGGAAATCTACATTTCTAAAGATACTTCATTAAAAAAAAGTCCATCATAACATTCAGAGCTAGCTCAAGAATTATCTCGCAGGTGGGCTATATATTCTATCATTTGATATATCACAGTGCAACAAAAGTAGATAAGTTGGTGAGTACTTGATCGCGGAAAGGCTCAGGAATACGATAATTGTGGCTATGAATTTGCACCCCAGGCCACATATCAATACCTGGAAATAACCGTGTAACCTTTGTAAGAGATAATGATGAGCTAAATATGTGCAGTCATACTAAAGCTTTTGAGTTTTTTACACGTATAATTAATAAGAATTCAAAGAAGCTTTATGAGGTGAAAAGCAATACAAGCTGAAAGAAAATACAAAAAAGAATAAAAAGAAAAACCTCACTGAGGACCAAACAGCTCAAGTTGGATCAAGCAAAACTAGTAGTTGCCTCCATCTCATGAAAAGATCCTTAAACCTCACTCCTCTCAAAATGCTACTCCTCTCATAATGTTGAGAGGTTGAGGCCAATACAAAGAAAGCATAAAAAAATAACATCTATTGTCTTCGTTTCATCCTCAAAGTGTGGTTCTGCTCACGCCTTTCCTTCCATGAGAGCTACCCAATAGTGTCGGCCGTGGATTCCCTAAAAAATATCCTATTATCTCCAATCGGAATTCCACCAACACACTTTCAAAGTACCGACGAAATTGCCTTGAAGAGCCCATCCACACTGAAGAGCTTACAAAAATGCTCCCAAAAGAGCTACCCATGCTGAGACCGATACGAAACAATACAAAAACAAGTGGCAAATAGTCTCTTCTTCTGCCATACATCAGCAAGAATGTTCTGCATTCATGACCTTCTCCTCAACATTTCCCTTGTTAAAGTCCGTCTCAAACTCCCCCTCAAATAGAAAAGTGAGAATTACAAAAGGTATCACCTTCCACCTTATTTTGCATCGGAAAACCGGCATCTCAATAAGTGAACCCCTTGCTTCTCGCTCCACCAATAAGAAAATATGACAAAAAATTCCCTCTTTATCATCTCAGAGACAAAGCTACCTACAATTGCATAATCCCAAAATTGTGGGACAACGGAGGAACTATACCAACTGCATATTGTTAATAGCAACATAATCTTAGAGAACCTAGGCCAATTATGAATAGTTCGTAGGCGGCTTTAATGGTTGAGCATATCGGGTGTGTTCGGTTCGTGGAAAATGGCGGAAATGGCGAACTGGATTTCCACGAAATTTGTTTTCCTTTGTTTGGTTTGTTTGGCTGGGGACGGAAAATAGGAGATGGAAAACTCATTTTCCATGGTTTTAAGAAATATAAGAAAATATAGAAAACTTGACTTCCTCTTTCCATCAAGGTATTTGTGTTTTCCACGGAGGTCTCGGGTCGGGATCTCTCGACTTTTGACTTAAAATCACCAAATGAAACTCTCATTTACCCTAAAATTTGATTTCTCTTTGAAATCTCTCTCTCTCTCTCTCAAGCAATGAGAAACTCCTCGATCTCTCAACAATGGTGAATCTCTCTCTTTCTTAACATTGACGATTCTCTCTCTCTCTCAACAATGACGATTCTCTCTATCTCTCTCAACAATGGCGAAGAGAAGTAGTGCAACATAGAAGCGCAAAGCAAAAGCTGAACCAGCAAACGAAGGATGTTAGTCAGAGATCCTCCAGCTTGAAAACCCAAATCTGAGTATTTTTCCTGATTAGCGAAACATGGTTTGCATTCTTCTCTAATCGTTTTGTCTCCTCAATGCGTTTATTAGATAATTAGTTGAGTTGGGTTTCCTCTTTCAATTGCTTTAGGTTTGATTTGCTTGAGATTTTTGTATTTGGGTTTAGATTGTTATGTGTTTATAATTGAAAATTATTTGGTATCAGCATTGTTGTGATTCGCAAATTCCCAATTCGCAAAAATTGCCTAGAAGCATTTCTTATTAATAAAGCAAACCCGCATTTTAGTTATCAAAATCCTTGTAGCATTGAAACATTTTAGTTATTAAAATGAGAGGACTCTTATAAGATTTATGGATTAGAAATTTATAATAGCAGGTTTAGCAAACCCAAAAATCCTTATAGCAATGAAGCATTGAAGCATTTTTAGCTCACCAAATTTGATCATCTATGGTGTTAATGGGGGTGCTTGTTTTCTTCTTATTTTCTCAAATGGACTGGATCTTCTCATAAATCATAGATGAACTCTTTACCCTTAATTGATAATTGCGGTTTTTGGACATAAGAGTCTAAGACAGTTGAAGCCATTTAAGGTCAAGCTATTTAAGTTCTGGGTGTTTCTCAACTCATGTTTTGGTAGGTTGGTTATTCTGAAATCATTGTTAAGTTTCATCATTGTGTGGTTTGCATCTTTGCAAACGCCCAATTAGCGAAAACTGCATAAAAACATTTCTCATTATTGAAGCTAAGGTGTTAAAATGAAAGGAACCCACTAGTGTTGACTGTTGAAGATACTACCATGATCTTATTGTTTCTGCATATGTTTATTGTTTGTCTTATTGTAAAACCAATATCAATGTTCTTCACCAATGGTTTGAAGAGACTTTCTCTGATCTGAGTTGGTCTACAGTTATGAATTCCCAATGACATCTACAACTATTATAATTACTTCAATGTGAGTGCATGTACAAACATTTCAATTTGAAAAATTATTGGTTTCGAAGTTGCATTTTTCCATGTATAGTATTTGAATTTGGAGTCTCATTTAGATATATCAATGACTTGAGATGTTCTGTAATCTTACTAATCTTACTGTTTCCACAATTTAGGTTAAAGTACCATTCTTGATATCTTGTCATTTCTTCGTACTGTGACAAGTATTTTGGTCATTGTTATTTCATATTGTGAAAAGTAATTTGGTTTATTTTTTAAATTATAGGTGCATCTTGATAACGTCCGATTGAAAACTACGATGATTTACGAGTTATAGGCGGGGATACCATGCTACCGGATAATAGTACACAAGGCAACTTGGCAATGATGATATGGCTAAATATGTAGAAGAATTGATTGAAAGATTATGCTCGTAAATCGATTAATGAAGTTTCGATTATGGCCTTGGACATTTTAGGATTGAAGAATTTGTTTATTTAGATTTTATTGTGGCTTTGAATATTTTGGAATCCACAACTTCGATTATGGAGTTTGAATAGTGGTTTTGTATATTTTATAACATATTTTTATTTTATGAAGATATTATTTTGTTATTTAAATTGTGAGACTGATAATTTAATTGCACAATGTAAATAAATTATTTTGTTGAGATATATTATTGGAATAATTTTTTATAATACATCATTTTTAGTGATAGTAATGTAAATCTACGAATGCGGAAGCTAAATTCGTATACGATTTAACACTAAGTTAAACTGGATCTCAAATAATACATAACAAGAGGAAAACTCAACTCTTTCAAAATAAATCAACTCTACTAACTTCTACTTTAATATTACACCACCCTCTCCCTTTATAACCTAGTTTCCTAGGAATACTCCCTACTATAACTCCCCTAACCAATCAAATTAGGAAACTAACCTAGAAAAACAAAACTGTTAATAACCAGCATGGTATTCTCCAATAGTGCATAAGCTAAAACATAAAAGTAAAGATAGATCAAGCGGGTGGTAAATGACCCTATTAGGGACGTGCCACATCAAACCCTCCATCGGCGGAAGATTTCGACCATGAAATCGACAAGTTTTCGAAACATCACGGAACTCAAAACTTTCTGATATGGCATTCCCGTCTTCAAACTTCGAATTCTACCGCGAAATCAACCGTAAACCAAAGTCGTACCCATGTGCGGGGGTAAGATGTTGTCGCCAACATCCCTACGTCCATTGACGTCTAAAATTAAAAACTGAAAAAATGTTGTAGTCCGCTCCACGAAACCTGCTACGAAGCTTTCCCAAAATGGGTCATACGGAAATAATTCTTCATCTAGGGCCATCATCTCCCTCATACAGATCAAATATTGGGATACCTTGAACTGTAACATGCGTGAACGGAACTGTTGGACGAGGCCGATCTGCATCTTGTGATTTGCACGTGTCTCTAGAATCCATTGTTGTGTAGCACGGTGATTCGTAACTACTGCTGAAACGATTGTGCTAACACTAGCTCGACTCGCCTCAAGTTTGAACTGCTGGAAGGGTTTTAGTTGATGAGCATGTTGCACCACATGCTCTTCAATTGTTCTCCTACCCAAATTCAAATTCAAAACTTGGTGTAATGGTTTGTGGGTCTAAATTCGTTGAGGAGTCAGTTCATGCAAACCAGGAAGTCGGCATGTCCTGAGAGGCATGCCCAGAAGATGTAACAACTTCTAAACAATACTTCTGCTGACATTGTATTATTGTAGGACCGACTATTTGGGTGTTAAATAGGGTTGGTGCAGCTGTGAGTAGGGGATCACCCCTCCTTTCTCCCCCACGGCCTGTTTCCGTCTTCCTCACGAAATCTTCGATTTTGGTTTTGATTTCGCCCCTCTTAACGGCCAGAGCTCCGGTCTTTGATGCTCACTAGACTCTGTCGAGAGGTCCGGTAATTCCTTTCTCGAGGTTTGCCGCTCTCTTTGCAACTGTCTCTCTCCGTAAACTCCCTGGATCAAATGGGTTCACCACTCCGGTGAGCGTGGCAATCAGTGGACTGGTTTGGTGGAGTTGTCGGATCGTTTGATGCATTGTTGTTGGTGTTGGCACTGACACCGTTGCTGTTGGTATCGTCGGTCTCGCTGTCGATGGTGGTAGGTCATTGACCGGACCTTCCAAGACGGTCGGCGTCCCCTTGCTCGCCACATCAAACATCAGGGTTCTTCCCGGTATTGTTGGTGATTGGGGGATGTGTCAGTACGAGGTTCTCGTGGTTGGTCAATGTGTGTAGTGGCCGGACCTTTGCCCTTAGTCATTATCCCGATTTCATCAACATTTTCGCTCTCGACTTCGAGACTTGTAAACGGGTTGTCAATTTCGCCATTCCTCTCGACGACGCTTCACTTACGAGAGGGGTGTTCTAGTACGCCCAACGGGGGGGGGGAGGCTCCCGTACCCAAAGCCTCGACAAGCTTATCGAGTCTATCTGTCAATTTTGCAACATCTTCAACGAGTGTAGGTTTCTTCCTCGCGAATCTTCCACGAGACATCTTGCTCTTGAAACTTGTTACACCGAGGATGTGAACCACGGCTCTGATGCCATTTAATGTAAATCTACGAACGCGGAAGCTAGATTCGTATATGATTTAACACTAAGTTAAACTGGATCTTAAATAATACTTAACAAAATGAAAACTCAACTCTTTCAAAATAAATCAAGTCTACTAACTTCTACTTTAACATTACACCACCATTTGCCTTTATAACTTAGTTTCCTATGAACACTCCTACTATAACTCCCCTGACCAATCCAATTAGGAAACTAAACTAGAAAAACAAAACTGCTAATAACCAACATGGTCTTCTCCGGTAGAATGGTAAACGACCCTATTAGAAACGTGCCACGTAGAGAGATTATGGATTTAAACCTATTTTATGAAAAATTTCTATCATTTTCCATGGCCAACCAAACGATGGAAATTAGTTCATGGAAAATGGGGTTTCCACGGTTTTGATGAAAGCCATGGAAATCCAATTCGCCATTTCCGTCATTTTCCGCAAACCAAACACACCCATCAAGTCCAGTCATATATGTTTATTTGACTCGTAACTGACTTGCTCCAACCACATTATATGAGTGTGTACATTCCTATGTGGCTATTTTTTTCTTTACTTTCCATGTGTTTGTGTTATTTCACACCAGGCCTGAATTCATAACAATTGGTATTACATATATATGTATCAAAATTTGATTTGACTAAACACAAATTTGTGATTAGCATTAGCATCATGATAAATTTAGAAACATGTACCTGGAAATTCCGCAGCGCGCGGCTCGGTATAATGCCCATTACAAACAACAACGCCATCATAAACCTCATTAACATCAACAACAACATCCTCATCTCCACCATCTCTCCTCCTAGACTTCACCTCCCACTTCCCACCCTCCACCAACCCAACCCTCACCACCTCAGTCCTAAACCGAATCAACCCCACCGCCCTAAACTCCTCCGCAAAGCCACACAAATACCTCAAAACCTCGCGATGCCCCGGAAACCTCCGTGCATCCCTTCCCGGACCTTTCACAACCACAAAGGGGTAATCCCTAAACCCCATTACTTCTCTTGGGAGATTGGTCCGGAGAGAGTAGTAGAGACTAGAGTGGACGACGGACCGAGATGGGTCGAGTCCTAATTGATCTCTTTCGACTCTGGGATCGAATACCCATGTTCCTCCAAGCATGAAGTCTCGCTCGAAGATGACTACTTTGTGACCCTCTCTACGAAGCTCTCGAGCTGCGACTAAACCTGCTGCTCCTGCCCCGATTACAGCGATGTTACGGGAGGTTTTCTTGGTTGGGGTTGTGAGAGGGAGAGTTGGGAGGCGTGGGGGTGTTGGAGGAGCCATGGGAGATGACATTTTTGCAGAGAGAGAGAGAGAGAGACAGAGAGGCAGGAAGTACCTGTATTTGGGAATGCTATGTTGTTTTTAGTGATACGTCGGTGTTGGATAAACGACGAAATGGTTCAAACGGTTGTTTTCAGTTAAAAACGAAATACAACGAGAACCTTTGAATTGTGATAGATGGGTAAAACCCTAAACGGTGTCAAACGACCAGAGACCCATGGTTACCAACTAGTCTACCGCATAACTGTGGGACCAACCATTTAGTTCTTTTATAAACACTTTACCCATGTGCAAATCCACTTTCTTCAAATTACAGCCAAAATTGTATTAGTCGAAGTAATCAGTCAGGGCGACATTAAGCGATGACGCTATATATTAAATGCATCATCAACCCAAAAATACAAACTAATTTTTGTTATTTGAAAATCAATACAAAATCTTATGTATATCTGAAGGGAGAGAGATGAAAATGACTATGAGGAAATGATAGATGAGTTGTATGTTGAGGTATGAACTCGAATTATATTCGAGGTCGTTTTAGTTCGAGTTATTTCAGTTTGAGGATTGAAGTCGGATTGAAAATGAGATTTTCAATGTTCAGATTCGAACTGGTTAAGATCGACAGAAGTTTGAACTGGTTAAGTTACCAGGAGTTCGAACTGGTTATGTTGCCTGAAGACTCGAGTTGGTTTTGTTCGAGCTGCTGAACAAGAGCTGAAAGGAGGTCGAAGTCGTTCTTGCTAGTTCGAACGAGATTGTCAAATGTTGCGTTTTACTTTCAAAGACCGAAGAAGTCGTTCGAACGAGATGGGATTTCGTTTGAACAACCTGTTCACTTTTCTAGGGTTTGAACCTTAATCGCTAAAGTCGTTCGAACGACTTTGTACGTCGTTCGAATGAGATTTGCCTGATTGTCTTTGTGAGTTCTTCTGAGACGTTGAGTTCTGCCTCGAGATCCGTTCTACTTGTTTTTAGTCCTCTAGTATATAAAGAGGACTTAGGTTATTTTGTTAGCCTATCTTTCCCTGTGAGTTTAATTCTAGACTTAGAATTTGAGAGACTCCATTAAAGCTTAAGAAGCTTTGAGAGATCGTTGTAACCCATTTGATTAACATAGCGGATTGTTCGGGGAGTGATTTTTTTTATCCGAAGGGTTTTCCACTTCCTTCCTCTGGGAAACCTTGTGTTCTTTATTATTATATGCTTCTTAGTCTGGTTAATTGGCATATTCCACGTATCGTTCTTGTGGTAGAGTAGAAATTAGCTACCTCTATTCTCAACATTTTATACAAACGTTGAGTTGTATTTGTTGTAGCAATTTCCCAAAAAACATAGAGATGAATTGAAACTAATGCTTGTAGGTATGTAGTAGGGTTAGTTTGAAGTTTCCATAAATAATGGGATTGGTTTTTAAACCTAAAATTATGCCGATAGATTAAAGAGTTTTTGTTCATGAGCATTCTAAGTTTCTAAAATTATGGCGATTAGTGAAGGGCATTATAGGTAGAAAAATTATTTTAGTCGAACTACCATCTAACCGTCTATAACCACCAAACACATTTTTGTATCATCGTTTGTAAGTGACCTCCCTACCAGTCGATCAGACTATCTTGTGCTCTAGTGGTGGTGGTGGTGTGGAAACAACCATCGGGAGGTCAAGGGTTTTAATTTTACCATTGGTGGGGGTTTGAGAATGGTATGAGCCCGTTGGCCTTATACCGACTTACCCAGTTCACGTGGTTTGCGAGCTATTGCACGAGCCCTAGAAGATCTAAAGATCTAGTTGGAAATTAATGGTATACGGGCTAGATGGCCTGGATAACTTTAGTGGCAAAAAAAAAAATTAAAAAAAATAGATATGTTATAGTCCACGGTTCATGGTGGGTCCCCCATGGTAGAGTGAGTTGGGCTACCACCAGACTACTAACCCCCTAAGGTTCAATTTAGGGAGAGAGAGAGACTTAGGAGTCTCCACTATAAATATGGGGAGACTCCCCTACTATGAAACCGATTGTTTACATCTCTATAAGCCTTTTGGAACCTTAATGGAATCTCTAAATCTATATGTGTGTGTGTGTGTGTGTGTTCTATATTAGTTGATAGATATTAGACGATTACGCGTTATTAGCACGTTTGTTCTTCCTTCGAGCACAAATTCTTGGTGATATTGGAGTTTATCTTGGGTAGTAATCTATTGTTATTCATAGCTTTGGATCAAGGTAACCCTAGAAACTCCTATAAACTTAAGGCTTATATGCATATTTAGAGTAATTCTTATGAATATCCATTCTTAGATCTAATATATTAGTGTGATTTTTAGTAGTTGTTTTTGATCTCTACAATTTTTACATACTAGCCTTGAATATGATGCATAGGCTAGATTTGGTTAATTTTGATGCATGATATAGACTATGTGATTAGACCTTGGATTTGGTATGTTTTAGTAGAGTTTATTATTGTTCTATACACTTTTTTCATGTTAATACCTGGATTAATATGCACGTGGTTAGATTTGGTTAAATCTTGATGCCTGTTAGGGCAACTTCATGTTAGATCTTTTTATATGTAATTTAGGTTTACATGTTAGATCTAATTTTTGTCGTCCTAGGGTTTTACTATTTTTTTACTCTATAATATGTTGAATATGCAATTTTTCCATGTTCACTATAGTTTAGCACTATATTCATCATAGATCATATGGTTTGATCCAAAATTGTCTTATAAATCGTGTTTTTAGGTGTTTCGAGAAATCTTAATTTTTTTCTTAATTAGGTTATTTTCATATTTATTTTATTAAATATTTTAATTAATATTTTTAAAATAAAAGATAATTTTTAGTGAGATAATATCTTCTATTTTTGGGAAGTATAGATATGATAGGTCTTTTAGAAGCATCTTTCTAATTCTAGTCTCTATGACCTATTTTGAGGAGACCCAATATTTTTGGAAACTCCTTAATAGAGCCTTCTAGGTGGGTTGACCCGCGGGTCTAGACTAGTTAGGTTAGATGCACATGTAGGTTCGTATGCGTATGCGTTTGTTATAGGGAGGTGTACGCAAAGATTTTTTAGACTTTAGTTAATCTTTGCACTAGCAACATTGACCATGTCATACCTTAGTCAAGCCAAGCTCCTAAGTAGGGGGTTTACATTATTTATTTATTTTTGTATCGGCCTTGTGTGAGCAATGCTCCAAGCTGAGCCACCGATGTGAGTTCCCACTCCCGGTAGGCCCACATTATGTGTATCAGTCTTGTTGAGCAATGCTCCAAGCAGAGCCAGCCGGTTGAGTTCCCACTCCTAGTCTATGCCCAACTGTTATAGCAGGTCAAGCTTGTAGAACTCACACTCCAAGCCCAACCCACATCACAGCCTGCATAACCAAGCACATGTGTGCAGTACTGGGGCCACGCAAGCACGACTTGTGTGTTGTGCACTTGTGTAGCGTGTGGCGTCCCTGCGTGTTATGCACATGCGAGCCCGCGACGCGTCCCGTGTGTTATTCATGTGTATGTGACGTAGTACTAACCTCAGGGCCCCGCATGTTGTGCACCCCGTGCAAACCCGAGTGAGGTGCATATGTTATGCATGTGTGTAAAGTGTGTGTGACCTATGTGACTCAGCCGTGAGTGACCCGCGTAACTGGCATGTGTTGTGCGATGTGTGTGTTGGTGTGCTTACACATAATACCACAACATTTGTGTATAGGCAGACTTGGTAAGCTCAAGCCCACCGAATCCTGCAAACTCTAGGTAGGCCTAAGCCGACCTTGTGCCCACCTCTACCTGGTCTAGTCAGCAGCTATAAACTCGATCCAAGTTTGACTTTGGTCAATCTGATCCAGGTCCAACATGTCTTGATGAGACCCGATCCTTACCTGATCCAAACCAGATCCCATTGTCTGACCCTTATCCATGTTAGACCACTAATCCAAACCCGATCTAGTCCGACTTGATCTGATACAGCCCTGAGCTTGTTTCATGGGCAGGTATCTCTGATCTAACTCAAAGGCCAACCTAAGCGCACCTGCTCTAGGGCCTGATAGCTCTAATGTCTAACCCGAGCTTCTGTGTATGAGGCCTAGGGCCCGAATCTGCGATTTCTGCGGTTTAAACCCCAAGTTCTGACAAACTCGAAGGGCCACATCCGAGCACACCTGAGCGACTTCTGCTTTACTTTTTATCACAAGTCACACACTGAACTAGAGCTCAAGTGTCTCAGACCTCAACCTGTGCCTAGTACCTTGATCATGAATAAGCCGTATCTTAGACTAGGTTCAGACCAAGTTAATCCGACTACAGGCCGGAAGCCTAAGTTAACTTCAACTCGTTCCACACATCTTAGTTTTTTTTTAATTTCTTAGTTCTACCTATTTCGTACTCTAGGTCTCTAATAAAGTCCGCTCTCCTTCATGACTCAATATTTTAGGCAACACTGGCCCAGGCTATCTCTAAAACCAGCCTTAAGGTTCAGTATTTACACAGTCTAAAGACTGATAGAGAGCATGTAGTTTGGCATTTGACGCATGTGATTTCATCTCTAGGGAATAGATTTGTTTAAACATTTCTAAACCTATACCCCCGATAGATAGACTTTGACTTATCTGGTTAGAATTGGTTATTCCTTGTATCTTTGTTTGTTCTCCACCTGACGATCTGGGTTATTAATTGAGGACTCGTTACCCACTTGGATCCAATCAACGGGATTCTCTGCATTTATGAGAATATTGGGATACAAATATGATCCTGTCCTGAACAGCTCAACCAATCTTTACTAGCGTTTGACTCTCTTAGCGCGCACATTCCATCTCCTTCATTTAGGACATGCATCAGAGTACTTCTAGGCCGTATCGTAGCTACTTCTTTTAGTACCGATTTCTGCCAAAGCCACATTTTTGCGTTAATGGTCGTATGAACCTAGAGTTGTGTTCATATTGCATCTAACTTATAAATAAAACTGCATATGCTTGTTTAAACATCGATCTGTTTTGAAAACTTATAGCATATTAAGATTTAAGTGGTTTAAATCGCGCTACATAATAAGAATTTTGATACATATAGCCCACGTAACTTCAGGGTCACCTCTAAGTGCTATTCTTGATCACCTAACTTTTATGAAGCCTCCCTTTTATGCATGCATTGCAATCTAGAAGACAGATTTTGTATTTCTGATTGTTTATAAAAATAATGTTATTTTTCGATCAGACAATTACGTAAATATTTTTAGTGTTAGGAAAATCCTAAATTTGGATTGAAAATAGTTGATGGATATAGTTTATCCCTGGAAATTCCTAGAGTGAATTAGACACTATAATCACATTTTCTTATAAACCCGGTTATTGGTATATGATGCGGTACATTTTTCCTTATTTATCTTGTTAGCCATGTGAGTTCATGTACAGTTTTGAACTATATCTCAAAACAAGAGAGGGTTTATATGTGTTTTTTCATCTTTTCACATAGGCCTTACCCCTCGGTTAACAATACACATTACTTCATGCCTAGATAACTCGCTCATCATGCGTAAGCTTTGTATCCAAAAGATACATACAGATATCGTATTGAGAGTTGGAATGATGGCAGGGCGTATAACCTTGCGGCATCATGTCTCAATTCGATCTCCGCCCCTTGAACCTTCACATTTTGTATCTCCACACCTTAATCTCAAAACCATAAGTTTTGCCGAGATATGATCACGGAGTATAACGGTTAAACTTCAGCAATCTCCATATTCCTATTGGCATTCTCATAGTATAGCAACATAGAATGTGTGATACTTTCTAAGACCTATGAACTAATAATGTGTCTGCTAGAAGAAAAATACAGTACTACAATTCTTTGGGAGAACCACAACTATGGTCGTGCCTAGTACACTTAAAATGGATGCATGACTTAGTGCCTGTAGTACTTTACTGTGCCAATAACACACATCGTTATGCCTGGAGCATACGTTATTATGCTTAAATGCATATACATTTGTTTTGTACACATGTCTGCAATCTATTAATGCTTGTACATGAAGCACTTGCCCATACTTTATAACTATGTTTGTGCCTAAAACATAATGGGGAAGGATTTAGAGACACTCAAGTCTCACTTAACCACAACCACTCATCTAATAGAGATGAGTGGTTCTCAAAATTTAAGGATTTCTTATAAGAGAAATGAGGTGGAAAAATATTGGGTCCTACCTGCCCTACTATCTCTAACTGGCAGACATTTCCCTCTCTCTTTTCAAACCATCCGTCACTCACATTTAATGTTGTGTCTCTCCCACTCTCTCACTTCCACTTTCCCTCTCTCCAAACAAACCAAATTTCCCTCCAAACATCTTTATCACTCTTGTGAACAGTTCCACTCACTCACTCTGTCACTCTGTCTCTCTCACTCTCGTGAACAGTTTGAGTATATCTCTTACTCTCTCTCCCTTACTCTCTCTTTCTCCCTCACTCTCACTCTCTCTCTCACAGTCTTGTCATTAGAGACTGTCATTTTCTTTGTGGGGATCTTTGTTATTATATTTGGCGGTTCAGAGAAAGAATTGAATTCAACCCTTCAAAGACATTGTCCATTCCTTTTGGAGCACCAGAGCTTGGGAATTGATAGTGAAAGTTGTTGTCTACTTCAAGGTAAATTCCATTATCATTAGAAATTGTTGTCTATTCTTAGTCTACCCCTTTGTGTAATGCAATTTAGTATTAAAACTACTTAATATTGTCGAATTCGTCAATATTTGGCCTAAATAACTAAAATTACACTTCAAATTTGAGTTATTAATATCTAGGATTGTCAAATTCGTAAATATTTGACTAAATAACTCAAACTACATTAAAGAATTGTCAAAAATTGAGAATATTGAAGTGAAATTGAGTAATTAACATTTATGATTGTTGAATTCGATAATTTAACAGTATAATTGTTGTTATGGTTACATAATATTGTCGAATTCGACAATTATGGAATTGCCCTAGTTCATTTCACCTTTTTTATTATGCTTGTTTATAAGTTTAAATTGTCGAATTCGACAATTTAGTTACATTTAACTTGTAGTTATTGAAATAGAGTATTGTCGAATTTGACAATTTACCAATTGCAATTGGACTTATGTTTACATAATATTGTCGAACTCGACAATTACCAAGTGTAATTATATTGATCATTTGAGTAATAAATTGTATACAGATACACAATGAATGAGAAAGTGCCTCCAACCGCTTCCAATAGAAGAAAAAGAGAGTTGGCCATAGAAGGAGATCTAGTTACATATAAGAAAAAGAGAAATACTATTGACCTAAGCACAGTCGTTCATCCAAACACTGTTGACAGTGCCAATGAGGGTGTTAGTGAAGCACTACCTCCAATTGAGTCTGCCCAAGGTATGAATATTCCCCAGGGTTCAAAATTTGAGACTAAGTCTGCCCAAGCTGCTTTGAGAGCTTAACCACCACTCCCAAATGTTTCCCCTGATTTTGATGTGAATATTCTTATTGTTGGGGGGTATTATGAAGGTGAGGGGGCTACAAAAAACGACAACGTAGGCCCTAGTGATAAAAGCCTACTGAGGAGCTTCAGGTTCCATATAGTGAGGTCGATCGCGCTATGACAGGTATATTATTTAATGAAATCCCTTGTTTAATTATGTTATGGTATTCCTATTATTTATAGTTATATTTTGTTGACATAATCACTATTATTGTTCAGGAGAAGCTTCCGCTGCGTGTTCACCATCACCAGTCTACGTGGGACCTTACAAAGGAACTACAAGTGGTCCAAGATTTTGTAAAGTTGAAGAGTTTGGATAGGATTGGGGCCATATCCTATAATTATTATAATTATGCCCTCATTTTTGCTTTTGCCGAACGCTGGCCACCGGAAACTAATAGTTTCCACTTCAAATGGGGCGAGATGACTCCAACTCTAGATGATGTGGAGCAATTAGTTGGGTTGCCTGCAGATGGTGATGTCACGGTCATTGGTGGTACCTGGGGATTCCCGGTGATTCTAGAGGTTTTTGATAACAACCTCCTATAGGATTTAAATGCATTCAAGTCTTTAAAAGTTGGGGGTACTGGGAATTCATTGTCGTTGAAGAAACTAAAAGAACATTATGCATACAAGTTGGAGAAGGTTTCCAGTGACGGTTCCGTTGTAGCTGCCAAGAAGAAGAAGGGGTTAACAGTAAGGTTTATTGCTCGTGCATATATGTTGTATGTCATTGGGTCTTTTCTATTTCCCACGAACAAGGGAACAGATGCCAGCGCACGCTACCTTTACCTATTTGCCAAGGATAAGGTGGCAAAGAAGTGGTCATGGGGATCAATAGTTCTGGCCTACATGTATTACAATCTGGGTGCAGCATCTCGAGATGATGGGAGGAAATTTGCTTGTTGTACTACGCTATTCGAGGTGATTCTGAACTCATTTATGTAACAATTTTTTTACATATGGCTTCAACCTCTACTAATTTTATTTTTTTATCTATATACATATAGTCGTGGATAGTTACACATTTTCCAAAGCTTGTTGGGATCCCCAAGGAGATAGACTCTGACGTATACGAGCATTGTACTTGTTGGAAATGGGACGTATCTGTTATGGATAGATACGGTGGTACAGGTTTGCTCAAGTTTATGGAGGCATTTGACAACTACAAACTGAAGGATGTAAGTTCATTACCCTGCTACACTGTATCATATTGTACTTGGAGTTAGTAGATTACACTGCTTCAAAATTGTCGATTTCGACAATGTTGTATATTTACGACTAAAGTAAATTGAATAATTGTCAAATTCAACAATATTGACTAAGTACATCTACTATTGTACAGATAATATTGTCGAATTCAACAATTATTCAATTTCCTTTAATTATGAATATACAACATTGTCAAAATAAACATGGTAAATTGTCAAAATCGACAATACTTTATCTCAAGATTATCTGGTCCACTACAATATTGTCGAATTCGACAATATTGCTAAATTCTTCTCAGGCCTACTGAAAAAAATTACTCAACTTAATGGTGCATAATACATTTGATTTATTTTTCATGTAGGTTGTATGGGACCCATACAGAGATAAAAGGGATTCCCTACATGCATTTAAGGAGGTCACCTTTTTCTATGGTGCAAGCAAGTCCAGATCATGTTCAGCCCCACTACCCAAATAGGGTTGTGGGGCAGTTCAATCGGGAATAAGGCATCCCCACAAAGCAACTGTTGACAGAGGTTTCCAACCTATAGAACGCAAAAGAGCCGAGGAAATTCAACCCTAAGTATGAGAAGGTTGATTGCTTCTCTAGCCAAAAAGTAGAAGGAGCTCATTTTGAAGAAGACTGATAGAGGGCGGAGGGTACGAGATGGACCTCTAGTATGTACATAGGCATACTTGGAGTGGTTTGCCTCTGTCTCGTGGACTAGGATCTATCCCATTAATGTTGACCTGGCTACAAATGATGATGTTGGAATTCATCAAAGGAAACCTGTCATTGTCAATGAGCATGA
This sequence comes from Kingdonia uniflora, assembly GCA_014058105.1. Classification (NCBI taxonomy): domain Eukaryota; kingdom Viridiplantae; phylum Streptophyta; class Magnoliopsida; order Ranunculales; family Circaeasteraceae; genus Kingdonia; species Kingdonia uniflora. Next base: position 786,730 of record JACGCM010001588.1, on the reverse strand, counting down.
TAACACCCCCGTGTACCAATCTGAAGATATTGCTGAACAATATGATGCATCGGTTAGTACATGTTAACACTATTTTTATCTCACTTCCCTTATATTATTTTCACTTTAAACTTTTGAGTCTCTAATATTTTATTCACTTGAATTACCACTTTTGTAGCATCATGAGTATGCTAGTCTGTCTCCAAATATAAACTTAAATGACCAACAAATCACAACACTAAATGACCAGCTTCAGAAGCTCAAGGAAGATAAAGAGAAGAAATCTGAAGCCAATATAAATCTAAGAGAGGTCCTCAAAGAGAAGGTCAGTTATACATATCTTTAGTTGTGTATAATGTTCGTTTTTATGTAAAGTTATTAGTATAAGTAATTGTCGAATTCGACAGTTATTACAATGTATGTGAAAGTAGAAAAATATAAATTGTCGAATTCGACAATTTTCTCAATAATTTCTGAAATCATCTATATATATTATTGTCGAACTCGACAAATACATAGTATTATTGTCGAGATCAACAAAAGCATATCAAGTAATCTAAATGTTTCAAGTCAATTTAACCTCAGACAAGTGAATGTGATCTGCTTAAAGAAATCATTGAACAAATGAAGGTGAGATTGAACTAAAACGTGTAGTTGACGAACAATATGCACTAGGGTTCGCAGATCTACCAAGGCAATTAGATGCGAAAGTAAGGTCTTAGGCAGATGTCATTATCGCATCCATTGTTTGTTTTTGTCAAAATCCTAATTTTCTTTGTCAAATTTTTGTTTGTAGATATTGGAGTGTAAAAATTTGAAGAAAAAAAAATACAAGTTTGGAGGTAAAGCTAAGACAAAAATCTGGCCTTAAAGAATGTAATCAAAGCTTAACTGTTGAGTTGAATAAAAAGGTAATAAGTTTAATAAAAAGGTAATAGTGTTCAGTGTCTCTAACCCCTAATTACTTATAGTCTTCCATTAATCATTCTTGCATCTGGCATAATTATTTTGTCCCCAATGTGTACAGTGTAAAGAGATCGAGTCACTAAGAGCGATCAATACAATTTTGATAGAGCAGATAGACATGAAACTTCCTCCAGCTACACCTGTGAGTTTACCAAAATTCACTATTAGTTTGTGGTTGAATTATTTGTCCCTTATTTATAAGTCTGGTAACATTGTGCTTATGTTTTGAGCAGCTTGCTGTGCTACAATCACATTAGCCTGTGCCAGATACAACCCTAGCAAAGAAGTATGAGGACTTTTTGGTTGCACATGAGGATGTTAAGAAGAAGTTGATTGCGAAAGAAGAATTTGTAAGTTATTCGAAATGAATAAAATTAATTGTAGTTAGTGAATTGGAGTTTGTGTTTGATAATAGTAAATTTAAGTTTAATTTTGTGTATGACTTTTTTAGTTAGTGAATTAGAGTTGGTGTTTGATAATAGTGAATTTAAGCTTAATTTTGTGTACGAATTTTCAAGTTAGAAGATTGGAGTTTGTGTTTGATTATCCAAAATTAGATGTAGTATTTATTTTGGATTCCATGCTCAATATCGGTTAACCCCTGCTCAAAATCAAATGTAGTACCCAAAATCACATTTAAATGAACTGGAGTTATATAGCTCATCTCATTTATGTATTTGGAATGGATAATGAACTGGACATCCAAGTATAAGAAAGAAGCAGCGAGATATACGGAGGAAACTAACCATCTCGTAAATTCCCCCCCCCCCCTCATCCTTCTTAATTATATGGAATGCTGATTTTACTTTTTATTCTAATGTTGGATTTTTTTTAGCGATATAAGTTGGTTAATGCTAAAGAGAGGATGAAGTCTTTAGAAGCAAATAACAGTAAATGGGTATGTTTTATTCCTAACTCTTGTACCTATTTGAGATTGCTCTATGTAATGCATGGTTTGAAATGATAATTGTCGAATTCGACAATATGGCTTCAAAATCATGTTACTGAAATCAAATATTGTCGAATTCAGCAATTAAGAATTGTATTTGGAGTTGTGTATGCAAAATCGACAATATAGATAATGTACATGTACATACCAAGTGTATTTATCCTAATGTTAGAGTTTTTTTTCCAGTATAACAAACAAGTTAATTCTGAAGAGAGAAAGAAAACTTTGGAAGTAGATAACAATGAATGGGTATGACATATTCCTAACTCTTGTACCTATTTGAGATTGCCCTGTTTAATACATGGTTTGAAGTCATAGTTGTCAAATTCGACGATTACCATCTACATATTGTCGAATTCGACAATTGTCAAAATCGACAATATTACTCTTATATTACTGTATGTTCTAATATGAGGACTTATTGTAAGAGGTTTGGCGTCAATCATTGAAGAAGGCACTCGTAAGTGAAGGGATGGGAGACATGGGGGACCCAACCTTTAAAGAACTTTATGGGCAGAACGAAAGATTCTTCACAATAACACAGCAAGGACCCAAGGGAGATTATCAAGAAGACTTGGTTTCCATGGCGGTAACCCTTGAAAATGTTGTCATTGCTAGAAGGGAGAAAATGGCTAAGAAGAAGAAGATGCAATAGCTTTTATTCCAACCGTGGACGAAGTATCTTGTAGATGTTCGTGGCGTCAAAATCAGTGATAACAATTCTTGTTTTAGGGTTATCGCCGCGATTCAGCACCAGAGCCAAGATAGATTCCCAGATGTAATAAAATCATTGAAGACCTTTCTCTGCAAGGACCCCGCATTTTGGAAGAGTATCTTCAGTCAAACATTGGGTATACAATTCACTCCAGATGGTGAGAACGCGTATCAAATTCTTTTGCAGACGCGTTCTTATAGTCAGCAACATGTGGAGTATATGCATATGGCACATTTACTATCTACTTACTATGAGAAGGTTGTGGTCTTCATTAGCCACACTGAAGCATATACATTTTTACCCCTGTTTTGGGCACGTAAATGAAATACTACTTCAAATGAGGAGAGGTTCCAAAACCTAGTAATGGATACTAGTAAGTATTGGCGGTTTGGTTTGGGGGCGGACAACCATTTCGTTTGCTTGTTTCCAAGGTTCGATGCACCAATACCTCCAGTTTCAACTATTTTCTACAGTCATGTAAATCTGGAAATTCCTTCGGGTTTTATGAGAGAACAACTGACTAGGTATTTTGATGTGAGGGTAAAGAACTTCAAGGCATTACTTAGAGAACACAAGTGTCAGGGGTATAAAGTTAATGATATGGTTGTTATTGGTTTGTTGACAATCAAATAGGGTTGTCGACCAAATCTTTGTACATCACACTCATGTTACCTCAATGTTTATCACATTATATAATTTTTGGTAGAACACTCTATTGTTGAATTATTTTTGTAGTATATACATTTCTGTTATGTCATCTGAATCTCATTTCTGACTCTCCTCTCTTCAAAGTGTACATATTGCCTCTGAATAATATTTTAACAGTGCACTTGAGTGCCTCTAAAAAATGAAATATTGTCGATTTCGACAATACTTTAGTGTATATGGTTACTTACAATATACAATATTCTCGATTTCGACAATTTTGGTAGTGTATTTCGAATTATGCATTTGTAATATTGTCGAACCCGACAATATTACAAAGTGTAATTAGAGTTATGGGTATATAATATTGCCGAAATCAACAATTTAGTTAAATTATAAAAAATCTATTACATAACCCGATAATTTAATGCAGTATTTTCGACAATATACAAATTCATAGAAGGTGCATAAAGCAACGCAATCCATAAACTGCAAATAACTAATTGTTATTTTCTCTGTGAAATATGGCATTGCTATTGTCCTAAATTCCAATTACAAATCAAATATAATGTTGAATCAACAGACTAATTTATTAGTCAATGCATGTGAACTCCTTCTGTTTTCCTAGATGTTGTGGTTGTCAGAATTTGAGTGCAACGGCTGAACAGATTCCTCATTATTATTGTCTTATACATGGATCACTTTATTGTAAATATGGCATAAATATGGAATGGAACACATTATAGATAAATCACGGAGAATATGCCGTTTATGCATAGTATTGAATATATACTTACTTGATTCTGCTATCATCGTTTTGAGAAGTGGGCATGTCCGTTTGTCATGGTTGACGAGTACTTCACAACTTTTGTATGTTTTCTTCTTCTTCATAACAGCCTCTTCCATTCCCCCCTTCCATCTTGCCCCTTTCTTGTGATCAATCTTTGCTCAGCCTTTTGTTTGAACCACGAGAGGGTTTAAAATCATAGTTTCAGACACCAGAGAATCTGTGGCAGAAGTTGAGATATTTTGTTGTGATGCATCTATCTGTGTTAAAGGGTTATTGTAGTTTTGAAGGTAAGACTCAAGCTCGTCTAACTTCAAAACCGCAAAATTAAAACTTTCTTTCATCTTCGAGGCCCTCTCGAATAAGTTTAATGCACGAAGGGATAGGTGGCTATGGCGTAAGGCATGTCGTAAGTTATCTCCTTCTAACTTATTTTCATCATACGACTTTGAAAACTTGTTTGCACTAATCGTATACCTTGTCATAATAAAAGCCTCTGATATTTTGAGAATATCGTATTTCGAGAAAACCTTCAAGAGGTGACAACATGGGAGTCCAACATACTCAAACAACTTGCATCCACAATTGGCAGTTAGCTTATCTAAGTCTATTTGTAGCTCAAATTACTTGATACGACCACTATGGGACTTCACCGTAAGTTGTCGAATGTTGCCTTCTACGTGTTTTTTTATTGCAATGAAGCGAACAACTTCGTCAAACTGATCCTGAAGTTTGTAGAACATTGTTCTGGCATAAATTTTTACAACATCTTTCAGTAGAGCTTGATGAGGTCCAACTTGACGATATATGTGTTCTGATGAAAAGTCTTCTGCACTTTCTCGCTCGTATACCTCTAAAAGAACAGCCTCGTACTTGGTCACAAAATTGTACAACCCAGTTGTTTTTGGCAACTAACCATTAAAAAAGTTGTTTGTGGACTCACTCCGTCCTGTACTGTTAATCCCTGCAAAGAAGATTGACCTATTCCATAACGGTATCTATCTTTGTCTAATATTGAAGATTCTTTGCATCCAAACGTTATCATCCAATTTATGTTTCTTCATTAGGTCCATCCACTTGGTTTCAAACTTTACAACCTCATATGGGTTGTGCATTATCGAATCGATATCTTTTTTGAATGTAGATGGTTCTCGATAAACATGGTCAATTTTCTCAGGAAATTTGTTTGCGATGTGCCACAGACAAAATTGATGTCTGGTGTTGAGGAAGACCTGGAAATAAACTCGAACTTAGAATAAAAGTATCTCTGAATATTATATGATATAGTCGAATTCGACAATGAAGTAGTGTAATTGGATTGGAGTTATGCTAGCAATTATTGTCGAATTCGACAATTTAACAATTATAACTAGAGTAACAAGTGTCGAATATTATCGATTTCGACAATATTGGTAATGTAAAATCGATAATATACTACAGTTAACAACTGTAACTCGAGCAATAAGTGTCCAAGTACTTCTTTACCTTGGGAATTGCCGCGGGCGTAGTTGTATCTTGATCAGTGATAATTGACATAGGGTGTTTGTAGTTTATTGCCTTCAGCCAAGTATGGAACAACCATAAATATGTGCTTTCTAGCTCATTTCGTAGCAGAGCACATCCGTATTAAATTGTTTGGTAGTGATTGTTGATCCATGCAAACGGAGCAAAGGGCATCTTGTACACATTCGTCCGGTACGTTGTATCAAAAGTGACGACATCTCCAAATGCCTCATATGCGCACCTTGAACGTCCATCGATCCAAAAAAAAAATTTAGTGCTCGGTCCTCTTCATCTAATTCTATGTCAAAATAAAACATCGGATCTGTACAGGGGTGGATTTATAGGCTTGGAAGAGGGGGCAACTGCCCCCCCCCCCCCCCCCCCTTGATTTTTGTCAAAAATGGGTTTATATATAGCATTTGAAAAAAAAACTATACATATCCACCACCTAAAGCCCAGCCCTGGCAGCCTACAACCCGACCCTAAAAATGTGGGAACCAAACAATACTTATCAAAGAGCCTGACCCAGAAATAGAAAGTGTGGGAAGTGGGAAACCCAACAAGTATCTCTCCAACAGTCCAACTCCAACTCCAACTCCAACTCCAACTCCAAGCATCTACTTTGCCTAAATTTGTAGTTCAGGTTCTAACATGTGTACCGCAACCCCCACCCAGCTTACTATTTTATTAACTGCTTTTGGACTCATGTCAATCGGAGTTGGGTGTATTAGACCATGTTCTATATAGCCTTTGGCGCTAACCAGTTGGTAAAACAAGATGACCGTGAAGATGAAAGTATTAGACCATGTAACCTCAACCTTCCAAATCCCAGCTGGTTCTTATATTTTGTTCACAGTTGTCACTTTAACGATATTGCTACCATTATATGACCGTGTTTTCGTTCCTCTACTATCAAAATACATGCATTCTCGTAAAATTACTTAAATACCCTTAAACACCCAATTTTTTTTCCAGGAAGCCCCATACTTTAAAACGACAGGTCCGCCCCTGGATCTGCAATTTGTTTCTTCCTAAACCACTCCAACGGGGGTTGTGCATCTCTTCTAACTAGTCGTTCCTTATTTACTTTGGCGTTGTGGTTGTAATAATCCTGTTTGCTAAAGGTTCTATCTGGGAATAATGTCAGAACCTTGCTGACCAGAATATTATGGAGCTCAAATGCTGTTGTAAGATTTATTGTTGCTTCATGAAAAAATCTGTTAACCTTCATCCGATGCTGATTCTGTGGAGATACGAGTTTATGGTTATGGATATCCGTGAAACTTGTGACCACATAGTTGCCTATTTTGGTATTTCAATTTATGTTCATTGTTGTTTTACACCCATACTTATCAGATGATCTTCTATTGCCAGCTACGTCACTACTCTCTGGATTCCCAAGGTTTTTCTTTGAAAAGCCATTGCTCATACAACAAAAGTGGGCTCTGCCTATATCATCCAATCTCTGACGCTTAGTAGAATTGCGTATCTTGGTAGAAAAACCCTGCCATCTTCCATATCGTTCATACCACAGGCATGCATCTTTTACAGTATCAAAATGTTGACCCTCGTATGGGACTTCTGCCAAAAATGGGTCTACAATACATTTATTTTCAAACCTTTCTGGGGACTCCTCACCAATAACTTTTGACCAATTTTTATCGACGGAGTCTTCCATTGTCGATCTGACTGAGAAGTTCACACAAATAAACGATTGTGAGTTGTAAGTGAAGTAATTGAACAAAATATCATAAACCAAACATAATTCAAGTCCAACGCATGTTAATTTTATAATTCTTTATTACATCACATACTACAAAAGACAGAATACAAAATATAAACAATCACACACAAAAACTTGTTGTACAAAATTTATTCATCACTTGCTGAATACTACAGCTACTTCATTACATGTACCTGCCAACAACATTACAACCAGAATACCTAAACAACAAATCCTAAACCGCACCGACAGAACCAGAGCCTTCCTTCCAAACCCGTTCCCTGGCCCGGACAACAAGAGTTGCGCTCCGGGCCATTAGATGTAGGATAACCGTCTGTAACTGACAATGCAAATGGAAATCCTCCCTCCACAACGCCGCCTCAACCTTGCACATTCCTTCGTAGTTCGCCTGCGGCGGCAATGGTGGATCGTTCAAATTAAACGAACCAAAATAACGCAGCATCAGTTCGTCATACAACTACTTAATACGGTGAGAAGCAGCCTCCCGACGACTCTGAGACCTTGTCTTCACCATCTCCGCTCACTCTGCACTGTAATATTGTCGAGTTCGACAATTTAGTTGCTATGCCTGAAACATTCATATGTAATATTATCAAGTTCGACAATTTAGTAACTCTGTCTTAAATATTCACATGTAATATTATCGAGTTCGACAATTCAGCTAATGTGCCTCCAACAGTCATATATAATATTGTCGAATTCGACAATTATAGTAGTGTATGTGAGGATGGCACTACTGATAATTGTCGAATCCGACAATTATTTAGTCTCAGTTCTGTGTTATGCTACTAAATTATCGAATTCTCATGGGACCTACCTGCAGGTAATCAATCAAAGAGAAATTGTACAAGAGATTATATTCTTCTAACAAATTTTACAATATCCAAGTGTACTACTGTCGAGTAAGTGTCATAAAATACCTGTCGAGTAAGTGTATTGCCAGCAAGGGTGTCAAAGTTCTTTGGAGAGATCAATTTCACCTCTAATGGCAGAATCGCTTCCTTTTCGAGACTGAAATTTTACCTTTAATGGCAGAATTCGTAAGCAAAAGTGTGTGATATGAGAGAGAGAGACTTGAGTGATGGGTTGCTCCAATTTTGAATTTTTGATTGAATTTGAATTTGAAATTTCTTGTGAGTGAGAGAGGAAAATGTCTTCCAGCTAGAGAGAGTGGGGCAGGTAGGACCCAATATTTTTCCACTTCATTTCCCTTATAGGAAATTATCAAATTTTGAGAACCACTCATCTCTATTAGATGAATGGTTGTAGTTGAGTGAGACTTGAGTATTTGAGACTTGAGTGTCTCTAAATCCTTCCCCAAACATAATACTATTAGTTCATGTGGTATAAGTCTTGGCTGTGGATAAATTCCTAATCAAGGAGGCAGTATACGTAGTGCCCACCTTCCCTGGAATCCACAACAGAAGAAAGACAACTTTTTTTTTTTTGAATGTTTTATTGAATAGTGGAAGAATAATTACATCAGTAGGAGTAGGAGGTTCTAAAAACCTTCCAAAATAAATATAAAAAATTACATCCACAATATGATTTTACAAATGGGAGCGGATTTAGAGACACTAAAAAACGAGACACTAAAGTCTCACTCAATAGGAACCACTCATCTAATAATTATGAGTGGCTCCTAAAATTGGGAGTTGTTATATAGGAAAATGAGGTGGAAATGATGTGTCCCACTCTCTCTCTCTTTAATGATGTGTCTCTCTCCCTCTATTATTGCTTTGTTTTGAATTATAGAACACACTCTCACTATCACTATCACAGTCTCACTCTCTTTTCTCTCAATCTCTCTTTCTCTCTCTAAAAGACCAATCCCTCTCTCTCTTTCTCTCTATGACTGCCATTAGAGAAGAAAGAAAAATTGATTTCTCTAGAAGAACGACTACAACCCATTGTGTTAGAGTGAAGAACTATTTATACATTTTGAAGTCTCGCTCTCCACCTATCAATCACCGCCTTCATAGATCGGTTTTGGTTTTTGTGTGTTTCGTTTTTTTTTCTTGGTTTCGTCGGCTTCATAGATCGATTACGATTTTAGTTTTCGGCTCTCTAATTCGTCGGCTTCAAGAAACTAGTACAACACCGGAGAGTAATTTTTTGTTCTTTTGCGGTTATTACCCTTCTTCTCTACAGTGAAAACGAATTTATGTAGGTTAACAAATTGGTAGTAGTTATCAATGAAATTGTCGAACCCGACAATAACGAAAACAATATTGGATGCTCATTAACAATGAAATTGTCGATCCCGACAATAACGAAAACAATATTGGATGCTCATTATCAATGAAATTGTCGAACCCGACAATAACGAAGACAATATTAGATGTTCATTATAACGAAAAAAATATTGGATGCTCATTATCAATGAAATTGTCGAACCCGACAATAACAAAAACAATATTGGATGCTCGTCATAATGAAAACAATATTGGATGCTCATTATCAATGAAATTGTCGAACTCAGAATATATAGCAACTTTCCACAATAATTGTTAAAGATAGCCAGCCCACAGTCAATGACGCATGTGCCCTTGGTGGGCTATTATTATATATGGTTCGATTTACATTATTGTCGAAATCGACAATATATTGATGGGTAAATTGTCGAAATCGACAATATATGGACAATATTGGATGTTCATTATCAATCAAATTGTCGAGCCCAACAATATATGGATTTATTAAAGATAGCTAGCCCACAGTCAATGACGCATGCGCCCTTGTTTGTCTAAGAAATTACTTAGAAGATTAAGTCAATGACTCATGTGCCCTTGTTTGTCTAAGAAATTACTTAGAAGATTCAGTCATTGACGCATATGCCCTTAGTGGGCTATTATTATATATGGTCTGATTTACATTATTGTCGAAATCGACAATATATTGATGGGTAAATTGCCGAAATCGACAATATATAAATGGGTAAATTGTCGATCATAAGTATTGCCGAAATCGACAATATATGGATGGGTAAATTGTCGAACCCGACAAAAATTAACGAACCCGACATTGTTCTTTTGCGGTAGTTTTAAAGACTGATCGAAGAAGACGATAGTTCGAAGGTTCGAAAAGACCCTATCTTCAAATATGATTTCACCACTAAAATTCAAGAGAGTTCATAACCAATAACCGGTCTTCGATGAGAGAGATATAGAAAGAGTAGAGGGGCATATATGACTTGATTGAGGGTAAAATCAGCCACAAAACCAACCCATTTGAACTGAAAATTGTTGTTTCTTGAGTGAAATCTAACGGGAGTAAGAGAAAAACAACCAACCAAAGGAGAGAGAGAAAAAAAAAGATAAACAAATCTAAAAATCAGTTCATCTCTAATGGTAGCAATGAGTTAATCTCTAATGGCGAGATATCGAGTTTGAATGATCTCTTTTATTGTTTATGTAAGAGAGATAAAGAGTAACAAAAAGATTTCAAATGATCAAATCCGTCATTATTCTAGACCGAGAGAGAAACAAAAGAAACCAGATCTGAATAAAAGAGAGAGAAATGAGAGGTCTGTTTTCAAATTTGAAACTGTAGAGAAGAGAGAGAGAGATGAAAAAAGAAAAATATTTGCCCACGTGAAGAGAGAGAGGGAGTGAGTCTCTAACAACTCATTTCCACATAATATTAATTAGGTTTTTTTTTTTTCACCTCCTCTATTATGAGGACCGCTCATCTCTAAAGATGTGTGATTCCTTTTGAGTGAGACTTTAGTGTCTCATTTTTTAGTATCTCAAAATCCTTCCCCTTTACAAATTAGCTAAATAAAATGAAATGCACAACACCATGTTATCTTCTTACATGCCCCACACCTTGCTTATCCAAAGTCAGAATTGCTTTTGCTTGTGGAAGCATAGCTAGAAAGTCTCTAAAGATCTGAGAGAGTTGAGCACTTCCAAGCTTAGCAAAGAAATCAACAAAATAGTTACCTTCTCTAAAAATGTGGATGATAGCACATTGCAGTATCCAAGCTAGTTCTTCTATTTGATCCCAGACTGCTACAAATTTAGGGGAAACTGTGCCAATCTTGTAAAGCCACTTTGTAAGCATTTGAGAGTCTACTTCTACAACCACTGGAAACCAATGACACTGTAAACAAATCTTCTAGCCATGTAGAAGTCCATGTATTTCTGCAGTTGTGTTAGAACCAGGTCCTAGTGCTAAGGAAAAGGCATACACAAGATCACCATCAGAATTCCTCACAAAACCTCCAGCTCCACACATACCATTATCTAAAGCAGACCCATCTGTGTTTAGTTCAAAAACTCCAATATTAGGCTTCTTCCATCTGATATATTTTGGAATATTGTGCTTTATATACTGTTCAGAAACTCCAAACATCTGCAGAGAGAGTTTGTCAAAAAAATTGCTACTCTGACAAATAGACATTTCAACACAGCAGTCTTGTATACCTCTGATCACTTTTCTAACAATATCATCCCCATTCATGCTCACACCATCAAATCTAAGGCTGCATCTAGCCTTCCATAATTCCCAGGTAATAAAGCAAGGTAGTAAACCCTTAGTATACTCAACTGAGATTTCATGTTTGCTTGTAGCCACCATCTGATATGCTTATTTTTTTATGGTTTCAAGATTGTTATTCTGCATGCCACATATAACACTGAATACATGCCAAACATACACAGCACCGTCACACTAAACAAACAGGTGATGTAAGCATTCAATCTGATTTTCAGAACAACGAAGGCATTTTGAAGCTAACTTTACAAATCTTTGAATGACTTTATCAACAGGAACAATAAAATGCAAGAGTTTCCAGTTAAAGGCCTGTATTTTCAAAGGCAAAGCTTTGTGCCAGATCCACTCCATCTAGTTTTCTATAGGAATTAACCTCCATAATTCCCAAACTGTCTTAACTAAAAAAATTCTACTGTTTGATAAATTTCACACAGGTATGTCAGAAGTATTATGGGTACTGAATTTATTTTCTATTACAGCTTTCCATTCTTCAGGTACTTGATGATCTAAAATGCCCCAGTTCCATACCCCATTAGCAAACACATCTCTGACCATGATATCTTGAGTACAGTCCATGTTTAGGAGCTCCTCTAGACTGCCTTCATGATGGGCATGTAAAAATGTCTATCTTACCCTACTTATTCAAATATTCTAGACCTCATTTTATTGCTAAATAAAACTAATTAGTGAATTATTATTGTTTCAGGTTATGTTTGATAAAAGTGTACAAAAAGCTGAATTTTGGGAGCCGAAGCTGCAACTATTGGAGAAGACCACATATTTAAGCTAGAGCTCAGAGCATCTCAGTAGAAGACAAAAGTCAAGGTACTTCTCTCCTCTAAATATCTAAGAAAATCAAGATTATATATTCAATATATTATCTTTGGATTTGATTTTCTTAGATATTTTTTTTGAAGATTACAAAAAAATATTGAGAATATTTGAATATCCCAAGAATAAAAGAAAAATATTTGAAGAATATTCATGAAGAGACACCAAGAAAATATTGATAATATATTTGACAACAAGGATATATTGAGATAAAATGAACCATCTCACTTTGTAATTGATCATCCAATTTTGAGAGTTTGAGAGTATTGTATGGAAGAGCTTAAAGATTAATTGGAGCTTGGTTTCAATCTTGAAGGAATTATAAGTTCCCATTTGATAATAAAATTCTAGTTTAATTTCTTTACCATTTCTATATTCATGTCTTATTATCTAGAACTTTGTTGTTTTATTTTAATTGTTATGTCTAGCTAAATCTTTCTTCTAGAGGGATGAAACCATAAAAGTACTAAAGTATGTAGACTAATATATGTTTACCCGCAATAAGCTATTATTGATATGTTTGTCTCTATATTTTGTGTTGAATTATTGGTTTATGTCCAAGTGATATAGACCAAGTTTTATGACTAAATTATAGTTTAATTATTATCAAAAAGTCTCATGTTATTAACACCAAATGCCTAAATTATAAGAGATTCGCGGGTTGTAGTTATCCCTTGTGTGCTTTCACATTCCGTAGTTTCACATATTTGAGATTGATGTATTTGGTGTAGTTTAATAATGAATTTTGTAAAAAGATGAACTAATTTTGACTTGAGGTTTTAAAATGCAATTTTTCAACTTTGGGTAAATTTATATATAGTTTATATACCTAGTATCCCTAGATTTGCTACTCTTATTAAAAACTCGATTTTTTTTACTTCGTTATTTTTGAATATTTTATGTCTTTTAAAGCACAATAAAAACCACTTTCTAATCTGTTAAGAAGTGAACGACACTAGACTTAAAACTACTTTTTACAAAAATCGAATTTTGACCGTTATCACTTCACCAGTCCAATTATCACCCAAAAGGATAGATTTCCACTTCTCAAACAACAAGAAGTATTTACAACAACTATTTGAAATAAGCCACACGTGTTTTTATAGAGATTTATGATAATTACTATGATCAATTTGAGTAAACAAGATGAAAATTTTACTAACCTCTTCTCCTGTTGTAGCAAATTCTCCTAAGCTTGAGCGGAGTCTTCCCTTGGATTGGTGCAGACCTTAATGGGATGGTTTTCTGTGTTATAGCCTCCAAGAGGGACTTCCTCTCTATTTAAGCTGATAAGGTTTGAGTGGTCTTCCCATTAAACCCTGAAGCCCTAATAAAGAGTAATACTAGGTCCCACCAACCTTAACTTGGTGTAACAATTGGGCACAACCAATGACACCTATACGATCTATTAACATATGTGCTCGTGAACCGGAAGATAAAACATTGAGTAGTGCCGGTATAAATAGAAAATCCAACAATCTCCCACCTAGAGTTAACTTAACTTTTTAAGAAAAATATTATTAGCCTGATTCACAGTTTTATGAAAAGCGAATGGTCGTCCTTTGTTTTTAAAACCACACATGATAATTTATCGAAGGCAATATTACATCAAACTTGACTGTCACTCTATGACTAAAAAGATGGCTAACACGATTCACGAACAAATTTTGGTCAGGTCTTTGAGCACATGCCTAATTCATAGCATAGACATCGGGCTAGAAACCTTGATAATTTTCAAGTGTAATTTCTTTACAGGTAGGGTTTAACATATGAATAGCAAATGTATACCTTAATGATGTGCTGACACATTTCTATTAGTGTCCTGCAACATGTGTTTATCAAACACATGTTATTTCAATACTTAGACAAGCTGTCTTGCGAAGACCATCGCTCAAACTGAAATGAAGGCCAAAGGATGTGGAGCCTATCCATATCCAGCCCAAGCAAACTTGAGAAACCTTTCAGCATTCTCTATAGGCACTTGATACTTAGACAACCGTCAAGTGATAAAATCACTTATATTTAAAACTTTATTGCAATTGCATAACTGTAATTGAAATTGAATATGTGCACATATAATAACGGATCCAAAAATAATAGCAGCTAAATAATCAAAATCAAAACTGAATGTCGACAAAAATAGCAATCGAGAATAACTCCCACAAGGATAAATAATCCTAATACAATAATAGTAAATAAAATAAATTAATAACTACTCCCACGTAAAATAGTGATTCTCAAAGAGACTCCAACAATCACATACGCGTAACATGTCCCCTAAAGGTTGGTATCATAATTAAGCAGATCAACAATCATCAACAGTGTTGATAAATGAGGAATCTCGATAATCTATTTATGTACTTTATCAATGACAACGTGATATTTAATGTTAATATACCTATTATCCATAGTCACATTATCATTCCTAGCATATTTGACTACTGCCTCACTGTCACAAAATACTCGCAACGATCGAGAAATTGAATCAACAACCTTCACCTCATAAATAAATTGCTTGAGCTATACAGCCTGTCGGGAAGCCTCAAAACAAGCCACATACCCTGCTTCTATAGTCGAGAAAGCTACAAGAGACTGTTTGAGACTTATCCACAGGATGGCGCCATGAGCAAGCATACAAATAAGTAGACTTCTTGTCATCTTTATCCCCTGCAAAATTTGAGTCAAAATAGCCCAAAACCATAAGCTCATTCGATCTCCTATAAACCAATCTATAATTTGTAGTCCTCTTAAAATAACGAAGAACCTTCTTGACTGCCTGCCAGTAAATAATATAATGGTTATGTTGGTACCTTCCTAATACCCTAATAACAAAATTGATGTCGGGTTTCATACATATCATGTCATACATGATGCTACAAAAAATGGATGCATACTCCTTAGTGATGCCTAAAGAAATTATCTCGTACGACATTGTCTTCCTGAAGATATCTCCCTTGACAACAGGGACTTCACCTGCTCTGTAATCCTGCATGTCATATCTCTTCAAAACATTATCAATATACGCACTCTCAAATATGCCAAGTATCCCTCTGGTCCTATCTCGCTCAATCTTGATGCCAAGAACATAACTAGCATCTCCCATATCCTTCATATCAAAATGCTGAGAAAAGAAGGCTTTCATCTCCTAAAGAAACCGGACGTCACTAGTAGCGAGTAAAATATCATCGACGTACAAAACCTTAAATGTAAAACGTCTCTCACTCTGCTTGACGTATATATAACAATTCATTTTGCACTCAAACAAAACTGTGGTTCAAAACCACCTCATGAAACTGTAGGTAGAGCAATTAAGTTTTAAACTAGTCGAACCTTCCCTTCGGTCTTAAAACCTTCAGGTTGGTGCATATAAATCTCCTCGTTAAGACGCCTATTAAAAAAAGTTGTCTTAACGTCCATCTGATGAAGCTCCAAGTCAAAATACGTCGTAAGAGCCAAAATAATCTGTAATGAATCCTTCTTCGAAACTGGTGAGAAAGTTTCATCAAAGTCAATTCCTGGACATTGTTTGAAACCCTTCGCAACAAGTCTCGCTTTGAAATGCTCAATCTTCCCTTCAAAATCACATTTGGTCTTAAAACTCCATTTGCATTCAACTGCCTTCGATCCTTTAGGTAAAGGTATCAACTCCCATACAGAGTTGTAAGACATAGAATCCATTTCCTTTGTCATGGCATTACACCACTGATTCGCAAAACTACAAGCCATAGCCGAACTAAAGGATGTTGGATCCTCAAAATCAAATAAATCCCCTTCAACTGAATAAAGATGGTAATCTGAAGAAATAGTTACACGTCTCTCTCTAGAGGATCTCCAAGTATGAACAAGAGGTTGGCTGGAGGTGGAATGATGGGAAGCTGTACGGGAGTGGGTGGAGGAAAAAACTGAAGGAGAACTGGGACTAGAAATCTCATTATTTTTTGTAATCCAAAGATATGGGTGGAAATATCCATTAATGTAACGAGTACTTTATTGAAGGATTTAGTTATTACTGAATAAATCAAAATTACAAGGGAAGAGATCAATTCAGAAGCACTTTTATTTTTTATTATAGCAAACAAAATTACATTGGTTTAATTTGGGATTCTTTCCTCTATCTACCTTTCAAACATATTGAGATAATATTGAAAACAGTCCTTAGATTTATTTGCGGCCATGGAGGAGCCGTATGAAGCTAAAATCTCATGTATGGTTCTACACTAGCGATGAGAACAATCACTATAACAAAAGGGCTAAAAAATGAGGGCAGTAGTCCGTCGCTTTTACATAAAAATGAGGGCAGTTGTCGTCGCGTTACTCGTCGCCGTTGGTTAGCCGCATTTTTTAACAGCACCACTGACCGTCGTTTCTCAAAGCCGATATGACTAAGCAAACTCGTCGCTAATTGGCGACAACAATAAGCGGTCGTTTTTTTCCTAGTTAGACAAAGCATTTACTGGTAAAATACGACTACTAGGACGTCATTTTTTTCCCGCTAACATGGGCAAACAAAACGAGAGCCAAAACCACTGTAATTTACTAGAATATTTTTTATTTTCAGTTTTTGGTATATAGGAACAAAAAATAACAATAGCAAAGAAATAAAAGTATTATTAATCAAAAAATATAAGGTATCATTATTCAAAAAATAAATGTTGTAAGACTACATAAAATTTTTGAATCATTAATAAAGAGAACTTTCTCTATCTCTTCATCTTCGAACAACTTGTTTCTCATTAAAAATGGAGCACTTGTTCTTTGCATACCCTTTCTAAAATAAGGTTTGGCCCTTGGAAATCCTTTGAACTCTTGGCGTATCAGTCACTCTTGGAATATCAGCACTGTAAATAATTGGTGGTTTTACATAATGAGAATGATAGAACTGAACCCATCCATTAGCAGAGAACCCCTTCAGTTGTTTTCCAAAGTACTCCACCATGTCTTTCATCTGCAAAATTTTAAGAGAGTGTAATCAATTTTAAACAAATTTGATGAAATAAACTTATAAATTGGGCCAGCCAAGATCTTTCTCATTAGGTGTCATACCTAAGGTTCTCTATGCACAAGAACATCAATGTCAAGGTCTTTCTGCAACTTGACGACCTTGTTGATCTCTTTTTTCATGGCTTTGATGTACTCCCCTTCAGAGATCCTGGAAGGTTATATAGGGTTCAGTAATAGTGTGTTTTGATACATAACAAATATTAAATATTTACAAAGCTTTCAACTCCCTCAATCCTACTGTGCTAAATCAAAGGACTTACTTGTTTGCTTTGTATTCCCGTCTAACCCTACGTAGATCAGGGGCTTGAGGAAATGACCCAATGGTCATGGTTGGAAGAATTGAGAGATTTAGGTTCTTTTGTTGTGCATCAAGTCTAGCAGTTACTGGAGTATCGCGACGATGTTCTGATTCCCTTATAGTAGAGGCCTGTAGTTCAAAAGATTAGCATCAGTAAATAAATGTGTGTAAGAGAGAGAGAGAGTTTTACACTATTCGAAATATATGAACAAAAGTGCTACTTACTGCTTTCTGAACTGCTTCATCATTTACCCTGGGTGATGATTTTCTAGAAGCTTGGGATGCAGCGTTGGTAGAAAAGAATGCCTATATATAAAATTAAAGATAAGAAAGGGCATATTACAATTATTGGTAGAAAAAAAAATAGGGTTTTCGATGCTGCTCGTACCTCATCCTTTTTACCGGCCAATGCCTTGGCCAAGGCATTAACCTCAAGAATTTTCTGTACAACAAAAGTTAGCCAAGACTTAATCTCCTCGTCTAGCATATAAGTGAGCATGAAGTAGAAACAAGTTTCTCTGTAATTCCTAAGCAAACTATGTTTAGGACTTAAATGGTCGGATAATGGTAAAATTAGATTTAACTTAGACATAATCAATTAAATGTCTGCACTTATATCCTAGTAATGACCAACCAAGGGATCACATATTGTGAGTTAACAATATAAAAGGCCGAATTTCCTTAATATATAACTCCATACATCGTGGATGGATTAAAGAGCATTTGGCATGTTCTTTACTTTCCCCAATGTAGTTTAACCACTTCAATAGCCTAACATAAATATCCAATGTGTAACTCCTACTTTCTTAATTGTGGATCCACTATTATACATTGTGCCTTTGCCAACAATGCCTTCAAGAGTTTTGAGGGCAGTGAGAGAAGCTTTGAGATCATTGGCCCAAATATTACGACCGTCGACAACACCAGCAAAGAGATACTTTTCAGAAGGAAATCCCAAACTCTTAACCAATTCAAGAGTTTTGTCTCCACGGACAAGATCCAACCCAATTGCAAAGACACCCTTCAACGAGATGATCATCCTAAAGAAGACTTAGAAGGCAGTCAAAGGAGTCAGAAATGCCAAAATTTAGTAGTTAAATCTAAGGATATAAATAAAGCAAGTCCATATAGTTCAACTTACTTGTATGCCTCGGCAAGGAGATCAGCAAAGTAGGTCTCGATAATAACACTGAACCCAGACAATGCATCCTCTAACTGTTCATAAGCTTCAGTAAATGCTTTCAGTTTATGAGAATCCAAATCCATCACAAGTGTTGGTTCATCAATTTGAACCCAAGTAGCTCCAGCAGCCTTCAACTCAGCCAAAACTTATCTGTAATGACAAGGATATAAAAATGAAATGGAAAAATCTGAGATTCAGATATAAAAAGATGACATAAATCACAAAAGTTGATGTGCTAACAGAAAACTTACTTGTACACCGGAATGATCTTTCCAAGTAATGAAAGGAGGGCAAATGATTTCTCAACACCCTTAGCAGGCTTTGACAACAATATGTAGGAAACAGGGCCAACAAGAACTGAGACTCTCAATTCCAAGCTGCAACGGGACAACATAGAGTCGGCATACTTATGGCACCATAACTTGCAGAGATAAAAAAGTCCAAACTGAACTGGATAGGCCATATAAAGTACAATGTATATCCATGTTTTAAAAACATTCTTAGACCTTCCTAAATCAACATACATTAATTAGATGATATATCTCTTTCATAAAAATTAGTATGTTTTGACTAGATTGCATATATGAACAAATCACTGATATAGTGTGATTTATGAACTAAACTAATATTAATTGCGACATTTACAATATCATATTGATATAACACTACCAGATTATATAATATCATAATTTCGTAAGATACTTTGGCAATATACTGATATAACACTTCCAGATTATATACTTTATTTTTGACAAGTTATTATATCAATTACCTCCTTAGCCTCCTTGTACTCAGTCACCGCCTTATGAGAAGAATAAGCAAACTTCAGATCATGACTCAATTCAGGCACAATGTAGTGGCCAGGAATGGATTACCTGAGATAAGCACAAAACCAAAAATAGGAAACCATACAAATAAAATGTGAATTAAGTTAAGGAAAACTGATTTCAATAAAATTCAGCAAAGTATTAAGGTTTGTAGGGAGTCAACTAGTCAAATTAATGGAAAACATTTGGCACAAGTGTTGTTACATATTAAGCAAAAATGTGAATAAACTACTAGTCTATTCTTCTGCCTATGATAAGCAAAGAAACACAAATTAGCAAATATTGTCAAAAGTACAACTTACATGTTGGAGCTGAAATTTGAGAGTTGAATTGATTTACATATGCAACCTGAGGCATGTTAGCCAAGATAAAGCGAATGCTCCAGACAAATTGTTGTTCTAAAACCTATTATAGAGATAATAAAATTCAGTGAGAAAAGAGGAAAAACCCAATTAGGGTTTAAATATAAGAAATACAAATTTAGCAGGAAAATCATACCTTTGAATCGATTTCAAACTGCCTCGTAGCACCACCAATACAAAAACTAACAAACATTAACCCCAAAATCAAAAGAGAATGCATAAATACATAGCAATGATTGCTGATTTGAAGGGGAGAAATGAGACAAAAATTATCCAACTTGCAGGAACCCTAAAACCTTCACATAGATTAGATAAATCAGATCCTACACCTGAAGATTGAACGAGAGAACAATTATCTAACAGTTCAAGTACCTAGGATTTAAATTAATAAGTAACGTATCAAAAGTAGGGTAACTTCAAATAACTTGATTCTAATATGGATCGTTGGATGCACTGATAGGTGCGATTGCTATGGCTCGTCAGTAAGAAAAAAATATGTGGGTTTTCTTTGTTTTTTATTATCTTGAAGATTTCTAATGTATACAATACAAAAAAGGAAGTATTATATAAAGAAACATACACTTTTTACTTTTAACAAAGATACAAAACATGTCTTTCACATCCAACCCTGACAACAAGTAACTTCTTATTTTTGAATGGTAGTTCTAAAAAAAACGTACTTCTATCTCAAAAAAGTGTATTCGTAAGAGGTGTGAATCGGTTTGTCCAACAGATTTTTTGAGTGTTCGGGTTTATTTATGGCATGAGACAACTCGTAACATGGTTCTAGCGTATTGATACTTTTCAGAAAACTCCACCTGAATCCATTTTATTTCTCTTTACCGACAAAAATCCGTACTCAAAAAAGATGTTCAATTTTTTTTTCGAGCACGGGTTTTTCCAGTCAAAGTGTATCTTGTCTTTACCATGAATTATTTTCCTTAATTGTGGTTTTGCCGATATCTGCGGGTTTCTTTATTTTCTTTCTATCTCATAAGGGAAATAAGACGACTCGTTGGTATACTATATGTATATGCTTATTAGAGCTACTTCTAACGACCTATGTTTTCTGTTATCATTTTCAATTGAACGATCCATTAATTCAATTAGAACAGGATTTAAAATAGATCAATACTTTTTATTTTCACTGGAGACTAGGAATCAATGAACTTTTCGTAGGCCCTATTTTACTAATGGGATTTATCACTACTTTAGCTACTTTAGCGGCTTGGCCAATTACTCGGGATTCGCGATTATTCCATTTCCTTATGTTAATAATGTACAGCGGTCAAATATGATTATTTTATTCTAGAGATCTTTTACCTTTTTTTTATCATGTGGGAATTGGAATTCATTCATGTTTACCTACTTTTATCCATGTGGAGAGGGAAAAAACGTTTGTACTCAGCTACAAATTTTATTTTGTACACTGTTGGGGGTTCCATTATTTATTTATTTTTCTATTAATGGGAGTTTTGGGTATGGGTTTATATGGTTCTAATGAACCAACATGAAATTTTGAAACTTCAGCTAATCAATCGTATCCTGTGGCATTGGAAATAATATTCTATTTTGGATTTCTTATTGCTTATGTTGTTAAATTGCCGATTATACCCCTGCATACATGGTTACCAGATAGGCATGGAGAAGCCCATTACAGTACATGTATGCTTCTAGCCGGAATATTATTAAAAATGGGAGCATATGGATTAGTTCGTATTAATATGGAATTATTACCCCATGCTCATTCTTTATTTTCTCCCTGGTTGATACTAATAGGCACAATTCAAACAATATATGCAGTTTCAACATCTCTTGGTCAACGCAATACTATTTTTCAGGAAACTGTAGTCTAGGGAGGAGATGAGTGTAGGGAACAAATGCATCTTTGAGCAATGAAACATAGGTGTGTTGTATCATATCCAAAGGATCACAATTCCACATTTTTGAATCGAGCCTGTAACACCCACCCAAATTGACCATGAGACGAATGATGTCGTGGTGTGCCACGGGTACAACTAGTCTATATTACATTACACAATGGTATTTTTCAAATAGACAAGTTTGGCCATGTCACAAAGATAAATAGGGGCTGAGATTTAATGAGAATGGCGAGATTGACGGTCTAGATCTATTTAACTCTTGATAGAATAAACAAGTTGAAGGGTAATTTAGACTAAACACTGAAAAAGGGTAATTTAGTCTCATTAGCCAATTGTTAAATAATTCTATTATCCCGACTCTTTCTTCTCAATCGCGATTTTCTCTTTCTCTTTATCAAGTTCCCCTTTCAAAAACTTCTCACTCCTCTTCCTTTCAAATATCAGAGCCCCTCTTTACAGCAAAATCAAAAACCAAATCGATTATCAAGTTTTCTGTTAAGTATCTCTCTCAAAATCAAAATCGAAAACCAAAATCGATTTTCCCCAAATCGAATCCAATCTTCAATTCTAGTATTTCAATCATCTCTCAATACTTCAATTATCAAAACCTATATTGCAAATTAGAGTTTCCACCATGAGTGACGATCTAATGGAGAAGGTGAGCGCTTTTGGGGAACGATTGAAGATCATCTCAGCCGAGGTAGGGCGAAAAGTTACGACTGGTATGAGCTCGATGAGCAGCTTTTCAACAGTCCCAATTAAACCGGTATGTCCCTCATTATATTCATTTACAAGCTCTAATTTTCTGGCAAATTTATGGTCTCTCTTTCTCTGATAATTTGGTACGATCTTCAATTAGACAACAAAGGAAAACATCGCGGACAAAATTAACTAAGACTCCTACTTCTCTATATGTTTCACTTAGTTCATGTAAACTATAGCCTCACTTTTCTAAAGCGATGGAAACTGAGAAGGCAGGCGGTTGTTTTACTTGAATGTGGTTGTGGTTTAAAGCGTGGGTAGTCCGATTTACAAAGACGACAAAGAAAGTATGACAAGATGACCCAAGAAGGATAATCCATTCTCTTAAGGTGGGACTAGCCCTCTCTTTTGTTTCACTCTTTTACTACTTAGGCCTCCCTATAGAGGTTTTGGAGACTCCGCTATTTGGGTTGTCTTAACCGTTGTTGTTGTCTTCGAATTCACCATGGATAAGTTGTAATTTTCTTTTGCTTAAATGGGGTATCAGTTTCGGGACCTCTACTAACAATTTACTTTTCAGGAGCCTCTTTAGCTAAAGGCTTAAATTGGGGTATTGCAACATTACTAGCAGGTGCTCTAGGAGTCAGAGTTTATCACTTAGCATGTATGGCAGGAGATAGGGGTGAACCCATAGTCCTGAGCATCCTTATCTTCTTATTAGCTGCGGCAGCAACATTCTCAAGATTTATTCCCAATATCAAGGCAAGATATGACTACGGGGTGGTGATATTTATATTGATGTTTAGTTTGGTATCAGTATCTGGCTATCGGGTGGACCAGATTCTAGAATTGGTTCATCAGAGACTGTCAATGATAATGATCGGTGGAGCTATCTGTATTATTATTTCGATCTCAGTTTGCCCTGTTTGGGCTGGCGAGGATCTCAAGAAGCTTATTGCTCTCAACTTGGAAAAGCTTGCAGATTTTTTAGAAGGTACGGTTTTGCTAAGAGTAAAGTTATTGTTCTTGGGATTTTATATTTACGGAGAATGTATATGAACATCTATTTGCAGGATTTGCAGGTGAATATTTTGGAAATGAGGGAGATGGAAAGGGTGGCATGGATTCTAAGGCTGACAAATCATTTCTTGAAGGGTATAAGAGTGTTCTCAATTCGAAGACTACCGAAGAAACAATGGTGAGGAAATTATTAAAAGCTCCAAACTTTTTAAAATACTGGTTGATGAAGCTTTAGAATATATTGTAGGCCAATTTTGCGAGATGGGAGCCCTGTCTTGGTAGTTTTAGGTTCAATCATCCTTGGATGAAATATGTGAAGATTAGAGCATTAACACGGAAATGTGCGCATCAAATTGCAGCTCTTCACGGCTACCTCCGCTCTGATGTCCATGTAATCAAACATACACCTTTCCTTCTACCGCTTTAATTATTGAAAGAAAAAAAAACACATTGGTTGCCACCAAAACACGCCCCTAACAATATCAAGCATATCCTGAAACTAAATGGTACATGTTGATCTCAGGCACATCTTAAAAGAAAAACAGATATGAGAACAGCCAAAATTATATAAAACCTTAGTAGATATAGAAAAATGTTTGTGATGTTTCCACTGGTGTACTAATTTATTTTGGGCAACTTGAATTATGCAGGTGCCACAGGTATTCAAGAAGCATATTCAGGAGGCATGCACTAGGATGAGCTTGGAATCAGGAAAGGTTCTAAGAGAATTAGCTTTAGAAATTTGAACAATGAAAAGTACGTGTTCAACAGTTCTAACAATGGAAAAATACAATGCGGCTGCCTACGACTTGAACATGATCCTGAAAACTACCTTACCATCAACCACAAACTTTGTACAAGTCATACCAGCTACCGCAGTTGCTTCTATATCAAAACCTATATTGTAAATTAGAGTTTCCACCATGAGTGACGATTTAATGGAGAAGGTGAGCGCTTTCGGGGAACGATTGAACGATTGTTGATTTCTTCTCGGAATCTGGATTCCTTCACAAGTGGTTATAGATACCTGATTCTGATTCTGATTCTTCCCACTGCTGTTGTCGCTCCAATGTATTTCTCTGGGAAAATCGAGTTTGGCGTCATCAATCAATCTGTATCAACTTGTAATCACATCCTTGGGGATTTCCCCTCATTGTCTACCAATTTCAGGCCATAAGTGCTTTTTCAGCCGTTATTGATCGGCTAGGTACTGCATTTACATTTTTACATCGTAGCGGGAGATACGTGTTTCCGGCTTCAACTTTGGGTTATGATCATGGCAGAGATGGCAATGGTATATACCTCTAAATGAAAGAGGGTTTGGGGTTTTGGGATTTAGTTTTACTATACATGGGGTCAAAGAATTCGTTCTAATTTTGGGGAACTATGTGATTGAGTGTTGGGTTGAATTGTAAGTGGATTTAATGGGTATTAAGTTATAGTAGCTAGAAATGGGCAACATTGCTCAGGCTGTAAGTGTAAAATATTTGCTTTTGGAGTAGATACATGCCAAAAATTTGTTTATTGAAAGTGCATTATATGCTAGATTGCTTCGGGCTTATGCATGCATTTAATCTTTTTTATGGGGTTTTCTAGGGGAATTATAATTGTGAAGCTGCGCCATGGACAAGAATTGAGACTGAGAACCATAGCCAGAAAAGGAATTGGAAAAGATCATGCTAAATGGTCACCTGTTGCAACGGTTACTTTTATGTATGAACCAGATATCCACATCAATGAAGATTTGATGGAAACATTAACACTTGAGGATAAGAATAATTGGGTTGAAAGTAGTCCTACTAAAGTTTTTGACATCGATCCCAACACTCAACATGTATGTTATCTCAACTTTCATGATTCGCTAATACAATATAAGATTTTATTACCATTAACTTCGTAGTAAGAAATATGCATTTTCTTATATACAGTATTTGTATATCTACATGTGTGTATGTGGCTGGGTGGGCATGTGTATATTGGCTCTTGAGTTACCATTTGGTTGTTACAACCTTATTTTGCTTAATGATGTTGTGTTTTTCTTAGTCCATGAGAAATTGTATTCTTCAGACAAAAATCAAGTCTTAGAAAGAAACCATCAAAACAAGAAAAACTGACATTTCACGTTATAGTAGGTTTACACATTCCACTGGAATAATTCTTGCCCACTTTTTGCGTTTGACTGAGCCTTTAATAAAAGAAACTATATTCTCTCATCCTCTCCTCCCTTTCTCTCTACTTCATCATAAAAAGAGGTCTCTGCTTTACTCCACCACTGATGTGACACCCAGGCTTTGTATATAGGTTCCTTAGGTTGTAAAAGAGCATTGTACAAATTTTCATTTATTTTTGTAAAGGTTAGCTTAGGAAAATGGGGGAGTACGCTTCGTCTCCACTTTTGATGTTTCCTTTTAGAACTTAGCTGTTTTCCATTTTCATATATATGTAGAGGACTAGTCTTCTACACCCAAGAAAGAATTTAAGCTTGTAATAGTGCTTTGTAATAGTTGTTGATATTTGAATGAAATGATGCCTTCAAAGACCCTTTGTTCAGTGTTTGTGATGCGTTGAGATTATGCGATGCGTTGAGATTATGTGATGCTAAATAATTGATTAAGAAGAGTAATTAGGCAGGTATTAGAGCGATCTAGTTGAAAGCGATCTAGTTGCGATGGCGGAGGGTCCGAATGCTACTGACCCCGCCCAGGTCCTTGCCCAGCAGGTGGGAGGACCATCCATTAATCCCCGGCCCTTGAATACCCGAACGCGGTTGGACCAGTTAGAGGATAAGATGCTAGCTCTAAGTGGGATTATAGATCAAGTGACGACTCTGGAGGAACGATTGGACGGTTTCTCAGACGATCAGGCCCATGTGGGCGAACGTCTTGTTACGTTGGAGGGAGTGGTTGAAGGGAATATGGCTACTCTTCTGGATCAGGTGGCTGAACTTTCCTCGAAAGTAAATCTCCTAGTAAAGGTTGTTGGAAATGGAGATCCAGCACCTTCGGGCGGCGGTATAGACCGGCCCAGGATCAAGGTCCCCGAGCCCAAGGCGTATGAGGGAGCGAGGGACGCCAAGGAGGTAGAGAACTTCCTTTTTGATATGGAGGCGTACTTCAATGTGGTTAGGCCTGATAGCGAAGGTTCAAAGGTGTCGATGGCAACCATGTACCTCGCCGGTGATGCTAAACTATGGTGGCGCACCAAATATGCTGAGATCCAGAGCGGTCACTGTACTATTGGAACGTGGGATGACTTGAAGAGAGAGCTGAAGAATCAGTTCTTACCCGAGAATGTTGAGTTCATTGCTCGGAGGAGTTTGAGGCAACTGAAGCAGACAGGCAACATCCGGGAGTATGTGAAGCGGTTCTCAGCCTTGATGTTAGATATCCGCGACATGTCTGAAAAGGATAAGTTGTTTTGTTTCTTAGAAGGTCTGAAGCCATGGATCCAAAATGAATTACAGAGGCAACGGGTTCAAGATTTGACTTCCGCAATGGCCTCCGCTGAGCGTATCAACGACTACACCCCCATGTTGGGTGAGCGTCGACCGGCTCCGTCTCAGTCAAGTTCCCAGTCGCAACAAAGAGCGGGATCCTCCAATAATTACAATAAGGGAAAGAATGGAGGGTACCAAGCTAGAAGTGGTGGAGACCAAGGTCATGGCCAGAACAGAAGTGGGGGAGCAAGTGCAGGTGGTGCCTCGAGTTCCAATTCTGGGAGGGAGTACCACAGGCCGCGTAACAATGGCGGCGCTTCCTCTTCGTCCAGGTTTCAAGGACGTCCCGGGAACTTGAAGTGTTTCCTTTGTGGAGGGAATCACAAAGCCTATCAGTGTCCTCAGAAGACGGCCCTGAATGCGCTAATGGCATCGCACGGGGGCCAAGCCGATGACACCACTCAGGAAAATGATGGTGGTGAAACTCATATGGGTTCTCTTTACTTGCTCAATGCCGTGACCACTCAGTTGCCAGAGGTCAAGCCGAAGAAGGGACTCATGTATGTGGACCTTAGTATTAATGGCCAGAGTACTTTGGCGATGGTTGATACCGGTGCTACCCACAGCTTTATTGCCATTCAGGAGGCGAATCGTCTGGGACTGTGTTTGGTGAAAGATTCTAGCCGGATGAAGGCTGTAAACTCTGCCGCAATGCCGATACATGGTGTTGCCAAGTTGGTTCCAGTTAAGATGGGACAGTGGAGTGGAAAGGTTAACCTTCTCGCTGTGACGTTGGATGATTTTAAGATTATATTGGGAATGGACTTTCTCCGTTACCACAAGGCAGTGCCGATGCCGTTCGTTAACTCCTTAGGGATTTTTGGTGACAATCCCTCAATCATTCAGATGTCCACGCAGAAAGATGAGGGCAGACTATTATCAGCGCTTCAGTTGGAGAAGGGACTGAGGCGAGGGGAGCTGACTTACCTTGCAACCTTAAGGTTAAAGCCAGATGATCAGGATCATGATGCCTTGCCGGCGGAAGTCTCCCGGGTACTTACAGAATTCAAGGATGTGATGCCGAAAGAATTACCAAAGGTGTTACCTCCACGAAGGCCTATCGATCATCAGATTGAGTTAGTCCCTGGAACCAAGCCTCCTGCGAAAGGGCCATATAGAATGAGTCCGCCTGAACTAGCAGAGCTACGGAGACAGCTTGATGGACTATTGGAATCGGGCTTTATTCGCCCCTCAAAGGCGCCATACGGTGCCCCGGTCTTATTTCAGAAGAAACAAGATGGAAGCTTGCGATTGTGTGTCGACTATCGAGCCCTGAACAAGGTAACGGTGAAGAATAAGTATCCCATACCGCTCATTGCCGACTTATTTGACCAGCTTACGTCTGCGAAGTACTTCTCTAAACTTGATTTGAGATCGGGTTACTATCAAGTCAGGATCGTTGCCGGAGATGAACCAAAGACGACTTGTTCCACTCGGTATGGGGCATATGAATTTCTTGTCATGCCATTCGGCCTGACCAATGCTCCTGCAACTTTCTGTACTCTTATGAATGAGCTCTTCCGGAAATATATCGACAAGTTTGTGGTGGTGTACCTGGATGATATTGTCATATACAGCCGCACTATGGAAGAGCACCTTGAACATCTTCGCCTTGTATTCCAAGTCTTGCGACTGAACCAGTTATATGTCAAGTTGGAGAAATGCTCGTTCGCGCAGGAACAAGTTATGTTTCTTGGACATGTCATTGGCGGAGGACAGATCCGGATGGATATGGAAAAGGTCCGCGCTATTGAGGAGTGGAGAGCTCCTACGGAGGTTACAGAAGTGCGTTCCTTTCTTGGCCTTGTGAACTACTACCGCAAGTTCGTTGAAGGGTATTCGAAACGCGCGGCACCCCTTACGGATCTTCTCAAAAAAGACTTCTCTTGGTCTTGGTCCGAGAAGTGTCAAGCAGCATTTGACGATCTGAAGCATGCGGTGATTAGCAATCCGGTCTTAGCCTTGCCAGATATTACCAAGCCGTTTGAGGTACATACTGATGCGTCTGATTTTGCTATCGGTGGGGTATTGTTACAAGAGGGACATCCCGTGGCATACGAAAGCAGGAAGCTGAACGATACCGAGAGGAGGTATTCATCCCAGCAGAAGGAACTCCTTGCTATTGTGCATTGCCTACGAGTATGGCGACACTATTTGTTGGGAATGAAGGTTTTGGTGAAGACCGATAACCGTGCGGCAAGCCATTTCCTTACACAGAAGAAGTTGACCTCGATGCAGGCCCGTTGGCAAGAGTTTCTAGCTGAGTTTGATTTAGATCTCGAGCACAAGCCAGGGAGGATGAACAATGTGCCGGATGCATTAAGCCGTAAGGCTGAACTTGCGGCCACCTCTACAGCTGCCGAACAGTCTCACTCTTATGTTACCAGTGCCCTCCATGATAGGATCCGCGAAGGATTAGCGGCGGATCCTCAGACCCAGGCCATGATTAACTTGGTGAAACAGGGGAAGACAAGACGGTTCTGGGTGGAAGATGGTCTTTTATACACGAAGGGACAACGACTTTATGTTCCTCGGTTCGCAGGATTAAGGCGGGAGCTAATCAAGGAGTGCCATGATACTCTTTGGGCAGGCCATCCGGGCTGGCGGAGAACACTATCCTTGCTACACAGGGGGTACTATTGGCCAAATGATCAGAATGAAGTGATGGATTATACGCGGACTTGTCACATTTGCCAGCAAGACAAAGTTGACCGGGATTTACCACTTGGATTGCTGGAACCACTTCCCGTGCCGACTAGACCTTGGGAAAGCGTCTCAATGGACTTTATCTCTGGGTTACCCAAGACGAAAGGGTATGGTTCCATACTCGTGATCATCGACCGGTTCTCTAAGTATGCAACATTCATTCCGACTCCAATTGTTTGTACGGCAGAGAAAACCGCGCGTCTCTTTGTGAAGCATGTTGTGAAGTATTGGGGCGTGCCAAAGGACATTGTCAGTGATAGAGATCCGAGATTTACTGGGAAGTTTTGGAGGGAAGTATTTAGATTACTGGGATCCACTCTCAACTTCTCAACCAGTTACCATCCACAGTCAGATGGTCAGACAGAACGCTTCAATGCAATGTTAGAAGAGTACCTCCGACACTTTGTCAGGGTGAACAAGAAGGACTGGGCCGAACTTTTGGATGTAGCACAGTTTTGCTTTAATCTGCAGAAGAGTTCCTCCACCAACAAGAGTCCTTCCGAGATACTGTTAGGACAGCAGCCCCTCGCGCCGCACACGGTGACCGCCGATTACAAGGGAAGTGTTCCGAGAGCCTACCAGTTTGCAAAAGAATGGCAGAGAAATACAGATATTGCCCGGGCCTCTCTAGAGAAAGCGTCAGCCAGAATGAAGAAGTGGGCCGACCAGAAGAGACGACCAGATTCTTTTCAAGTTGGGGACCTTGTTCTGATCAAGAGATCCCACCTCAAGCAGCGAGGTGACAGAATACACCAAGGGCTAGTATCCAAGTACATTGGTCCGATGCAAATCATTGGTAAAGTTGGGAAGGTTTCCTACAAGCTTCAATTACCTTCCCACCTTCGCTTCATCCATCCAGTGTTTCATGCCAGTACTCTAAAGCCTTACCACCAAGATACAGAAGATCCCAGCAGAACTACCGTCAGGCCTCATGTTCCGCTCAAGCCAGTACGCTCTAGCGAAGTTCCAGAGAGCGTTCTTGATCACCGAGTCACCCATGTTGATCCGGACACCAAAGAGGAAGTCTATGAGTACCTAGTGAAGTGGAAGGATCTGCCAGATACTGAAGCCAGCTGGGAGCACCAAGATTCTCATCCCCTCCTGGTCCGACTAAGGAAGACTGAGTCCAAGCAAGAGAGGAAAGAGAACAGACAGATGTGGAAGCAGAAGAAAAAGTCGACGAGGGCGTCTCCAAATTGAGTGGGAGAGAGTGTGACGCCCAGGCTTTGTATATAGGTTCCTTAGGTTGTAAAAAGCATTGTACAAATTTTCATTTATTTTTGTAAAGGTTAGCTTAGGAAAATGGGGGAGTACGCTTCGTCTCCACTTTTGATGTTTCCTTTTAGAACTTAGCTGTTTTCCATTTTCATATATATGTAGAGGACTAGTCTTCTACACCCAAGAAGGAATTTAAGCTTGTAATAGTGCTTTGTAATAGTTGTTGATATTTGAATGAAATGATGCCTTCAAAGACCCTTTGTTCAGTGTTTGTGATGCGTTGAGATTATGCGATGCGTTGAGATTATGTGATGCTAAATAATTGATTAAGAAGAGTAATTAGGCTTACTTGGGACAGGTGTCTCGAGTGCCGCACGTGCCAAGCTTGATTTTAAGTTGGTCCGTGTCAACTGAGCTGCTGAAGACACTGAACTTAGGGATGTTTGAGGTTTATACTATAGTACAAGTCTACAAACAAATAGCGTAAAAGTGAATCTAGGAAAGTTTGGGTCCAATGCTGGCTGAAAAAAAACCCAGGATCCAGGTTTTCCGTAAAACAAAAGAAGCCAATGATCTGTTATAAGGGTTTTTCTCATTTATAATTTAACTATTCGTTCCAAGGGGAAAACTACACCAAGGAGAGGCTTTTGACAACATGCATAACATATCATTAAAATCTTCTTTAGACATAAACTTGAGAAGCGTATATTCTCATAGCAACATAAATGATGCAAAAAATAAATTTTTGTTCGAATAAGAGGTTTAGCTACATAAGTGATGACAAAAACAACTCCCATACACATAAGCAGAGGGACTAAGTTTGATTCACCACCAGCAGGCCACTCGCCAAGATTTACCTTGACTAAACTAAGTATGTGGTTTGGCAAGGTTCTCACGATTTAGGATTAAGCGCATGACTTAAAAAAATTGAAATCGTCCATAGTGCATTTAGATTTAGTATAGCGACAAACCCACAAGGGCCCAAAAGGTAAAGCCGAAGGCGCGTCAACTTATTCACCGTGGCGAGCCAGGGGTAGTACTATGTAGGTGTTTTTAAGACTATGCATCACCATAATCATCTTAAGATATCCCATTATTTTCATGAGCGGTAGTTTTAGTGCCGAAGGCGCGTTACTGAAAAATTATATAGCGCCGAAGGCGCGTTGACACTGTTGTTGTGGCGAGCAACGGGTATTACTAGTGATTTATGGAAGAGAGTATGAAAAAGAAGATATTGGAGATGGAGGAGCTATGGACGGATGAACATGGGAGGAGAACTCCCTCCTGTAGCCTTGTCGTATGATGAAAGACTGCAACCTGGGCGATCCAACCAAAGCCTGTTAGGCCTAATCCGATCTTTGCAACAGTTGGGCAAAGGAAAACCTAATGATAATACACTTAGTGGTAAGAACCAAAGCCCCAATATTAGATGTAACTCCTTCAACGACATAAAATTACAATGGAGCAATACGAATAGTGTTTGAGAAAAATAATACTATACAGTAGCTTTATGACTGTCAAATTACATACATTCTACAAAATTGAAGACGTCAGTATTACTCTTCTGCAAATTTACATATGTTATATACCTTTTTACCTATCTTACAGTCAATACCACTAAACTTGCACGTAAAAATACTTGTCTTATAGGAGGAGGCCCCATTAGAAGGGTATCTACTCAGTTCTTCAAGAGCCCGTTTGAGCGAATCTGTGATGTCTCCCAAAGCCCAGGCTAATGATATATGAGGACGAGCGTCCTGCAACCAAAATACATCCAAGATATTCATTTCCGGGTGATTATCTATTTATCAACATATCACATACCACATGTAGCCTGGACTTTTGGCAATTTAAAGAAGAAAGAGTAAGGGTCTGGTTACTATAATCAACACATTTTAGACAACTTTCCAGAAGGTTATATGAGTCGACGCCTAGATTCCAGTCAGTTCCTGTAACCTTCACCCGAGTTCATGCAAACTCTGACAAGCTTCATGCCCACTATAATATTGGTTGTCAAACTGGCCCATGCATGACCTATATTAAACAAGAAAATGAAATTTCTAACCTTGTAAAACTCCGGGAGATTGTGTAGCCTATAAATCTCATTGACGGCCTGAATTTGCCTTGTTATCTGAAAGCAATTGAAACCAAAGTTAGCTTAAATGCACAACTGCACACCTTATTGGAGAAACTCATCATAGACTCGAGCACAAGGTAGTCAGCAATGAAAATTAATGTATACCTCAACTAATCCCCCTGCAATAACTTCCATCGAAAGGAATGATCGTGTGCAATCATCATTAATGAAAACAGCCCACTTATTAAAATCTATCCAATACCTGCTTCGCAAAAATATCAAGTGGCATGGTTAAAAATGTTTTAACATTTAGAGAAGAATGCATTGGTAACGAATATAATCTGACCTCCTTTGAAATTGGAGCTTCTGACGAAGCATAGTCAGAATAGAATCGATCTGGTGAACGCGGATCGGAACAGTCCTTCCTAGACTTATATGGAACTCTTTTCCTATGGCAATTTGCTCAAGCTTCTGATCATCTTTGCATAAG
The DNA here is from genome assembly GCA_014058105.1 of Kingdonia uniflora. Classification (NCBI taxonomy): domain Eukaryota; kingdom Viridiplantae; phylum Streptophyta; class Magnoliopsida; order Ranunculales; family Circaeasteraceae; genus Kingdonia; species Kingdonia uniflora. The sequence continues at coordinate 752,851 of JACGCM010001588.1, read as the reverse complement.
ATATTAAGTGGGATATCAGCATCAACAACATGAAGGGCAGGAAGGTGAGATGAAATTTTCTTCAAAAACTGAGCCAACTCTTTCCTTGGTAATAAAGGTATATGAACTGCAAAATAATGACTTAAATTAATTATAGACGTAATCCTAGAAGCTTATGACATTAAATATAGACACCTCAAGATCAGTCTTACGAATCAAATGCAAGCCTAGTTGTATTACCACTGAGCTCTTGGTTCAGTGCCTGTGTGACTCTCCACCCATGAGAGGTCATGAGTTCAAACCCTTACGGGGTGAGATAACCCTTTGGGCTGTCTTGCGGGCCTTTGGGTTATCTTCCCTTCGGGCTTTGTACCTCTTCGGAGGTTTCACCCTTTGGGGCTTGGCCAAGTTGTAATCAGAAAATTGCTGCAGAACTTGATTCACTAAGTGAACCTAGTAGGATTCGATAAATTGCAATTTAAGTTACAGATGCCTTTCAATAAGTACCCAATAAATGCATCCCAATTTCGAAGAATTGGTTGAAGGAAAAATAAACAAATACGAATATTGAAGAAACAAATTGCTAACCTGGGATGTGGACATGTAGAGCATAGTTTCCTTCAACGTGCTCAAAGTTCCTCACACGATTCCCCTGGCCCATTTGAAAGTAATCTGTACACATCCACAATAACGTAATCAATTTTGTTAGGAATATTTCAAGGAAGGGAGAGTTTTAGCTAGGCAGGAGACGAACAATTTTACAAGGTATAGACCTACAACCAATGATAAGAATATAACTGATGATGCAAAACACGAAGATATCCTTAAAGCGTTAAGTAACATAGAGTTTAATACGTAAAGTTCAATAAGCAACATTTTTATGCAAGTGAACATCATATATGTATAAACATTAACAAACTAGTTTCACATGTAGGGTGTAAAAGAAGTGTCAATCTCAAACAAATGACAGACCTTTATAGTCGATTATTTAAGCTTGGACCATAAGCATGAGTTGTACATATTAAGATCATAGTAGGTTATGGTCCGTCAAAACTTCTCCTATTTGGGCTTTCCAACTTTCTCATCAGACATGAAAGGGACAAGTCTGAAATGAATGTCTAAAATCAAGTTAGGGAACACCAATTGACAACTGATCTCTATAGAAGTATACAAACGATGCCACAGATCTCCAGATAGAGAGCAAATGTATAAAGTGATGGTTCACCACTTCATTTGCCTCTTTACATAAAAATAATGGTCTACAATGATTTATTCCTACTAATGAGATAGCAAATTATAGGTGTTATATCTAAACAAGCAAATATGCAAGGAATCATGGTCCCTTGGAATGATTAGATCAAAAAAAATATAGGCCACTACATTAGAGGGTGAAGACTTAATAAGGGTATAATTTTGATCATACTTCAATTCCACTCACGTTTCCTCTATAAAATCCCCTTTACCGAGGGTTTCACCAAAATGCTTCGATATGAGTATCATCACCAATTCCATTTCCCACCTATTAAGACTTCTACTGAAATCAAACCCATGATTTTCCAGGTTCACTAACCACAAAATCACAATGACTACATTCCCTCAAGTTTTACTGTATTGCATCTTTACCACTTACCCATCAACTATATTCTCGCTCACATCCTTCCAAAATAAAACTACCATATGTGCTCCTCACACCTCAAACATCCCATCGTAAACTATTATTCTCAATCTTTGTCCTTTAGAATTTTACTCTATACCCGAGCTACACAATATGTCGATACGTCCGCCACTCTAATTACCAATCATCACACCTCCCTTTTTCTTTAGCATAGAAATACAAACTAAATCCCATTTACGATGCCAGCAAAATTACACACCGCGGCCGACCCTGCTTTCTGTATGTGTGTCCCTAAAAAGAAAAGTCCGAAAATAATTTCTTTACTATACGTCTGATTACAACTGAGTTTCTCAACTATTCGCATTGAAAAATAACAAAATAAATTTAATCAAACTAGCACAGTTGAGGATTATCTCATATTTTTGATTAAAAATCAGAGTGGCCAAAATCAAACACTTACAAGTAAGGAAAGTAAAACAGAATTGTTACCAAAAGCATTTGGAGGGTTGAGAAGATGAATAGGTGGTGGGGGTAACCGGTCCAACTCTTGCTTGAGATTCGAACTCTGAGTCTTTGTTTCCCTTGGAAGTGATGACGATTCTGAATCGGATGATGAGTCTCCGTAAGAAGCTATCAGTGCTTCCATTATTATTATTATTATTCATCTTTGTTCGAACAACTCTATTTTTTAAGAGCTTTCGGTCGTTTTCCACCGTATTGCGGTATACACTCGTTAATTTGCCTTCTCATATAGCAGTTTTGATTTGAACTAGCAATGAGCGCGAGAGTCGAGAGGACAATTTCACTCAATTGTTCCTAAGGTCTGAAAAATTCCCCTAAATGAACAAAGAAAACAACCATAAAACACCCCAATTATCCACAAATTCAATCACTGAAGAACAAAAAGCTCGAATTTCGCAGAAATTTAGAGCTGCAAAGGCGCTTCTCGCTCGAAAGCGGCCTCGCGAAGCCCTCTCGACACCCAATCAGGATCATCCGACGTAAGTTAACTTTCCATTTAATTTTCAAGCTATACTAGTTGATTTTGTCTTACCTTTTAATTTCAGTAATGGAGATAAAAGTGGTAGTTACAGACACCCTCTTAGCGAGATAAATGTGAACACGCCGTACTCGATTCCTGAAAAAGGGAGTCGATTAAACAGTGATAGTACCAAATGTATTCGATCTTGTCCCGAGAGGGTATCTATTAAGAACATTGGTGGCGCTTGTGCAGAGTTAAGTTCACGGTTAGGGAAAATTCCAATAGAAAATGGTATTGCGCCAATGTCGATTGTTACTCCAGTAAACCGACCTGATTTTTTTAATCAAAGTATTCCGTTTTCCTTGGCTGAGGAATTTGATGACGGGTTTGACGATACTATTTTAAGTGAGATTGATGCTTTATGTGAGCAAAGGTCTGCGAAAAAGATAGAACAACTGGGATCAGTATGTGGAGATCGGTTCAATACAAACCATGCTGGGGGCGAGGTTGATTTGGAGTTTAGTACTGAGAAGAGTCTGGTTGAAAGTAAAAGTGCAATAGAATTTACGGAAGAGCTTATGGTAGAACGGCAGGACTTACTTGGTGGGAATCCGTGCAATGGGATTTGTGCCAAAGACGAGACTAATTTGGAGTCTGCTACTGAAAACAAGAATGTGTTGGATTGCGAGGAGGAGTCAAAGGATATTGCGGGTTTCCCACGAACATATTCAGAGTACTTGCAATCTCTGAATGATCAACAAAAAGAGGCAGCTTGTGGTGATATTTCAGTTCCATTGATGATTATTGCAGGTCCAGGAAGTGGAAAGGTTTGTTTTCTTTGTAGGATTTAGCACGTGTTTTTTCGTTTATGTTTTTCTCTTTCTTACTACAAGGAATTCATAACATTTTTTTTCTTCTTGGCTGTTGATGTTAGACCTCAACAATGGTTGGCCGTGTTTTGATGATTCTGAACGAGGTATTGACACATGGACACTCTGAGTTTCTTTTTTTTCTTCCCAAAAAGATATAAGCACATTGTATTATTTTTTGTTTCTAATAATTAAATGTTTCGTAGGAAATAGGTCCTTCCAATATTCTTGCCATGACCTTCACCACAGCTGCTGCATCTGAAATGAGGGACCGAATTGGGGCAGTGGCAGGGAAGGCAACAGCTAAAGAACTTACTATTAGCACATTTCACTCATTCTGCTTACAACTTTGCCGTTCACATGCTGAGAAGTATGCACATTTCCTATGTTTGCTATTTTAGCCTATACAACTGCAATATTCCGACTTAGAACACTTTATCTAGATGGAAATTGCAGCCATGAATACTATGTATATGTATAAGGAGATCCTGATGCCACTAACCTAATTTAATGACCGTGATAAGGAGATACTCTTACTGATATATATTAGTAATGGAGTTAGTCATATGAATCTACTAGTAGGTTAATTTAACTCTTAAATGACAGTTTCGTAGTGTTTTAAGGCTATATCCATGATACCATCTAGAAGGTGAAATTATGATAGTTTACTTCAGGGTTGAAGAATGAAAAGATGTCAAAAGATTCTAGCTGAATTTGGTATATCCCTTTGGGGTTGGGCTAGTGGTTTAGGACCATTTCTAGAACAGAGTGGTCACGAGTTCAATACGCAACATCAGGGGATATCCGCTAGGCTTTATCCTGACTTAAACTGGAGCGTGCGGCTTGCGGAGGTATCGTGGTGAGCCTCGGGAGACTAGTTCTGAGAATGGTGAAAAATGATGAACCTACGAACTTCCAAATTTAAAAAAAAAAAAAAAAAAAAAACCAGCTGAATTTTGTAAATCATAATTTTCAGGAAAAGGGGCAAAGATGAACGATTGTACTGTTAGTATTTGACAAAAGCTTTGCTTTATGTCATCCTTGAGTAAATAATTGTCAACTGGTCACGGTTGTCGTCCATCGATGGTGTTGAGATTGCCGTTGATTGTAATTTAATTTTAGATGGCATGGCATTGACACATAACTCAATAATAATGGGCCACCTTCTATGTCACAACTTTAGAGGAATTTGATTTTGAAGTGATATTTTGTTACGAACAAGGGTCATTAGAGGTACTGAATTTCAAAGGGGTTCTTCTTGTATAGAAACATCTGCCTAGCTTGTTTTGCCTATAATTATGACATGAAAGCAACGTAGGATATCATTATTTGGAAAATATTGGGTTCCGTTCTCTATGTGTTTTGGTAAGAAGAAGGGGCATTTGTTAGATGTGGCAGTTCTGGACGATTGTATTTTGATTAGTTTGTTAATGTCTGTAAAATTACGTTGTAGGATCACCTCAGTAAGGGACTCTTGAATTTCATCACCAGGAGAATGAAATTATAGTGAAATAGGCGAGATTTTCTGCTGATTAATATGTAACCTTATGGTTAGCTAGAATGACAAAGGAAGAGGGATTTAGGTTTTCGGAATGAGTTTGATAGTCATAAATGTGGACAAAACAAGCACAACCAAGATGAAAAGTAAGCATTGGAGACTAATTAGGCATGGGTATTACACTATGTAAAATTGACACGGGTACGTGGGTACGAGGTGTCCGACACTGCGGCTTCAAAATAAATGAAAACGCGGACACGGCGTTATACCTAAAAATAGATTTCTTCACATTTCCTGTAATGTGTCTTATTATCTGTAAATGTATTATGAGTGTAGACATTATGATGTTACTCATGGGATAATTTACAACTAATAACAAGCATAACACAGATTTTTTTAGGAATATGGACTGTCAATGTTACAGAGGAGGTATTACAATGTCACAAGAAGCACATTGCATTCTAATTAGTTCTATATTGTCGTACAAATCTAGATAGGCAAGGTCACTTCATTGATGATTCGAGCGGATGAGGACTAGTGGAGGTGGAGGTGGGAGTTAGAAGGGAGATAAACTCTCGATTCAGTCGTTTTAGTCCATATGGTGGAGAGGAGGAGCAAAACGGGTAAATATTGGATTGTTGGGATCCCGGTGCCCAACATTTGGAGGAAATAATTACTTGTCGAAGACTTATTTTTCTTTTATTGGGGAATATCTTGGGGCCAAACACTAATGTCGAGAGGGAAGACATGGATTTGGATCAGTGTATGTTGTGTGGGACAAACAAGGCATTAAGCCATCTTCTTATTCTTACCTTTATTGAGTGGCGTTGATTAGTTTCCAAGGTGATTTCATGAACACTCTCTTGACTTGGTGAAGCAAGATCTAAGAAGGAAGGTTAGGGAAATACTATAAGAATGTTATGTCTTATTCCTGTGGAATGAAAGGAAAAAATAATCTTAGTTGGGGAAGTGAAGACTCTTGATGTGTAGTGTTAGAGATATTCATTCTTATTTTGTAATTGACTCCCACATCTCCACTCTCAAAATTATTTGAAGGATGAGGTTTTAGAGTCTCGCTGTGAGATGGATGTTTTTAGCCATCTCGGATCGTGTGTGAATTCACTGAGTTCTTTATACCTTTTGTGATTGAATAGCCTACCGGGTGTATTGGTTTTCCATCTCAGGGATCCCAGCCCTCATTCCAGTTCTTCTAACAAATTTACCATTTACTTAGCGGGATTTTACAATCGTACGAGTTTGATTATATCCTAGATATTTTATGTTGCGAACCCATCTCAGAAACTTCATTAAAAAGTCAACGTTACGAATGTTCTCTTACCGTAGATCTTGCGGACGTAGTACTTATGGAGCTCTATGGTCAGTATCTGTTGACTGGGAGTCACACTTATGTTTATTTTAGAAATTAATCTGTGACCTTAAACAGTCTTGGCAAGCTTACCTTAATAGCTTCAGATGATTTCAGCGAAGTAGTCATCGCTAGAGTTAGTGAAAAAGTCAGGCTGATCCATTTTCTGGCATATTTTTCTTGGTAGTCTGCGTCAGGTATATTCGTTAATCGTGGTGACAAATAGGAAATTTTGGTAACACTTTTAATTCCAATATTTGGGACAAGTAAACCATTATTTGGAAATAAAGGTTCTAGAACATTTACAGATCAAGTACATGTACATCCCAATTATACCATGTATCTCCACGGTCTAGAGGCATGCAAACTTGTTCGAAGTCATGTACTTTGTCCATTAACTATGCCGAAAGTGTCGTTAGATAATTTGTGCACAGTAGATTGGTATTCAAACTCCCCACATGGATGCAGTAGCTGGATTTCAGATTTTTGAGGGGTTCTATATGGTCATCCAGGCATGGCCTTGATATAAGGCAAATGATTGCCTAGATATCAATGAATATTTGGATGCATATAGAGCACAATCTCCTTTGAAAGGAAATTTGCCACAGATTGCTATGTCCTTGTGGATGGTAATGTTACATAGAAAAGTAAAAGATGCAATTGATAGGTAGGCTCAGACTACATTGGATTGTTTTGACTAAGAGTATAGAGCAAGTTTCGGTATCCTCTAAAGATCCTATTAAGCCTTATTGCGATAGAGCAGCAATCAATATCCGAATCGACCAGCACATTGATTAGATTGGTAACAAGAGATAAAAACCCTATTTTCTTTTTTTAGAATGATGGCCTTCAACTTTATTTAGCTAGTAAGATTAAGACGATATTTAATCTCCTAGTTACAGGGGAGGATGAGTTGTTATACATACAGGAGTGGGTCATGTAGATTATGAACCCATACAAGATCTCTCCTCCAACCACTGAGCCATTGGTTCAGTGGTGGTGTGACCCTCCACCAAGTGAGTGGTCACGAGTTTGAACCCCCATGGGGACTTCTTACAGTAGAGTCATGTATTTCCAAAACCAGCTTACTTTTCAATAATAAAAAAATCTCTCTTTCATGCATTTTTTTTCTTCTTATCATCTCCCCCAGAATGTGTACTATCAGTACTTTTAGCAGATATCAGAAGAGCTTATTATAGATGAATAGGAGGTGCCTGAATGCTTCTTACTTTAAATTGTTAAATTAGGAGAAGAAAGAGAAAAGGTTTATTATATATTGACGAGATGATTACAATCACTTAAATAGAAAAACCACTAGAGTCCTAGTAGGAAACTAACTCCTACTAGGTAACTACTAAATATTGATAGCAACTAAAGATAAAAATACATATATTAATTTTAATTTTAATCTTAAGATATAATCCAGTGTATCACACCATGCAAAACTACAGTGTATCCGGACATCACACTTAACATAAATCATAATCTTCAACATTCCCCCTCAAACGGATGGTAATAGTCCACGAACACAATGCGTTTCCAACTTCAAGTCATTCACGGCTTTAAGATCTTTACTTTGAAAAACTTCAATCAAATCATCACAAATATAAGCAAACACTTTTACGAATAATTGGGACTTCACAAAAGTAGTCTTTAACTTCAACTTCAAATAACCAACTTGAGTCTTCAACCAACTTCACACATACCAAAAGAACCATATTCTCTACCACTCCCCTTCTAGCTGGAAGCACAAACTTCATAATTCCAGCTTGGAAAAGATAACAAACTACTTCCCTCGCGAAAAGTCTTCAAAATTTTCGTCTTCAGCAACCAATTTGAGCCATAACTTCATACAGTAAATAAACCAATTTGAATCTTCTAAAAAAAGAAAAAAAGATCTCACTAACGTTGGGCTTTCTGGACCAATAACATTAGTTCCATGGATGATTGCATAATCCAGCTCCACAAAAAAGTAGTAGATTAGCTCTTGGAATTCTTTCAAGTAGCCAAAATATGGTTGGATTCTGAGAACCTTCCAACAAAATAAATAATTTGTGAAGAAACAATTAGGTTTACTTAGTTGGTTATACATAAATCAACTCACAAATAAAAATGAAAAAAGATAGCACCATAAGAGATAAGAGATAGATGGCTCAAACTAGATTGGTGGGAGAAAGAAAAAGATAGAAATCGACAAGATGAAAGGATAAAGGAAAGATGGATTTTTGTAGAGATGTAGCAACAACAATTCATACCCTTTTTTGGGATAGAAGATCCAAAATTGTAAAGATTTGATTGCAGAGATTTCAAATCTTATAAGATATCAAACTTCAAAACACTAAAAACAGAGTAAGAATAAAGATGCCGTGAATGAAAATAAAATATTGAGATCAATATTCAATAGTTAGAGATTATATCATCAAATCCTCAAATCACATAAACAAAAAAAATATCATAAACAATATTACTGTTCATCGATGAATAATATATCGTTCATCGTGAACTATCCACAAAAAAATCAATAATAAATAAAACCCTAAAGGATCTAAAGATATAAGAAGAAGAAAAGGAAAATTGCAAAACAAAATAAGAATAAAGAATCAATAAGTCACCGAAAATTAGATCCGACGACGACAACAGCTACCGCCAACGGAAGCGAAAAAATCTTAGCTTGTCTTCAAGATCAGAGAGGCTCTCGTACCAAGTTAAATTAGGAGAAGAAAGAGAAAAGGTTTATTATATATTGAAGAGGTGATTACAATCTTAAATAGAGAAACCACTGGAGTCCTAGTAGGAAACTAACTCGTATTAGGCAACTACTAACTATTGATAACAACTAAAGATTGAAACAAATCTACTAATACTAATCTTAAGATATGATCCCGGTGTATCACAACATGCAAAACTACGGTGTATGATGTATCCGGACATCACACTTAATGTAAATCATAATCTTCAACATAAATATTAGAGGATCAGCTGTGTAAGATGCTTTATTTTAATTAATATAAGGGGGTAGAGCTTTTGTTTTTGTTTTTTATATTCTATATTCATTAGGCATTTTTAATTTATCGACAGGTGTATGATTAAGCACTAATCACCACATTACTTAACACTCAAATATTGCCTAGATTTCTTGTTTAACCTCTAATTCCTCAACTACTAATGTTTAATTGTACATGACAGGTTGGGACGGACTTCTGAGTTTCTTATATATGGAAATGGGCAACAGAGGCGAGCAATCATTGAAGCGGTACGATTATATGAAAGTAAAAAGAAAAACGAGCAGCATCTTGAAGCTTCTGAAGTTGGCCAAGAATCTATTGGAATGAACTGTGCACAATATTTTAGGGAAAAGTCAAAGAAGTGGCAGAAGTTTGTTAGTCAGGTTTGCTTCACACTTCTACAACACATTTCTGCTATATTCTTCTTAGTGTGAACATTTTTTGTCCACAAATCTAAGACATTTTGACTTGCATATCGTACCCATACAGTACATAAAGTCATATATTACGATAGTATTCCAAATTCTAAGCTGGATACTGCATTGACATTTTTAGGGATATATTATTTATTATATAAGCTAACTGTTAAAGAATTTAGGGATATATTATTTTTTCGCGTAGTACGTATTAAGAGTATATTGTAACAACATTTGCTCTTTATTGTCATTTTTTGTAACCGTGGCCTATTGCTCTAATCGTGGTTCACTCTTCTCTTTGTGTAAAACCTTCAAAAAACAAATTTAGTTAATTATTGCCGATACTTAATGAGGTTCTTATAATGCAAGTTCTGCATTTCAGGCTAAAGCATCTGGGAAGACTCTTGCAGATTGTCGAAAAATGAGCAATGAGATGGGAGTAAGCTGATACCATGTTGCTCAATGATCTTTCCTGCTAATTGCTTTATCTTCCGTATTCTTAGATTTAGATTTGAACCAGGGTGCAATTCTTGGCCACTATGATGATATTTTGAGGTCCTGCAATGCTCTGGATTACCATGATTTAATTAGTTGTTCGGTGAAGCTTCTTACTGATTTTTCTGAAGGTATATATTTGTGATTTTTATATTAGAGAATCTACAATAGTGTCCCTCTGCTCTTAAAAGAGTAAAAAAGAAAAAAAGAAAAAAGAAAAGAAATCTCCAAAGGTGTCTTTAAAGTTTCCTAAAGTGCCATAGAAGTAAGAAAAAGACACTGAATAAGGGCCTTGAGGCTATGAGTCTCTTGTGCTTTTGATCAGCTAAAAAGGGGTGGACGCTATCTATATTGGTGTCGTACTGGCGGTGGCCCTTCTAAATGGCGTCCATTGAGATCATTTTTGTTGACAGAACGATTAAACCCCTTAAAAGAAGACTAAGTTGTTCGAATGAGGCATGGAGCCGTTCGAACGAGTTAGAAAAAAAGTTAAGCCAAAAGTTCCTGTTATCGATTCTAAGCAAAATTGCTAAGGTCGTTCGAATGAGACATGGAGTCGTTCGAACGAATCGAAGACAAAGGCAAGCATTCTTACTGCCTCATTTTTTAGGTAAAAATTGGGAAGTCGTTCGAACGACTTATGGGTCCGTTCGAACGACTATTGTGACTACTTCTAAATTTAGGTCGTTTTAAGGGTAATTTGGTCCTATATTGTAACTAGGAAACTTGTAACCTATTTAAGGGTAAGGCTAGGCAATGTGAAAAAGGAGATTGAAGATGTAGGCTCCTAGGTTTCCCAAGGGGACGATAATACGTGAAACGTTGTTTAGGGCTTGACACGTCTCACCAGCGGAGGCCACCACTCATCTCTGTTTGGGTCTTTTCTCCCTCTTCTTCTAGGGCTACCAGGGTTTAGTAGATGGAGGAGGAGGTTTTGAAAAAAAATCCTCTAGGGTGGCCTTCAGCTCTTACCCTAGAGCTAGTCTCACGTGACCTAGGTTATGAAAAAATTGCCCTTGTAGGGTTCCTGCCAATATCCCTTTGCGTGGACAAACATAAAGTGACTAGTGGCTCATATAAGAGCAGGGGGACTCATAAAAGAGTAAATGGCTCAATGAGAGCAAAGGGCTCATATGAGAGCAAATATGAGTAAAGTGCTCGCATAAGAGCAAGGAGCTCGTTATAAGAACAAGGGGCTCATACGAGAGCGAATATGACTAAAGGGCTCATATGAGAGCAAGGGGCTCATATTTGAGTAAGGGCTCATATGAAAACAAATATGAGAGTAAGGGGCTCACATAAGAGCAAGGCGTGGTCTCATAGGTAGCGGGAGCGTGCTTCTACAATCGCACCCCTCAGCTCTTGCTCGGAACTAGACGAGTTGAGTCAACTTAAAAGTCCTATAAGAAAACTAGCATGAGTGTGGCTTAGTTCTGTTAATACATCGGCCAACGAACGTGGGCCTCTTCGTGATCGGGCTCTTCGTGCATGGGCACGTTGAGCGTATTTGAGTGTGGGTCTCGTTGGGCGGTCAATACATAAGTTAATGAGCGTATTTTGCTTGTAATATTTTATGACCACAATCATTATTGTTGTATTTGGGGTTTGAAACATCTCACCAGTGTAGGGCATCACTCATTATTTCTGGGTTGCTTCCTGCGTTGGCTCTTCGTGCATGAGCACATGCTCTTCTAGCTAGGCAGTTCGTAGTTGTGCTCTTTGGGAACAAGCTAAAAAAATATGTATTGTTTACATTGAGTACACATGGTATCGGGGCTCATGCGCTCACAATATGTATTATTAACATTTAGATGATCATTTTTGATGTCCCATCTTTGTATTAAAACTTTTTATTTATGAAAAATGCCTTAAACTTTGCATTTCGTTTCTATGTAGGAAATTACTTAAATAAAATAGGCAATCTCCACTTGCACATCCTTAGGGGGTACAACTCACATCTTTTTCATACAATCATTGACTTTGCACAACCCGCCCTAGCGATATCCATCATGCGGTTGGCAAAAGTGGACAAATCGTCCCTGTCCAAGGAAATGCAACACTTCGATTCAAAATTTATACTTCAAATCATTTTTGGACCAACAATTTGGGAATTGGTCGCCTTTGAACCCATGTTGTACAAAGTGTCGCCATTCGACCAAGACTTCTTTCGACCATTCTTGTGCATTGGTCGCGTTTTTTACCGAATTTGTATCCATTTGGTCATTCTAGGCTTTTATTGTATTTTGGGTCATTTTGGACCAATATTAGTGAACGAGGTTATCTTTGGCCCCCAGCTAAAAAGGGCACGGGATCGTTTTTCGACTTCTAGTATGTGCATGGGGTCATCTTTAGCCCTAATAAGACCATGAGGTTGTTTTTCGACCTTACTATGTGAACAAGTTTATCTTTGGCCCCTTATGAAGAGCATGGGATTGTTTTTAGACCCCTAGTATGTGCACAGGTTAATCTTTGATCCCTAATAAGGGCACATTTTTAAGTTTTCACAAAAAAAATAGTTGTTATCGTTGGACTAACTTACTAGGAAACTTTTCGGAGCTCCACAAAAAATTTTAGTAGTCCTTGTCGAACTTGGTCGTTCCAACGACTATATGAAAAAAATTCTTGGGAACATTTCAAAGCTCCACAAATTTCAAGTAGTCCTCATTGGACTACCTTACTTGGTTGTTGTAACGACCACATGAGAAAATATTTTGGAACTTTTTGGAGTTCCCCAAAAAATTTAATAGTCCTTGTTGGACTACTTTACTTGATCGTTCTTACGACCATATGAGAAAAAACTAGGAAACTTTTCGGAGTTCCCCAAAAATTTTAGTATTGGACTACTTTACTTGGTCGTTCTTACGACCATATGAGAAAATACTTCAAAACTTTTCAGAGATCCCCCAAATTTTTAGTAGTCCTTTTAGGACTAACTTTCATGGTCGTTCATATGAGAAAATACTTGAAAACTTTTCGCTTCCCCCCAAAATTGTTAGTAGTCCTCGTAGGACTAAATTTACTTGGTCGTTATAACGACCATATGAGAAAATACTTGGGAACTTTTTGGAGCTCCCCAAAATTTTTAATAGTCCTTGGACTACTTTACTTGGTCGTTCTTACGACCATAGGATAAAGCACTAGAGAACTTTTCGGAGCTCTCCAAAAATATTTAGTAGTCCTTGTCAGACTAATTTACTTGGTTATTCCAACGACTATATGACAAAATTCTAGGGAACATTTCAAAGCTCCATATAATTTTAAGTAGTCCTCCTTGGACTACCTTACTTGGTTGTTGTAAGGACCATATGAGAAAATACTTGGAGTTTCCCAAATAATTTAATAGTCCTCGTTGGACTACTTTACTTGGTCGTTTTTACTACCATATGAGAAAACACTAGGGAACTTTTCAGAGTTACCCAAAAATTTTAGTAGTCCTCATTAGATTACTTTACTTTGTCGTTTTTACGACCATATGAAAAAATACTTGGAAACTTTTTGGAGCTCCCCAAAATTTTTAGTAGTCCTCGTTGGACTACTTTACTTGGTCGTTCTTAAGACCATATGAGAAAACACTAAGGAACTTTTCGGAGGTCCCCAAAATTTTAAGTAGTCCTCGTAAGACTAACTTACTTGGTTGTTGTAACAACTATATGAGAAAATACTTGGAAACTTTTCGGAGCTGCCAAAAATTTTTAGTAGTCCTCGTTGAACTATTTTACTTGGTCATTCTTACGACCAAAGGAGAGCATTAGGGAACTTTTCAGAGCTCCCCTAAATTTTTAGTAGTCCTCGTTTACTTGGTCGTTCTTACGACCATAAGAGAAAGCACTAGGGAACTTTTCGGAGCTCCCCAAAAATTTTAGTAGTCCTCCTAGGACTAACTTACTTAATCGTTGTAACGACCATATGAGAAAATACTTGGGAACTTTTTGGAGCTCCCCAAAATCTTTTATAGTCCTCGTAAGACTACCTTTATGAGAAAATACTTGGGAACTTTTCAGAGCTACCCAAAAGTTATAGTAGTCCTCGTTGGACTAACTTACTTGGTCGTTGTAACGACCATTATGTGAAAATACTTGGGAACTTTTCAAATTTCCCCAAAATTCTTAGTAGTCCTCGTAGGACTAACTTACTTGGTCATTGTAATGACCATAGGATAAAGCACTAGGGAACTTTTCGGAGCTCCCCAAAAATTTTAGTAGTCCTCGTAGGACTAACTTACTTGGTCGTTGTAGCGACTATATGAGAAAATGCTTTAGTAGCCCTCATTGGATTACCTTTACTTGATCGTTCTTATGACCATATGACAAAACACTAGGGAACTTTTCGGAGCTCTCCAAAATTTTTAGTAGTCCTCGTAGGACTAACTTACTTGGTCGTTGCAACGATCATATGAGAAAATACTTGGGAATTTTTTGGAGCTCCCCAAAATTGTTAGTAGTCCTTGTAGAACTAACTTACTTGGTCGTTGTAACGACCATATGAGAAAATACTTGGGAACTTTTTGGAGCTCCCCAAAATTTTTAGTACTCCTCGTAGGGCTAACTTTATGAGAAAATACTTAAGAACTTTTTAGAGCTCCCCAAAATTTTTAGTAGTCCTTGTTTAGGGAGCTCAAAAAATGCCCCCAGTAATTAAGGAGGGCGTTTAACTTCAAAAACGCCCCCAGTATTTGGGGAGGGAGTTTTACGTCAAAAACTCCCCTAGTATTTGGTGAGGGAGTTTTACTTCAAAAATGCCCCAAGTAATTGGGGAGGGCATTTTACTTCAAAAACGCCCCCAGTAATTGGGGAGGGAATTTTACTTCAAAAATGCCTCCAGTATTTGGTGAGGGAGTTTTACTCCAAAAATGCCCCTAATAATTGGGGTGGGCGTTTTACTTCAAAAGCGCCCACAATATTTAGGGGTGAAGTTTTACTTCAAAAACGCCCTCAGTAATTGGGGAGAGCATTTTGCTTCAAAAAATACCCTCAGTATTTGGGGATGGCGTTTTACTTCAAAAACGCCCCCAGAATTTGAGTGTTTGTTATTTTGAAGTTCAAACTTTTATCTTAACAAGTCATCTAGAGCACAAAGGTGTCAGATCTGTTTTCTAAAGAGTATCTACTTTTGGAATTGCTAAATAACTGCTTACATCCCCGGATCTGATTTTCTTTAAGAGCATCTGCTCTTCAACTGTATGAGGGCAACTCTCAGCTCTGCCATAACCTGCTCTTAGTGGTGGTCTTGGTGGAGACCATTGCTGTTTGTAGAGGTCTTTTAGGCGCGAAATGTAGACAACGCCAATTGTAGTCTCATAGGTTTCCCAAGGGAGGACAATACGTAAAACATTGTTTAGGGTTTGGCGCGTCTCACCAGAGGAGGGCCCACTCAACTCTCTATGGGTCTCTTCTCCCTCTTCCTCTAGGGCCGCTAGGGTTTAGTAGATGGAGGAAGACGTTCTGAGAAAAAGTCATCCTCTAGGGTGGCCTTCAGCTCTTATTTATAGGTTGTGGGCTAAAACCCTAGAGTTAGTCTCACGTGACCTAGGATATGACCAAATTGCTCTGCGTGGACAAACATAAAGTGACTAGTAGCTCGTATAAGAGCAGGGGGACTCATAAAAGAGCAAATGGCTCAATAAGAACAAGGGGCTCATACGAGAAAAAATATGAGTAAAGGGCTCGCATAAGAGCGAGGAGTTCGTTATAAGAGTAAAGGGCTCGTCGTATAAGAGCAAGGGGCTCATATGAGAGCAAGGGGATCATACGAGAGAAAATATGAGTAAATGGCTCTCATAAGAGCAAGGGGCTCATATGAGAGTAAGGGGCTCATATAAGAGCAAGGCGTGGTCTCATAGGTAGCGGGATCGTGCTCCTACAAAAAATATAATCTAGAACTTGGGTTTTTAGGAGTAATTCATTGTAATCAATTAAATTGAGCAAATAGAAGTTCCTATTGGAAAATTATTCCACCTAGTCGTTCGTCTGTGTTAATTATTATTCTAAGGTTAGTCTCTATTTTGATTGTGGATTAAGTGGTATCAGATTTTGGAGTTTCGATTCTTGGGGGGTTGATGGTTTATGGTCTTTACGCGTGACTGACTTTTAAGGAGAGACTTGTGGGTCCGTTGAAGATTCACAGAAAACCTAACTCGACGAAGAACTTGAACATAAAGATGGACAATTTAGAAGATCGACTCACGAAACTTGAAAGTCAAGTTTCTGACCTAACTACTACCTTGGAGGACTTAGTAAAACAGTTAACTCTCACGAACCTCTCTAAGGCATCCACTCCGACAAAGCGGAAAAAGCGTGTGGAGAAGAAAGGAGTTGAGGGGGAGGAGGAGGGTAACGAGGAGAAAGATGAAGATTATAATGATGGCGACTCCGTGGAAGAAAAAACGGTTATTGTTAAGTCCATGAATCCTATGCGTAATCTTCGTATTGATTTTAAAATCTAAATTCCAGTATTCAACGGGCCAATCGATGCGGAGAAATTGGATAGATAGGTTAGAGATCTATAATCTAATGTATGAATACTCGAATGCTCAGAAAATATGTTTTTCGACATTGAAATTTTCAAGTTATGCATTCACATGTGGAAATCTTATAAGAAATGTCACTTTGTAGGAGGTTTAAGTTGGAAATAATTAAAAGTATTGGTTAGGAAGCAGTTTTATCCAATTGGGTATGAGCAGGAGAGATGGTATAACTAACATCATTTGCGCCAAAAGCATGGACAATCAGTCCAAGAGTACATTACGGAGTTTAATAACCAAGCTTTGGTTTTAGACGTCGATATGGACGGACATGAGGTGTTTATGAAGTACACAGGTGGGTTGTCGGAGTCCATTAGAAGGGAGTTGAAACTCTTTAATGTGACGAATATCAAAGACGTTACCGTGAAGGCGATAGCCATTGAGGGCAAGTACTTGAAGAGTGACAAGAAAAACGATAATAACAAGTCGGGGTACAAGTCTGGTTGGAAGAATAAGAATAAAGGAGAGTCCAAGGGATAGGGGTCTTCGTCCAAGGGAAATTATTACAGTCGTTGTAAGGCGAGTATACATATTCCAGATAAATGTTGGAAACAAAGGAGGAGAAGGGCAAGAAAGAGAAACGTGTACTAGACGCAGCGGTTGTTGACCTCCCGGATTTAGATAAACCGAATCCTAAGCCTACTCTTATGTTTAACAAACTATAACTACCGAAGAGGTGAGTCGGGAAAAACTTTTTCATGTCACTATTCAGGTGAAGCAGAGCTTGCTATTATTGATCCGGGTAGTCAGAAGAACGTGATTTCTCTGAGGCACTGATGAAGAAGATGAGTTTGAATACTACGGCTCATCCTAAGCCGTATGGTTTAGGGTAGATTTAGAAAGACGTAGAGTTGAAGATTACGAAGCAGTGCACGCTCAAGTTTGCGATTACTGAAATGTTTATTGACAAGGTGACATATGGGCGGTTTCTTTAGATGTATGTCAGGTCATTTTGGGTAGCCCTTATCTTTGAGACCGAGATGCGATTCATTACCGTAGAGCTCGCAAGTATCGTCTTGTGAAGGAGGGAAAACAGTTCCATATCAATGCTTGTAAGAAGCATGTCACAACGGAGAATTTAGTTACGACGAATCAGGTGAAGAGGTTGGTTAATGCGAAGGGCAAGTTTGTATTATTGTCGGTAAGACCGGTTCAAGAGGGTACATTGGCTAAAGTGTAGTCTACTATCTATTATGACAATGTGTCCTAAGGAACAAACCGAAATGGGGAAGTTGCAAGAGGAGAATAAAGACTTGTTTCTTAGAGTAGGAGAGATGCCGCTTCAAAGGGATGTGGAGAATGATATCACATTGGTGAGTAGTAAGCCACTACCCAACATTCGGTTGTATCGGACTTCTGTGACCGAGTCTGAGGAGATAAAGAAATAGGTATAAGAGCTCCTAGAGCAAGGAGTTATTCATCTGAGTTGCTCACCTTGTGGTTTACCAGTGTTATTGGTGCCGAAGACGGTTGGAACTTGGAGAATGTGTGTAGATTGTCGGACGATGAACAAGATTACTGTGAAGAATCGTTATCCGTTTCTACGGATTGACGATCTTTTGGATGAGTTATGGAGGTTCGATATTTTACCAAGCTGGATGTTAAGTCGGGTTGCCATCAAGTTAGATTCCGGGAAGAAGATACATGGAAGATGGCTTTCAAGACCAAACAGGGACTCTTCGAGTGGTTGGTGATGCCTTTCGTCTTATGCAACGCTCCAACGACATTAATGTGATTGATGAATGAGGTACTTCGTAGTTTTATAAATGATTTCGTGATTATCTATTTAGATGATGTATTGAGATATAGTCAGACATGGGAGGAGCACCTCGTGCATATACATAGTGTTGGAAGCATTGAGATCTCAACAACTTTTTCTCAATGGGAAAAAGTGTCAGTTTGGGGAGAAGGACTTAGTGTACTTGGGGTTCATTGTTGGCGGAGGTAAACTTTAGGTAGATCTAGAGAAGATCTCGGTAATTACTAATTGGCCTAGACCCTGTTCAATGACGGAAGTGCAAAGTTTTATGGGTTCTTGTCAGTATTTACGAAAGTTTTTTACAGATTTTAGCACCTTTGCATTCCTGACAAAGCCAGGTGTAAAGGTTGTATGGGAAGATCACCATGAGAAAACCTTTCAGTTACTGAAGCGGAAGATTTCAGAAGCACTAGTGTTAACATTGCCAAATTTGCAGCGTCCTTTTAAGGTAGAAACAGATACGTCAGACTATGCATTAGGGGCAGTTTTGTTGTAGGATGGGAAGCCGGTTGCCCACCATTCTGAGATGTTTACAGGAGCAGTGCGCAACTATCCTACCTGTGATAATGAGTTTTTCACGTTACATCAATCAGTGAAGTATTGGCAGAGTTACTTATTGGGGAAGGAGGTTGTAGTACATTCCGATCACAAACCGTTACAGTTTTTATCTACACAGTCCAAGCTACAACAAGCTCACCATATGAAGTAGATGTCATATCTACAATAATTTACCTTGATTATCAAGTATAAGAAGGGAGTGGACAACAAACTGGCTGACATGTTATCTCGACCCCCATTACCAACTATTTTTGCTTTGTTGATAGCTATGTAGATACAACCTATTGTTTCGTTTGAGTATGTTGCAGGGTATGATGATGATAAAATGCTCAGTATGATTCACCAGAAGTTGCTGCAAGGCAGCATGTGAGTATGAATTGAAGGATGGTTTGATTTACAGGGGAACTCTACTATGTATTCATGAGGGTGGAGACCATTTGCATTGGATTAGAGAGGCTCATTGTTCCCAGGTTGCAGGTCATTTCGGGGTTGAGATGACTCTTCTTGAATTTACGGCGTTATGTCTATTGGCCGAAGATGCAGGTGGATGTTGCTCATGTGGTTCGTGGTTACGTTATATGTAACACATTGAAGCCTTTCAATCGTAAGTTGGGACTATACTTACCAGTACCTAACCGACCTTGGGAAAGCGTGTCGATGGATTTAATGGGCAGTTTGCCCATGCCCAAATTTAAGGATTATCTGTTTGTAGAGGTAGATCGATTCAGCAAGATGATAGTTTTTATTCCATGCCAGAAGACGATTACCGGGAAAGGAGCAGCGCAATTATTTTTTAAAGACGTTTGGAGTTATTTTGGGCTCTATTATTCTATTATTTCTGATAGGGATACCCATTTTTTGGAGCATTTTTGGAGATCGTTATAAGGATGATGAATATTAAATTGAAGAGAAGTACTGTGTATCGTTTGTAGACTGACAGGCAAACAGAGGTAGTCAATCGCGCTTTGGTTCATTTATTACGGGGATTTTATTCTAAGCATCCTAAAAATTGGGATGAGAGTTTACCGTATCTTTAGTTTGCTTTTAACCGGGAGATTCATGGTTCCACTTTGAATTCTCTGTTTGAAGTTTGTCTTGGGTACTTGCCTCAAAGCCCTTTTGATATGGCCTTTAGTCTTGGTGATAAGAAGGTGTTAGGGAAGGAGGAAGATGAACAAGTTAAAGCTCAACGTTTTATTGAGAAGATAAGTAAGGTTCATGAGGCAGTTGCAAAACAATTGAAGAAGACTCAAGAGAAGTATAAGGCTCGACACGAGAAGTATTAGGTTAAATGTACTTTTCAGGAGAGTAATCTAGTTTGGTTGCATTTGGGTAAAGAACGGCTCAAGGGAGAAGGTAAGAAGCTCAAACCTATCTGTTATGGTTCGTTTACTAAACTCAAGAAGATTGGTGATAACGCATTTCAATTGGATTTGCCACCATTTATGAAGATGTATTCAGTTATTAATGTCGAGCATTTGAAACTCTTTGAGCGGTCTCTTCAGATGAAGACTTTATAATCGATACTCGCTTAGCGTCGGTTGATGACTTATGGATGGAAAGGGAAGATCCGTTGCGGGAGGATAGTATTCTAGAGAGGAAGGTTACTACTATAAGACGGGGAAGTATCGAGTCATTAAGAGTTGGGAAGAAATGTCAACTACCTAGCAAGTCGAAGTAGTACAACATGGAAATAGGCACGACCGTTTTCCCTCATCTCCAATTCTAGCCTGGCCAGGAGCTCAAGGCTCCTAAAGGGGGGAGCCATGATCCAGGAGGATCTAAACATTAAACCCCTCAAAAGAAGACCAAGTCCTTTGAACGGATCCATAGTTAGAGGAAAAGTCAAGCCAAAATTTTCTTTTGCCGATTCTAGGCAAAATTGCTAAGGTCGTTCGAACGATTCGAAGACAAAGGCAAGCATTCTTACTGCCTCATTTTTTAGGCAAAAATTGGGAAGTCATTCAAATAACTTATGCGTCCGTTCGAACGACTATCGCAACTACTTCTAAATTTAGGTCGTTTTAAGGGCAATTTGGTCCTATATTGTAACTAGGAAACTTGTAACCTATTTAAGGGCAAGGCTAGGCAATGTGAAAAGGGAGATCGAAGATATAATCTAGAACTTGGGTTTTTAGGAGTAATTCGTTGTAATCAATTGAATTGAGCAAATAGAAGTTCTTATTGGAAAATTATTGCACCAAGTCGTTCGTCTATATTAATTCTTTTTCTAAGTTTAGTCTCTATTTTGATTGTGGATTACCCTGAGCAGTCCTTTTTATTTAAGTTTAATTCTTTTTCTAAGGTTAGTCTCTATTTTGATTGTGGATTACCCTGAACAGTCCTTTTTATTTAAGAGTTTAACCATTACAACAAAATGCTGAATCTTCTGTTTATAAAATATGAGTATGTCAGAGATGCTCTTGTGCAACATCAGGAATCATCTCATATACCAAACTAGTGTTTATTTCTTCGTTTGCCTATGGTTCAGTGTACGAGGAGTGTCTTGACTTATGGAAAGCAATAGTGATAGATGAGTTTCAGGATACAAGTGTCATGCAATATAATTTCCTACGCATCCTTGCATCTCATAAGCGCATAACTATTGTTGGTGATGAAGATCAGGTGAACTCTCTAAGTATTTTTAATTTTCATTGGATGGCTTATCTTGAGTTTCATTTCAGAATCTTGCTTTAATACAACACTGAAGTTGAATCACGTTTCTATTTTACTGCAGTCTATTTTCAGTTTCAATGGGGCTGACGTTTCTGGATTTGAATCATTTCGCAAAGATTTTCCAAATTACAAAGAGGTCTTGCTTATGTTCATCTTACTGTGATTTTCTTATGTTTTATTAATGTGCCTGTTAGGCTATGAACTAATCGAAGTAGTGCAAATCTAAATCCGAACTGGTTCTGTTAAACCCCATTATAATGCCAAGATGTATGGTAAAATCCAAGGCCGCCAACATTATTAAAATATACGATCTAATTCCAATCGGTGAATATTGTAAAATCGGATCAAATCCGGACTTTATCTTAACTTTAACTGTAACAATATGCTCTATGTAGAAAATTCATAAGACTGGTTTCCTAGAAGACATAGGACACCCTTGATGCTAACTTGGTGTGTGATTTACTTTACTAGATTGATCGATGCCTAACAGGGATCAAACAAACATAACAATGTAATTGGATCAAAGCTATTACCCTTCTTCTCAAGCTGGAAATATAGAAACAGTTTGTTCACCCAGAATTACACTCCATCTCCACCCAATCTTTAAATGCGCAATCACAATCTCGACTTTTCAAATAACCTTTCTCCAGGAGCTCCAAGCAAAGCAGTAATACCAATAAGTGACCAGCTTTCATTAGTAGTTTAAGCCACTCCAGTCTGGAAACAACTGTCCAGAAAGATCTAATATTTTAACTAGATGGGAGTAAAGGCCAAATGGTATCAAGTACAAGGAAGTGGACTTGTATTACGTGTTATGGAAACTAGATCGTGGGCTCAAGAGGCCTCATAGCAATATCACAAGCAAGAAATTTTTATAGTTAGTAGTAGAAGTAAGCAGACATGGTTTGCGTTTGAGCTGAGTAGTGGTAATCGCAAGAAGAGGAAGGTGGATTGACCATTAACTAGGTTAGAATAGGCTTACTAAATATTTAATCAATGAGATGAAGTAAGTTAAGCTTGATATTAACAAGGGTTTGAGTAAGTATATTAAATAGATGAAAATACTGCATATCAAATTTAAATGATCAAACCAAGCAGGTCGGAGATCGACTTAAATAAACGAAGAAGTAATAACAACATGTGGGATTGACACAGCAGAGATTTGCATGCATACTACCACGTGTGCTCAGGATCAATCCAAGCGAACCTGAAACCCTTTCTCCTTCAACACACCAACACAACAACACATAACAGTAGATCACATGCTTCATGCTTCAGTGGAAACATAGTAGAAAATCCCACCATTTCTTCTTCACTGAAGAAAAACACAGTAGAAACCTTGATATCTTATTGGGGCAGCAACTGGTGTCGCCAGTTTCAGCAACTCCAAGAACCCAGGTTTATGTTTATAATACCAGATCATAAGGTAAAAATAGTGATAATATATCAAATGTGGGTTTAGAAAATAAACCTGATGATAAGCCCTGAAAACAGTAGCAGCAATGGAGACTACTAGATATTATTTTGATGAGATTTTGCAAACCTTTGTCGTGGTATGAAGTTTTGGAAATTTTTGTTGTGGTAGCTGTGTAGATCAGCAGTAGTGATAAAAAAAGTTACATTAGAGTTAAGACTGGATAGATACAAGTGCTAAAATTGATCTTGGATGAAGCAACGGGAGAATAAAAAATGGATCTGGAAATATAATAGTAGGAGGGGCATTCACATTAGACAAGTAGTAGACAACAAAAGCAAAATAGAAGTAGCCTGGTCTTAGCGATGGAAATTACCTCTTTCCGTTAGAAGTAGGTATTTTTCCAGAGTTTGATTGTGTTACAAACTACGAGCACGGAAGCAATACTCAATACTAAATTAAAATGATCTCTTTTATTCAATTCAATCAATGACTACAAGCTCTCTCTAGACTCGTCTAGGGTTTCTCTCTTCTCTCAAAACTCAATACCAACTGTCTAACCCTAGGATTCCCCTAGATATAGGAGATCCCCACCTCTTTCTCTGCACTCCCAACAAAATAGGCAACTAACTAGAGTAATCCTAATTTAAAGGATTCTCTAGAATAAAATAAGATAATTAATTAAAGAAACTAATTAGAGATTAGTCACTAAAGATGTGCGCCTAGGTCGTGGTCGTGGTCGTGACGACCCGCGACCTATCAGCTTTCCCCCTCTTAGAAGAATTTGGCCACGAATTCAAGGTGGAGGAAGGTCGACTGTTGCAATTTCCGCGTCACCATAGTGCCCGTTTAACATCTGCTTAAGTGCCTCATCTATCTGATCATGTAGCCTTTGTAACACAAGCGTTATTGGTTTCCGCAGATTAGGACACTCGCGTCTCACATGCCTCATTTTCTCGCAATTATAGCAAATAGTTGTGCTAGCTATACTCGTCGGTTTGATCACTCATGCATGGGTTGTTGTAGTCGTAAACGTCGTAATTGTAGAAGGTGTTATAAAAGGCGAATATCCCGAAGGTTTTAATTTGACTTCCACCCGACGAGCCATCTCGACTATTTTCGAAAGTGATTGAGGTGATAACAAAACCATCTCATCTTAAATCCGTTTTGTAAGCCCCAAACAAAAATGACTAACCCGCTGTGCTTCAGACTCCGATAATATACCTCGTAAAGATAACATGTAAAAATCGCTGGCGTAGTCATCCACTGGCTGGTTTCTAGCCTGCCACAAAGTTTGGAGTTTAGCAAAATTCTCCTCCTCGTAGGTACTCGGTATGAAACGAGTCATCATCTCCCCTAGTATAATCTCCTAATCAATAACATAATCATCACCTACGGATACCCGCAACTGCTGCACACTTTCCCACCAATTTAAGGCGTACACTGTTAGTTTTGTCTCAACCAAGCTTATTGCCCTTTGCTCTGTGCATTTCTTGAACGCAAGCATCTTGTCAACCCTGTTTAGTCAATCAATAAAACTATCCGCGTCCGATTTTCCATCAAAATGAAGTATGTTAATTTTACCGTACGAATTCAAATTTTGGAATGCTTAAATTTTGACATTCGCTACTTGATTTTCCTGGTTATTCTGGTACCCGTATCCCTGCATACCATACTAAGGTTGTTGTCCATATCTCGTAGATCCAATCCCCTTATTTGATTGAAAATTGTCCATACTAGCACGTGTTTCGAAGTTATTTGGAAAACCCCCCACGACTCCTATCTCTTATGTCGTGGAAACCATACCTCTCTCTGTACCCTTGTTGTTCAAAATTTTCCCATTGTTGATTATAAGTTGTAAAACCGTTCCCGTTAGTCCACTGTCTTTGTGGAGTACCCTGCCCTGATTAACGAGCTCCCTGCGGAGGTGTTGGTGGTCTTTGTGGTGGCGAAGGCACATAAGGGGGTGCTCCTGCATTCATCTGCCCCCAAACTTTGTTCTGTGCTCCTCCAGTCTTCACTAGCATTCCCAGAGTACCCATAACCGTTCATGTCACTATTATTAAAACCATTGTCCAAGTCCCGTTGTTGGACCTGCGAAACAACTCCCTTTTATATTGCGAACCTCGTAATTGTCACTGTTGTTAGAAGCATGTGCGTCGTCGGACCAGGGGAAATCGCCTGTGGCGATACCCTTATTGTCTGGAGGCTAGCGAGGTCGTCTGCTATTGTATAGAAATCGGAGTTGATGACGGAGGTAGGGTTGGAGGCACTGTCGGGAGTGATGTCGGTGTTGCTTTCGGCAGCACCGTTGGAGGTACCGTGTTGGTTGTCGGCGAATCACAACTCGCTGGGAAGGAAGGTTTGGTTAAGCCTGAGGATAGGGGCATTCAGGCTAGCCTCTAACCGAGACCTCTCTACGGATGTCCCCACGTGTTCTCAGCGTGCGGCTAAACAGTGAGTTGCACGTTGTGTTGGGTTGGCATTCCTTGTTCGGTGCCCTGTCCCGTGCTCTACCCGTCGCTCACTGTGCCTTGCCCCGAGCCTGACATGCCTCTGCCACTGTCCAGAACGCACCCTGGTGTCGTACGGGTCGCGAGGTGTGAATCTGACTTTATCTTTTTTCGCGTGTTACGTCGGCCTCAACGGAATTTGTGATGCTGCGACTTTCCAACTGCAGTTTCGGCTGATCCCGTACCTGTAAGACTTTCCGAACGTCACCAATGGCATCGTTTCAACTCGTTTGCGAGGGGGGTGAAGTTCTCCTTGATCAACAAAACCCTCATCGTCACAGAAATCGGCAAATTTGTCAATGCTTTCAATGTCGGTGTTCAAGCTCTCAAAGGCCTTAAATAGTCGAGTACCCTCGCCTTCCAAATCGGACATTTCATGTTGGATTTTGTGCAAAATTGACTCTTTTCCGCGCCCCACAACACTAAGCAGTGTTGGTTTAGTTGGATCTACGAGCGCGTTTCTTCCATCATGCATAAACGTACCCATTGATAGACCACGTCCCCTACCCCTTGTTGAGCTCTCTTTGTTCCCACGATTTCCCTCGATCTCCGTTCCGCAATTGCTATTCTCGAAATCTGACATTAAATTTATGGTTGGAATTGACATCACTGCAACCATCATCGCCTCTATTTGTGTAGACATTAATTTGTTCGAAGCGGTGAGTTCTTTGTTGGAATCCATCAGTAACGCGGTAGAATCTTCCACCGTCTTCAAACATTCGCCTTGCATTGGTTGCTTTGGTTTCTTCGGTGTTCTCTTCCCCATAGTTGTAAAAAATATATCTCCACAAAATCGAATTAGCTTTGGTACCAAGTTGTTACAAACTACGAGCGCGGAAGCAATTACTTAATACTAAATTAAAATGATCTCTTCTATTCAATTCAATCAATGACTACAAGCTCTTTCTAAACCTGTCTAGGGTTTCTCTCTTCTCTCAAAACTCAACACCCTCGACCTATCAACTCTTCGTGGCAAGGTGGAGGAAGGTCCACCGTTGCAATTTCCACGTCACCATAATCGTCTCTCAACAGCTGCTCAAGTGCCTCATCTATCTGATCATGACACAAGCATCATTGGTTTCCGCAGATTAGAACAAAGGTGGAAGTATGCATGCACTTTGCTAACGGATTGGGGCACAAATGTCTATCTGAAACTATCACAAAGGTGCTCTATTTGTATAGGTCACATAACTAGTCTCCTAAACAATTTTTGCTAACTTGATGTGGAAGTTACTTTATTGGATAGATCCAGGCCCTAAGATCAACTCCACTTTGCTCACTGCATGTACCAAAGGTCATAGCTTACCCTGATTGGATTGCGGTAAATTCGTATCTTATCCAATTGCATCTGAGAATGTCCGGATCGATGAAATTCCCATCCACATACAAGTTATGAGTTTAAGTATGATTAGTGCCTAGTGCTTTGAATTGACTTTCTTGCATTTTATTCAACATTAGGATATTTTTCATCAATATGTTGTATTTTTTTATAGTATTTTTCCTGGTCATGGCATAGTATAAAGAACCTCATTTTATTTATGATGTTTTCAGATTCGATTGACGAGAAACTATCGCTCTACCCGTTGTATCGTTGAGGCTGCATCGTCTCTTATCCATTCTAACGTAAAACGGTGCCAGCTAAAGGAAGTTTATACTGATAATTCCTTTGGTAGCAAGGTTTGTTACCTATAATTTAATTTCAGAATAGGTTTCAGCGAGATCAGATTTTAAATATTTTATCCTCATTATGTTGTAATTGGTAATAAAGTTGTATTTCTTTCTACACTCAGATAACTGTTAAGGAATGCCACAACGAAGACGCACAGTGTACCTTTGTAGTTGATAAAATTTTGGAGCTTACATCTGGTGCTCCAGATTTGAAGTCTTCCTTTGGCAATATAGCGATTCTTTATCGGAGGCAGGTACCATTTTTGTAATATTGTTATGCATAATGTCCCGAGTTAGCTATTTGTCCTATGAAAAAAATGGTGAAGGATTCAGTTAAATTCAGATTCAGCATCCAAAGTTCGTTGAAACTCTGGCAAAAACCATAAATAATCATCAAAACATGTATGCGAAGAGTGAAAATTTTATATCTTAACTTGTAACTCATTTTTTGCCTGAATAATACATGATTAAAATGGAATGTATATTAAATGCGCATAATAGTTTAATATACAAATTGACTATTCCATGCACCTTGAAAAAGAAGGCAAGTTTGGTACTTACTCAAATAAGAACATCAGATTCATTTAGAAAACTTATCAGATGCCTAATTCAGTTATCTGCTAAATCCTGAGGCTTTATCGTGTACACACCAGGTGTCTGGGAAAGTGTTTCAAACAGCCTTCCGCTACAGAAAAATTCCGTTCAATGTTCATGGTGTGGCTTTTTATAGGAAAAAGGTATCAGTCACATTAATTTGTAATTTTTTTAATGATTTCTTACTTGATATCCATAGTTGCTTATTTATCTTGTGCATAGTTTACTATATTATGATTGCTTTGGTTTTTGAACTACTGGTAGTAAATGTCAGCATGTAATTGTTAACAAGAATAATGACGTAAAGCAGCTAGCTGTCATGTGAGTTTAGTGTGAACTTATGAAAACGAATTAAGCCGGGCCTTTTTCCAGTTTAATATATTTTGATTAAATACTTATCGTAGGCTCGTGACCGAGCACATGATTACGTTTATATGTTGGCTCTTAACAATAGAAATCTGTCACAATAGTTTGTTTATTCTTTTTCTTTGCTCAATAAGATTGACAATTTTATTGAAATCCAAAATTATTACAAGTACATTAGCAAAATCTGAGATATTCACTTATGGGATCCTCAATTTTATATAAGCATTGAAGTATTTTATTGAAAGCCATAATTGCTGCAGAAGAGTCTCACTCCACCCAACCCACCAACCAGCCATTAGAAGCAGCACATACAACTCCTTTACCAATGGCTCTACACTGCAAAAGACAGATAGTGACAATCCCCAGGCCACAGAAATTAGTCCTCAGAACAGCTCCAGAATGGTCTCTTATAATAATTCCAACACCAACCCTTCCTGGATTCCCTTTTGATGATCCATTAGTGTTGATTTTGATTTCATTGAGGTTTGGATGGTAACTCCAAGCAAATTGTTTGAACTTCTCTTGCTATAACAACAAAGCCACATTTCCAGGGGTTGCCCAGTACTGAACCATCACAATTGAGCTTAATCTCTTCATACTAAGGCAAAGCCCATTTGCAGCTTCTAAGATAGAGAATGGGTCTTGGTTATAGTAGGAACCCCTAACATGGAGATAATCAGCAGATCAGTGGGAGTATTGAACATGTGGTTTATAGAGAGATGCAACATCCCTTATAGAGGCAATCAACTTGACTTTGATTTGGTTGTAATTACAGGGGGTACCCTCAAGTACATTTGAGTTTCTAGCAAGCCAAACCAAATAAATCAAATTGAAAGCAACAGCCCACCATAGGGCTATGATGTAGGTGCCCATGATTGAACTTTAAGAAAGAGATAATCCACTGCCATAAAGGGCCAACCATGGGGCAATCCTAGAAAAGATGAAAAGCAGATTCAACTTCCGCACAACATAGGAAGTGCCTTGAGAAAATAAAGCAGCCTATCTTCCTTTTAGTTGTCTTCAGTAGCCAAGGAATTGTTACAGTATCTCCAGACAAAAGGAAAGATTTTAGGGTGAATGGCTTGGAAGTTGAGATATTTCTTCCACCAAACAGGAGCCCTTGTGCTCTTAATACTCTCAAAGGCACTGGCTACTGAAAGCAGGCGATGAGGGTGGTGTCTCTAGACTCTAACACTTGAAGCAGAGATGTCTGCATAAATACTCTTGGTGTCTATCTTGTGATCTGTAAGGACTTCATCAATTAAGACAGGCACATTCCAACCACTTTCATCAGTAATATTGTTGAGATGTACAGAGAAATTCCTCCAGACCCCATTCACAATATTGCTACTCATAATTCACCAAAATATATATATTGTTACTCACCTTAACCTTAAGATTCCTCGAGCGAATGTTGTCATTATTGATCAAGGTTATGAAACTCTCTTCAATTCGGAGCTAGTTGCACCAATCATTAAAACTCCTTTATCCACAAAGAAATTTGTTTCCCTCTCTTCCACTGGTTATTGTTAGGAGTTTGTCACAGACGTAGCCCTTGCAAGTCGTATTTATGCAGCACTCCAGTTAGGTTACTGATGGATTAGCTTGAGTACCAAAAGGGTGCTGAGCGCAAGAGTTATGCCCATGATAAGTTATGAGGCATCAAAAAGATAGCTCAAGATTTTTTTTCTTTTGTATATACCAAGCTGTAGTAGTTGATCTAGTTATTGGAAATATGTTTGTTACATCTATATTTAATAAAGTTAATTTTCTTAGCTTCTTTGATTTTACAAGCGTCTCAACAAATACACGTACTAGCGTAGAAGTTTAATTTGATATCAGTGCTTTATCTTGTTATAGGTAATAAAGGCCATTATTGCTATGCTTAGAACGACATTGCTTTGCTGTGATGATGGCCCATTTCGTCAATCATTCAAGGCTTTATTACCCTGTGAAAAAGAAGAAAAAAAGAGGGTGTGTGTTTCCTCTAACTCTTTGTATTGTTGATTGGACGCTGTTTTTATTTTTATTATCCAACTAGTGTGATTGGCTCCTGCGAACATTTTTTGTTATGCAAAAAGCAAGAAAGAATGAAAAAATACAGAGAGAGAAAAGAATAAGAAAATGAGGGGGACACAGCATGTACCCCCCCCCCCCCCCCCCCCCCCCCCCTCCTTCCCTTCCAAAGCCAAAATACGTCGCTGAAATCTGAAATAATTTCTAAAAGGATCCTCAATGCTACTTAAGAAGGGAGGTCTTTCAACAAAACTATGTTTGGTTCCCAAAGGCAGTTTATTGCCTTCCCTAATTCCCTTGCTGTTTTATCAACTGCGAAATTCCCTTCCATCCAGTTGTGAAAGAATCTGACTCGGATAAAATATTTCTTAAGTCTTTCCCGAGTCCCGACTTAAAAGCTTTACCGCTAAGCCTTCTCAACACCTCTTCGTCTAAAACCTACCTATTGGTCCTAGCTTTTTCAAATAGCTCCTACTCCTAGCGCGAAGCGCATCAAACTCTCCAAAGGACTTTATCTTGAATTCTTGAGTAAAAGAGATAATAACAGCTTTGGGAATCTAATTCAATCCAGACATATCTCCAGCTGTTCTCCATGGTCCACTTCAAAGCTGCAATAATTGCTTATGCACTCTGCCACGTAGATATGCTAACTCAAGGCTTTCCATTACCACACTGCACACCTGCTCATTTGATTCACGGGCAATACTTCCAAGGCTTGCCACCCCCGATTTACCAAAGAAAAGTCATCACAACTATTAAGTTTTATCTCACCAGGCAGCGGAGGGATCCACCAACAACTTCTAATTCTGGAAGTTCTCTTTAAACTTCGTAGCAGCCTCCACATTAAAGATAATCCCCAACTCTCTTTGGTTGTTATACATGCTCTGTTTTGATAAGTTTCCAGCCTTGATTGACGCCTGACAGTTTCTTAATAACACAACTAAAAAGAAAACTTAAAAAAAAAATCTCAAAATTTTTCTAATTTAACAACATAGAACTGTGATTGATTTTTGTCCAATTTTTATTTTTTGGTAGAAGCATGTAAATTGGAACACTACTGAGAGAATATTTTCTAGAGTTTGTAGAGACTCCATGACTACCATAGAATTCGGAATTCCCACTTCTAGACATTTGCATCATCTACATCCTAAATCAAAATCCCTAGAAGTGTAGAAATAAGAAGGGGAGGAAAATATTGATATTCCAAGATTCTAATTATTACAAGCTTTACTGCTCTTTATATAACAGGGGGCCATTAAACTACTTCTATTATTAACCATTGTGGGATTAAAGGAGGAGTTTATGTGTAGACACACTATATACTCCAACACTCCCCCTCACGTTGATACGAACATGCTCGTATCAAGGTGGATGACAATAAGAGAACAAATAGATAGTCCCTCACAAAGATACAATCACTCTCTCACTAATAAAAAATTAAAGCTCCTCCTGATAAACCTTATTCCAGTCTTTCCTTTTGCAGTAGCAGAAACATTTCAAAGCTTCACACATCACCTATGAAATCGGTGGCAGTAATATCTGACTTGCCATTTTTCTCACACGTGATTTCGTAACCAAAAATTGTGAAATCGGCGGCAATTACCGACTTGCCTATTTTCTCACGAAAGGATAATATGAATATCTTGAATAATTATTGAGGAAATAGAGACACTCAGGTAAAAGTGAAAAGACCGCAAAAGAGAGGATCAGTCGAGGAAGAGAAAATCATTAGAGGTAGAGATGATCAATTGAGAGAGGGAAAGAAAAAAAAAACCCAAATAATAGATAATCACTCGAAGAAGAACGAATCACTCGAGGAATAGAGAAGCACTTGAGGAAGAGATGACCGAAGTAGAAGGAATTCAACATCTTCACCCGGACTATAGAAGAAATCGCAGCTCGCAACTAAATATAATATAAAAGATCACATCTAGTGATAGGAATATAAACCTCAAACCGCATTAGCGATGAAAGAAGTAAAAAATAATCATAGTGATTCAAAGAGGAATCATTAGAGAAAGTTATAAAAATCACCAAGGCTTGTCAATTCTCTCTTAAAAAAACTTCGATTTTTGAATTACAACTTGTGAACTAGGTGGAAAAGAAATAAAATAATCACTAGAGGAAAATAGAAAATCACTTTAGGGAATAAAAATTGCTCGAGGGGTGATGAATCACTCGAGGAAAAGAGACATCTCATGATCGTGGTGGAAGGTAATTAACGCCTTTATCCGATCCGAAGAGAGAAATCGCATTTTGTGACAGGTACCAAAAAAATTGTCTTTCACGAAAAACAAGAGATAATCGAGTCTATAATAGATATATAGAGAGAGAGCTTAGCAAGTCAATCAGGTCAAACTAAGTTGATGGGGGAAACGAAAGTGACAAAACGAAATAATATTAGGTCGACTTCAAGCGGCATGGCCGCCATTGTGAAGCAAACCTAAAAATAATAAATCCAAAAGCTGGAATGATTGAAGAAAAGAGAGAAAAAAAATAACATACTTTAGTTGCACGTCAATGACAAAGGCCGCCGCCGTCGGAAGCGTAAAACCTTTAAGTCATCTACAAGATCGAATAGGCTATTATACTATATATAAATAAAAAGGGGAGGAAAATATTGATATTCCAAGATTCTAATTATTACAAGCTTTACTGCTCTTTATATAACAGGGGCACTAAACTACTTCTATTACTAACCAATGTGGGACTAAAGGAGGAGTATATGTGTAGACACACTATATACTCCAACAAGAATATCTTTAAGTACCTAGTTTAAAGATAAAATAAACTTGGAAATGCTAAATTTTAATTAGAACTTCCTGGTTTGTTTTGATTTGGACTCCTGTATAATAAACTTATGCAAAAGGACGTTTCTGGAGGAGAAGAAAAGAGTACCACCAACTAATCCATAATCTGAGGTCTATTTTCCTTTATAATAGTAATTGTTAAGCTTCTTGTTTTTATACTATAATTCCCGTTTGTAAGGTCATCATTGTGGTGACTTCTTGCAGGTTGTTGACTATATTGACAAAATATCCACTAGTAGGAAATGCAGCTTTATATCAGCTGCCCGTGACATATTTGTTGCCAAGATCTCTGGTACCTTCAAAAGGTTTTAGTTCAAACATCTAAGTCAAGTTGTATCCTTCTTCAAATATTATAATTATTTAGTAATTAATCTAGTGATTATTTTAATAATTGCAGGAATCAACTTACTCAAGGACGCAGAGTGTTAAGTACGCTCGAGATGATCTCGAAACTTGTTCAAAGAGTATGAAATTAAGGGGAAAATCATTAAAACTAGTAATTTTCTCATTAGTGTTATTGTTTACTACGTACGTGGAAACAATAAACCAATCTTACAATGAAGAACAATCTCTTTATTAACTTGAAATCCCTAGTACAAGCTCTCTCTCTAAGTTCTCTCTACCCAAGTAGGGTTTTTCTTTGATCTCCCAAACTCAACCAATCCTTTACAAACCCTAGGATCCCCTATATATAGAGATATCTTCATATTTCTACTCCCCTCACCAAATAGCAAACTACTAAAATATATCCCCTTATTAGGGATTATCTCCAAATCAAATAACATAATAAATAAAAAAACTAAAATAGAAACTTGCACGTAGGAGTGCGTCTAGGTCATGGGCGTGACGACCCACGACCTATCAATTATTCAAGTGTAGCAGTAGACACACGGTCTCACACAAAATGGGGGGCATAACGCATAAGATCACACGAATAGACCTAGCTCATCCTACTGATAGACCCGCTAACCAGCAACACCGAGGGAGCTCGTTCTAGCTCTTATTGGGAGGGTACAGTAGCAGGTTTTCGAACGGTTGGATAAAACAGCGACCGGCGAGCCGGACAAAGGTCGTCACCCCGGCCGCCCTAGCACGTGACAAAGGCTGCTAGGATCAGCGTAAATAGTAGGTAGTGGTCAAGCCAACTAGGTGAGCCATCTGTAAAAAGCATGAGGTTGTCCCCCTAGCCTCTATATAAGAAAACTCTATTCACATAACAAAGTAGGACAATAGGAGAGGGCGTCGTTGTTTGAGTGTCCTTAATCCCCTATTTACAGTAACTATTATTTATTATCTTGAATATAAAGAAGTTATGATACGAATGATCCAAGCAAGAGATCCTTTTGTATTCGAGGGATTTTAATAAGAATACCCGATTGAAACTCGAAACACACGCGTTATCCTAAAAGAACATTTTCGACAAAAATCAACCTAAAAATTAAAGTTAAAGAAGCTCTTTCATGGAGAAATGAGACTCATCACATAATAGAAATCTAGTCTAATTGGGAAAAGTAATATAACCTAATTCTAATAGAATAAGACTTACTAAATGCAATTACTTACTACAAAAATAAAATATAAACTAGGAGAATCTTCTAGAGAGAGAGAGATGAGAGACTAAACGGCGGTGAACAACCCCTGGGCCGTGATATATCAACTTTCTCTTTCTTTTGAAAATTCAACCATGAATTGTTTAAATGGATGGTACGTCCATGAGCATAGGACATTTATAGAAACCTCTCGAACTATGGTCATATTCTTCAAGTTGTGAATTCCTCCACAGTATTTGTCGTACCCATTGACTGTATCTGGTAATAGGGAAACCATTATGTTTCCAATTTGTGTGTGTGATAACGCTAGACTTCCATAAAAACATAGTTACTCGCTTATGAGAAAGATCCTCAAATTCTTCTCATAGGGAATCAAATATCTTTGGGGGGGGGGGGGGGGGGTTAGATAAATGTCCGGTGCGATTCTTTTATCCGCCCCATTGTTAACAGTAGAGGAAGGGTATGACAGAGGAATTTTTTGTGTGATTTTGATGTCATCGTAGCTCAGGCCGGTATAGGGTTAGCCGTTTGCAAATTCAATGTGGTTTGTGATATAACCATATCGATGACCATGGGAACGGGATAGGTGACATTGGTGGTTGAAAACTTGATTTATTTGTGTATCGATTTCAAGGAATTTGTCCTTCGAGTCGGCGTTGCCGGTGCCGAGGGTTGCTTGGTTTTTGGGTTGTTTGACTGTAATCAAGGATTAAAATACCAAATCATTTTGGCATACCGACCTCTGCCTAGGGACGGCTTACCATGATATTTTCAATTTATCACGGCCTTTTGATCACTCCATTTTTTAATCTTTTAATATAAAAAGTTGGTTTAAACCAAATTATCGCGAAATTTTGGTGGTTTTTCGGTATTTTGATAAATATTAAGCTATTTAATAATATTACTTAAAATGTGTGAAAACATGAATAAGTCTCCAGAAATATTTGAACTTCAAAAACGATTATGGAAAAGTGAAAAAAAAAATGTTAAATGGGAAATTGAGAATCAAGTAGTTTATTACAAGAAAATACAAGCAATTCAATTACAAATTACAAGTTGACATTTAGGAATTGTCTGATAAAGTTATTGATATGCTAATAGTCTAATACATATTTGAGTGACGCGGTTCATGAAAATCTTTATTTTTGTCTGTGAGTTGACGTTAGAAACATTCCAACAATATTCCTCCCACGTCAAATGCTTGAAATAAAGGTTTTAGTTTTTTATGTTTACAATTGTGGTTTAAAAGGAAAAAAACCACGATAATATTTAAAAATAAAAATAAAACCAAAATTCCGCGATACTTTCATGCTATTTACCGATAAGTTAGGTAAATACGCAATATTTTGGTGGTTTATTGCCAGATTTAAGAGTCTAGGAAACCATTGATAATATCATGAAAATACCATGCCGTATTTTTTTTCTCGGCTTACGGAACGGTATTTTGAAAAAGCCCTAGCATTTTAAACTATGACTGTAATACGAGTCGGGACAAGGGTATCATTCGGTTTGGGTCAATTTGAGTTAAGGCTCGCCCGCTTGGTTGGGGTGTTAGGCTGGTCGTTGTATGTAGTGGACACCGTCTGGTAGATCGGCTCTAGCTGTGGCTCGTTGGGCCGGCCCTGAGTGAACTGAATCGGGTTAAAACCCGTTGATATACCACGATTGGAGAAGTGTTGATGTCATTCAAGGTGGGGGCTGACGTATGGAGAGGCATTGTGGTCATTCAAAGGAACACGACATTACAGTTTGTGGCAACATCGTCGATAAAGAGGTTGGCGTCACGGCTGACACATCTTGGATTGACTTTTGGCATAGGTGTACAATTATTAATGCAAAACTTAGTGTTCGGACTTCTTTTGAAGTGGTTTGGATGATGGCGAGTTCGGCAGCAACTTCTGGTCGTGGTTGGGTTGTCGGGGGTCAAAATTTTAATGATTTCTCGACCTGGGTATTGATGTGGGATATCCCTAATTTCGGCTTGCGATGGGGTTTTAAAAGTTGATATCCGTTAGCTTCCTCCTTGATCTCGTTATACTCATTTTCTTCATACGGATCATATCTCTCCATTGAAGTCCTACGGTTTTCTAAGCGCTTTATTGGCCTAAATTCGTGCCTCTGTTCGTAGTTGAATTGATGGCGGCGATTTACCGAGATTTAAAGTTCATTGTCCTCTTCTGCATCGAAAAAGTACCATTTTCTTATAGTTTTGATTTTTGCGAGATCTTCGAAAAAATGGCGCATGACTTCTAAGATTGTTTGAAATTGCTCATCCTTCCTCATCGTAATGAAAGAGAGAAAATTTTCTAGAATCCAACCTTGCTTTTGATACAAATTTGATACATACGATCCGCAGAAGCAAGAGATCGTTTCATATTCAAGGGATTTTAATTAGAACACTCAATTGAAACTCGAAACTCGTGCTTTATTATTGAATCGAAAGATTTAAAAGATCTAGGGTTTGAAGTTTCCCCCCAAACTTAACATAACATCTAGAAAATATTTTTTCTACTAAAACCAACCTAAGAATTAAAGCTAGAGCTCTCTTTTTATAGAGAAAGAAGGCTCTTCACAAAATAGAAACTTAGTCTAATTAAGAAAACAAATAAAACCTATTTCTAATAGAGACTTACTCAATGCAATTAATTTACTAGTAAAAATAAATAGAAACTAAGCTCAAAATAGTGTAAGCCTAGGGGGACCCACGAATCATGAACGGCTGTGCACTGCCCCTAGGCCAATATATCAAGTTATTGCATTTCGCTACTATTATATGAAACAGCTATAGCAGCCGAATGGGTTCTTACTCGGTGTTAGACCAATTCCGATGTAGGAAAATTCCTTAAGCTTGAATATTGAACTATTTGGCTAAAACCTACTGATTCATCTTGTTGAAGTTAGAGTCGGCTTGTTGTGAATTTTAAAACTCTATAAACCGGATCATAACATTTCCTGAAAATGTGGGTATTTGACAAATTAACGCTCTTTTCTGAAGTACTAGCAAACACCATAAGAATGTCGTCTAAAATTGGAAAATGTAGATTTTATATAGTATCCACCTCATTGAAACATTTATCTTCAACGTTTTCCTAGGTAGGACTATTTGGGAAGTGCTCACAATAAGCTAAAAGCTAGCCCAGATAGGGTCTAATACTTTATTCCAAATACTCTCAATTTCTTAGGATGTGAAAGCTGAAGAATTTGCAGCAAATCTTGGAGAAGTTCTAATTATCACTTG
Organism: Kingdonia uniflora; assembly: GCA_014058105.1. NCBI lineage: Eukaryota > Viridiplantae > Streptophyta > Magnoliopsida > Ranunculales > Circaeasteraceae > Kingdonia > Kingdonia uniflora. The sequence goes on along the minus strand of JACGCM010001588.1, from coordinate 714,944 downwards.
GTTGTACAGGAACAATCAATTTCAGCTGTCATAACTTCAGTGTCGAACATGTTACCTCAGGTTTACATTCTTATTACCATCTGCCACATTGTAAATATAATACAGTAACCGACCTATGCTATAAATAGTTTACTGTTGAAGTGTAGGATGTGTTCATTCGATCGTTTATTTAATGGTAACTGATTGACTGTGGGTGATTATAGCAATATTTACACTTAACCCGTTGCTTGTGTAATATATATTTTGTAGAAATACCTTCTTGAGCAACGTGCTGTTGTTGATGTGGATGGTGCGAAATTGCTGAATGAAGACAATGACCTTCGACCTGTAAGCTACTGAACTGACTTATTGTACCTAAAAATATTACATCTTTCTGGGTTTTTATTTGGTTTTTTTTTGTTGGAAGATGAGCTTAAAATAAAAAGAATAAAGAATTCAGGGAGAGAGGGAGGGAGGGGACAACTCTTCAGACCCAAGAGCACAAGAGCTGAAAGAGAGCCAGACTCCACAAAACAAAACAAAGTTACATCTAAGGCTTAACTAATCTATAGCTAAAAATATTACATCTTTTGATCTGTCTCTTTATGCTCTTTTCCTAGTAAAATGGTTTATGTTTTTATTTTTATTCTTTTACATGAAATATGTTGACAAAGCATATGAGCATACATTTTAGGTGATCAATGAAAAAGTATCAATTAGTTCTTCATTTTGGTGCTGTTAACCCTGAAACGCAATTTTAGTTGTTCTTTGCAAGGTTCAAAGTATTCTTTTTAAGATAATTGTAACACCGATACTGTGATACTAATGCAGGTTCTTCTGTACCTATTGGATGATGTATCTGATTTTCTATCAGTACATTTTAGTAATAAAGAGGAAAAGTATAGGATAGCGGAAGAAAAAGGCTGCATTAATGTACTTAAGGCATTTATTGATTATTTATTTGCAAGAGAGAGTGAAAACTTCCGTTCTAGGAAGCAAGAGAACAGGAACTCTATTACCTTGACCACGATTCATCAGGTATTAATTAGCAACTTATTGAGCAATGCTCTTTTTCTCGCACTTTAATAATTACGTACAAGTTTGAGCATGTAATGACCTTTTCTTCGGGTCCTTGTTTTTCTCTTTCCTCAGTCAAAAGGCTTAGAATGGGATTCTGTTTTCATAATTAAGGTACGTGGTTACAGAGTTCTAATTTTTCATACTGGAAGGCTGATGCCTGATTGATAGCTGGAACTACTGATACAGGCAAATGAAGGTGAGATTCCTCTGTTGCATGAATATAATGGCACTGTCAAACAAAGTGGAGCTTCCCTTGAGGTGAGCAGTTACTCATTTTGGTCCACTTGAAGTTTAACATCTTTGGAGATGCGAAAACACTAACATGCTGAAGTTTGATGACTCTCCGAGATACAGAAAGTGCCTTACGTGTGCGAATCTAGATGACTCTACTATTGTCATCATCACCATCATCATCATCAATTTGTTGGTGTTTTGCTTCTCTAGAGTCTAAAATCGTGCTAATCTCTCTCTTATTTTGTATTATGTTCCTTTTTCCTATTCTTATTGTTTATAGTGTTATTGAATGTTGTAGGAGGAGCGGCGTCTGTTATATGTGGCGATGACTCGTGCTCGGAAAAAGCTGTACATTTTGTACGTTGTTATGGATTTGAATTGGCAGGTTCATATAGCTCTTCACTTGTACTACTTTCTTAGATTCTTCTGTTCTTCTTTTCCTTTTGAAGAATATGCTGAGATGTTACAGCTACTTCAACCTTCACGCTTCTTGAATGAAATTCCAGATCACCTCCTGGAGGTCCAGGTGCAAACTTTTTAACTTAAGAAGTTTATATTGTTCTTCTATGCAGTTCAACTTTTCTATGGTATTAAAGTATATAAAGTTTTATTGAAAGCACCAAGATATCCTAACTGTCCATATATCTGAATTTCGGTGTGAAGTGTTTGAGCATGTGATTATTGTAGAGATTTTCATTCTGCTCTTTTAATAGAAGTTTGGTTCTCTTAGTATTATTCCTACAAAATCTCTTTTCCAGCCAGGTTATCCCCCAATCTCAGAGGAAATTCCTCATGAATCTATCAAACCACATTGCCACAAATGTGGGAATCTGTAGCCAAGCTAGAAAGGGTTACTTGGACTGAACTAAGAAGCTTTCCTCCTCCGAGACCAACATTCCCTCAAATTTCTCCATTATTGCATCCCAAAAAGGTTGCTTTGGCTCTTTGGCACCTGACAGATACTCTGAGTAGGAAATGGGAAAGAGCCTATCCCACAAACTAAGCAACTGCTTCAATATCCTGGACATCGTCAATCTCAATCAGTCTAGACTTTTACTGATTTATCGGGTACTATCCATTGTTTCAACCAGCCAAGTACATTTAAGATTCTCCCCTTCCAAAAATGTTTTCTTTTCTTGGAAGTGACTCTATGGGTCTAGTGCCTCCTGAGAATCTCATCACTTGTGTGTTTTTATCAAGTATGCAAAAGGCAGACCGTTGATTGTCTATTGATTGACTCTAACATTTAACTTGGGGTGTGGATGTACTTTTCTCACTCATCCACGCCAGCGACCTAGTGGAATTGTAAAATATAACTTGTAACCAATTGGCACTAATTTTTGAAAACGATTGTTGGTTACTAAAACTCCAAAAGATATCATGGGTAACCAAATCATTCTGAAGCAAAACATGATTATACAAATAACAATTTTTTGGAAATTTGAGTTTCTTGTGAAGTTTTATTTTTTTATTTAATGGCCAGGGAAATAACGGCAGAAAGGTAGATATCTTTTTTAATAAATATCTGACAACTATTACAGATACGTGGACCAATAGCAGATTGCGGTCACAAGGACCACCTAGAGTAGGTGGTCAGCAAAATCAGACTCCTCGATGATGGTTGCGTCGTAGAGTTGCAACCATCGGTAGCGGTGATGTCTATAAGGAGGTCGCTTCCAACACTTTTTCGATCTTTCCTAGATTTTTTGACGTTGGTGTTGAAAGCGTTATTGCGTGTTAGGCCTAGCTATTCGACCTAGCAACCATAGGTGCCGTCGCTGATAGACTAAGCTCCCTTGCTTCTCTTGATAGCGGATTAAGTAGTTGACCTAGTCTTTGGCGAGTGAACGCTGTAGTTGAAGCAAAAGCAACTCTTTTTCGATTTTTCGCCTCTTGTCGCTATAAAGGAGCCTTGGCAAGATGTGAATCCATCATTATATACATAGTGGTCCATGTTATTCTGTAACACCTAAACATGTGAATCCATCAATATATTTACAATTTAATGTTTTTTTGTTTTTTTAGTTGTCTATTACTTTTTGGTACGTCCTCGTCTTTTTTTATAGTGTTTGGTGGATTTGTTAAATGCAGGCGGAGTTGACAATGGGAGAATTGAAAAAAATGCCTGCGGACCCTTCTAATGTAACTGATAGAATTGCCATTGCTGCAAGCACACATGAACAGCTTTGTGGAGAGGATGATCAATCTGATATTTCCAACATCCAAAATGACGAGGTCGTTTCGAGCGAGTCAGTAGAACTGGCAGAGGCGCGTCATGGGAACACTTTTGTGAGGAGGTAGAGTTCTCCCCAAATAAGTAGTTTAGTTGGGGCTGTATCTTCATGTTCAAATATTATATATTAAATTATGTAAAATAAAAGATTGGAATAAAACTAAAACTTGATGAAATTTTTGGCTTTTGGATGAGCATCTTATGGGCTCAAATCCTATCCAAAATTCTAAAATTCTGATTAGGTCTCCAATAGAATTTGGACTTAAATTTGGTTGTCAATGTTAAACTATACTCGGATCTAAGTAAGACAGAATTTGGATTAGGATTTCACCGCAAATTTGTAAATACTGTCTAGCCACAAATCGAAATGGGTCGCATCCATACTAATCCTGTCCAAAACCGATCTACTGACAGCCCAAACGATTTGTTTTGACGACCGACCCTTTAATTTACTACTGTCATTATTTTGTAGGTTCAATGTAGAAGATCGGTCAGTTGTTTCTCATTTATTTCATCAGTGGGCAAAAAAGAAGGCATTTGAAGACCCTAAGCGGTTGCTTGACAAGGTTAATCTTTCTATATAGTTTATACGTATATTCTTATTTTTTATTCCCTTTATGTGGCAGGACTCAGGACTGAATCTAGAGTGTTATATTTGTTAAATCCTAAAATCGTTTGCTTAGTTTTTTTGTTTTTGCTAGTCAAATATTGGAGAATTTAGTGTTGTATCGACTTTATTGTTGTGTCAAACTATCAAGTTATTAATTTAGTATAAGAGTATGCTACAACAATCTACATGGAGGTACGACTCATATCCTTAGGAACTGTATCCGCCGACTTGTTTAAGGGAAGCATGCATTCTATTCTTCGATAGATTGGAACACATATTTGTTGTAGGATAGTATACTTTAGAATGTGAATTGCAAATCACTGTTTTCGAGTTTCAGGGGAATCTGAACAGTCAGATGTTTACATGACTTCATTCTTATTGAATGAGGATAAGCGGATACCAAAATCGAATAAAGATGGTAGATGTCTGATAGTCTGCCTACTTTTTTCTCGTCACAAGTTGTGCATGGCGCATGACTGTTAATGTATAAACAGTGGTTTCTAATAATTGCAGTTTCTTATCTGATGTCTGGCCTTGCTTAATTATATGCATCTATGCATTTCCAGATTGGATTTATAATTGATGAGCGACTCAGAATCAAGAAAAACAAGCACAAGGTTTTTCTAAACTTCTTACACCTTCTAACTGTGATTGACTGCTTATGTTAATTTACCTTTCAAAGGAATTACTTGTGTTCAGTGCCATAAATTACATGTCCATTTATTTTTGTCGTATGTTTATGTGATATAAGTTCCGTGAGAGTGCAGAGAAACTGACCTTATATAGTATCTATAAGATGTCGATTCATGATTACTTTGCATAACTCTTCTTAACATGAACTTTATAGTGACCACCCAACCTAAGGAACTTTGAACATTAATAAACACGAAAATGTAAGAAAGACATGTGAAGGTTGAGGCGAGCATCAGCCTAGATTTTGCAATTGTGGATTATAAGTTTAAATTGAATGCACATTAGGATTTTCTTTAGATAAGAACTAGAGTGATGTTTATATAAGCTGGGAGCAATCTGTCTTATTGAACTCTAATTTACTGGAATAGACTCCAATTTCTTGAACAAGTCCAGTAATGAAAAAACATACCTTAAACTTGATAAAGAAAATAGTAAAAAGGCATTCTATTTGCTCAATCAATCTGCTATTATTGTTAGATTTGAACACCATTATTGCATAATGGTTTGCAATGATGGAAGTTTTGTCTCAAGCAGTAAGCATGGAGGGTTGGTGTCTAACTACCAGTCAGCAGTTCCGAGTCTGGGAATATCCCTTGGATGCCCAGATCACATCCTGAGATTCTTAAGAGTTGCTTTGATGTAAACTGAAGTGAGGAAGTGAACGCTACTCACAATTCATTAAATAGCTAACAATCACTCATATAAACCCCAAGGACCCATCTTCCTTTCTCTCACAAAACCACCACCCCATACACCTAGATCCACTCTCCCATATATAATAGGAGATAGAATTATACTCTCCCTAAATCAAGCAATCACAAGATTCTAGGATTTATTTATTTATTGCATAATTAGAAATTACTACTGAAATAGAAAACCTACTAAAAATAACTGCTGAAGAAAGAGGCTCTTGCGTGGAGGGTTCCACGACCTATCATTCTTCATCGGGCTGAGAATAATGCACTCGTGTGGAAATTATAACTGAACTTTAGTGCCGAAGGAGCAGTTAAATTTGGAAGCCCGGAGCCGCTTCTTCCTCCTGGAACTCAAAATGGCATGTTGGTTGACCTTCCTTTGTCCACAATATTGAAGATCCTAACCTAACCAGATTTGACTTGTAACTATTTGAAGTGGCTGCATTTGCCCGGGTGCTAACCTAATTGGAATGCCATGCTTCTCAATGACACCTCTGCTACTTCTTTCTTTGTGCTCTCTATATTTCCACTTTATACTACTGTACTTTCTTTTTTCACATTAATAGAATTTTCGCTCACTTGGCAGAAAAAAAGTCAAGGATACACTTAACTAATATCATAGTTCCTTTCCACTATTTTCTTTTTCTTTTTCTAGTTGCTTCTTAAGATTTTTGCATAAATTTGACTTCCTAAATCATTGTTGAATATAATGCAATAAATGATCTAAGCATCGTTTATAGAAAGAAAAGAAGAAGACGATGTAATCGTCAAAATTTGAGGGACTTTGATGTTGAGCTTTACATTTCTAAGTTTCTAGTTAAAACTACGAATGTTAAGATAAATAATAACTAGTCTAGGAGCTGGTGTTCATAATTATTTGATATGAGGAATTAATTTCGCTAACATTTGGGATTGCTAAAACATATATCCCGTGACATACATTTTTCAAGTCTGGGTTGGTTTTTGGTTTATAGTTCTTAACTCTTATTCGTCATTTATAGTTCCAGTTGGACTCAATTTTTCCAGTAATATGTATTTCTTTGTTGGTTATAAACCTTAAATAATACAGACTTGGAGAAAACTTGTTAAACCTCAGAAAGTTAGATTTTTACCAGAATCCGTGTTTAACAACCAAATTATTAAAAACTAATGTAGTTATAGAGTTAATACTGAAGATAAATAAGGTTGGACTTGCTTGCATAAGGGTGCATCCTTTGCATGTGCTTTATCCTATAATTTTGTTTTTATCAATAAAATAAATTATGAAAGATCAGTTTATTAGTTTTTGGTTGGTATATTCTTTTATAGTCACTGCAGCTTCATGTAACTCGTACATTATTTCTAGGACGTTCTGAGAGCATTGAAATCAAGCTTGAGTAGCGATGAAGCTTTTCAATATGCAGAATATGTAAGTGTCACTTGTAAAATTCTGAATAAGCATGCAAGCATTTACTTTTGCATGCAAAATCAATAATGGAAGTTTTATTTTTATAGGTTTTGAGATGGGAGAGAATTCCGGCTGATAAACGTGCTCACATTATGAGAGAAAAACAGGTAGCAATCTATGTATAAAAACTTGGGATTACAGTTGAGTTTAGATTTTTCCCAGTATGGCTGTTATGTAATTAGCTTTACACTGTTTTATTTAAGTTTCATGTGAATGCTTGTTTCTATAGAACAAGAAAATACATATGATGAAAAACGACAAGGTTTTATATTTTGTCCAGAGGATTTGAGTTGGTCTTTCTCCTTCTTGCAGGAGCATTTCCAGAGACTACGGATAGAAAATACTATGGGCTCATCAGAGGCTACGCCCAAACAGGTTAATTCCATTTAAGTTTACTAGTTTTCAATTTAGTTCTTTGTGAAACTTCTAGCACGACATATTCACCAAAGGTAGAGACCTCAAATCTCATATATCACCTGATCCTGGCTAATTACCACATTGTAAACAGTGAGCATATTGTAAAATGCAATTCTCATGGGGTGAAGAAGGTTGAGGTCTGATTGTTTAAAGGATGTTGGTTTCATCATAAGATTATGCGCGCATATAGATATCTCAGATACCATTATGTCTAACAGCATTAATTAGTGCATTGCTTGCTAGACTTTTCTGAAAAGACTCGTACCTAATTTGTAAACTAATGGAAAAACTGCTTACAAGGGTTGGGACCACAATTTTTTTTTACTTGTATTAGAAGCTCATTATGAACTTGTAATATACATGAATAATATTTTTATATTAAGTGGTTCTTATGTTAGGACAAAATATTCATTTACAGTTGGACGCTCTCTTATTTGTTGTTGCAGATTTCATATCTTCAAAGTCTGGGGTGCACTGTGGTACCTACATCACGGCTCCATGCATCTCGTTTGATTGAGCAGTACAAATCTCTGTGATCGCCGCAGACAGTGGCGAGTAAACAAACACAATATTGTATTTATTTGACGATGATTTATATCAACTGAGGTATGTAGCTTATTTTTTAGCATGCATAAAGGTCATAATTTGTAGGATGCTAGCTCAAGAGCAAGCTGTTTCAAATTAAGTTAGTTTTCCGTGGATATTCATCCATATCAGTAGGAATAAATAGTTAACATAATATTTTTATTTTTCATAAATATCAAGAGAAGAAAACAAGGTGAAAATAGTCAAATGTAGAATTGGTATGTTTTAAAAGACGGGACTAATGAAACTCTAGGAAAATTTAGGCCAGAGAAGTATGTCTTTTTTTTTAGGGAACATAGAAGTATGTCTTTGATGTTATTGCAAGACCAAGTTGACGCCATCTAGTGACTATCTTTCTGTGTCTTTTTTACGCTCCAAGGCAGGTTCATCATTGCCAAAATTAAAACAAAGATAGAATTAGAACCTAATCCATCCAATCTTTACATATAATAAAAGCCTCCATTTAAAGAGAGAGATTCAGCAATTGTTGGAACTAAATTTGACCCAATTGAATGAAGAGATAATATTACATGAAATAAGAAATCAAATGCAATGCTAGAGACAATCTGTATATGCCCCACTAAACTAAATCAAGATATATTCCTGAATGACAACCATACATACCTATCTATATATACCTACTACATTAAAAGTTTGGTACACAATGTCCTTGGCCCATACCTCACAAAAATTTAACAATAATAATCAAAAAAGAAGAGAGAAGAGAGAAGAGAGGGCTGTAATCTCGTACGGCAACTTACAAGTGCATGAAACCTTCAAACAGCAAGTTGTTTTTGCTGTTTTTGATGGGTAGGAGAAGAATCATCATCATTGAAACAACACTGGAGTTTTAGAGATGTTGCCAAACTCAATGGAGACTCTAACAACATCTCTCTTTGAAGGTAAGAACAGTAGGTGTGAAAAGTGTCTGGTGTCACATTCAAGTGAAAACTTAAACCAAACAGGAAATCCACTTCAAGAAAGTTCAGCTCTCCTGTGCTTATCCCTCCTACTTTTGCATAATAAGCATTGTTGTAATATCTGCAATTACAAAATCACAATAAATAAATACTTTATATCGGAAAAAATACTAGTCTACAAATGAAGTAAAACTGATTGGTGAAAATTGGCAACATATATACTAGCCGACATGAAAATAAAAAAATACAACAATGAGACTTCCTGATGTGATATATGAACCTTATGATTTTCCATAAATACTTTGTTCGAGATCTTTACTTGGGACTAATTTTGATACTGACAATCGTACCGACAGTTTAAGAACTTGGAATAAAACAAAAATGTGGTATGGTATATAATATACGAATTCCATATAATTTCTTAAAAATAAAATAGACTAAGTACCTAGCTCAAGTCAGCTTCATAATAATAACAGAGAAAATCTTAGCCACATTCACAGCTCAAACTATACAGTTGGCAGGTGTTATTAAAACAAAATCTTTTTCTTTTTCAATTTTAATATTCTCTGTTTTAGTTATAAAATTACAAGAAATGCCATTCGCGGACAACATTGCCGCATTTTAACTGGATTCATGTACGATAAATAAATGCCACGTGTTCACATGGGTTTCTTTTGGATTCCCGTCGGTGGGAATTCTTACTAACATGCATCTTTAAATCAACCAGTGATATTGTTTTATTCCCTGTTTGCTTCCCTCTTAAAAAAAGATAGAATATTCACCAGCTAACTAATCTTTATAACATCATATGCACAAAAACATCTGGAAAGTCAACTAAAATCTTTATTACCAAGTGTTTACAGAGTGGTACCAAACAGGACACTAAGTTAGGAAATTTAATAGGAACCTAGTTTAAAATTTCCCTAAGCTTGAAGGTGTTATGTTTTAATTCTAAATTTTGGGAACAAGAAAGAAAATACAAGGGCGACAGAGACGTAAAATGTTCAAATAGATTCAAGATTATCATGGGAGCCGAATTTTACATCCGACCGGAGTCTAAGATTTATGGCAAAATTATGAGTAAATTAGTCGTATTAAGCCGGGCTTAATCATGTAATTAATCATATTGTACATAAGCTTAAAAAAACAACCCCAGATATTTTTTTTAATAAAAACACACCAATTCTCAGTCCAATTGCCAATTCTTGAACCTTTTTGGCAGAATTCAAGAACCAAGAAAAGAAATGTAAGTAAAGACTTACATATCATCCATGAATTTGGCAGAAACCATGATACTAGTGATGAGCAACCGATGAACATTGTAAGAATTAATAGGCAAAGAAGGCTGTCGTTGCGCAAACCTATCAAGATAAATGTATGCCACCACGAAACAAGACGGGCTACAATCGGCATACTTGAAGATCCTCTCTAGATATGTTTGAATTGAGATTGTAGGGCGAGATAGGCCGTGGAACACCGAGATCTTTTGCGAGTCTAACCTCCGGTTTGCGTCGTTAGACCGCGATACTTTCTCCAAGAGAGAGGAGAGGAAGGTGACCACCTTTGGCATCACATTTGAGGTTTCTAGTTTTGCCATTGTTGTTGCTCTTTGAGAGAGAAAATTCTTGTGTGAATGTTTTGTTGCTTGCTAGTCTCTTAGCTGTATTTACAAGTCTCTTTTGTGCAAATGGATACTTGTCTTCCATTTGGTTATTTAAAGAAACAGTGTTTACTTTACTCTATGTTGGTAGAATGGTAGTTAGTTATCACTTCAATTTACCAAAGTACCCTTATTCTAGTTTTTGTTTTTGTGATTATAATTTAATAAAAATATTTTTAGCCATTTCGCATAAATTAATTCTCGGGTAACTTCAGAGCTTTAATTTCTCTTTTGATGATCATGAAATTTATACTAATTTTGGTCTGAATTTGGATTGTTCATTTGCCTGCAGCTGTTGGAATGAGCTTGCCACTACACCTTAAGGCAGGGGGAACAATGACATGCTGTAAACATGGATGGAGGAGGAGTGAAGCAAAGAGTACAAGGGGAGATGGAGAGGAGGAATTTCTCAGTAGTTAGAGAACGAAAGGCGTATTGTTTGCACGTCAAATATACTTTTTCATGTGCTAGCCATGTGAGCTAAACCCTTAATTTAAGACCCGCTTACTTCGTTGTACATTTTCAAATCGAATTAGTATATATATGAAAAGGAAATTTAAAAACTCATATGCTTTGAACATGTAGTGAACCTAAAAACACTCCTCTCTGCCACTAGAATTGTGACACTTTACCTGAAAATACATGGGAGTTTTTAATTTGGTTTGTGCAACATGTTGTATGTTGTATGTTACATGTCCAGTAACAATCAAATGCCATGACCTCTCTTTTAAAAGCAAAATTAAATAAACTAGTATACCGCTCAGCGGTGTGTAGAGACCGACATAAAACGCTTTCTAACACATTATAGAAGACTGGTTATTTTGAAGTAAACTCGTGAAGACGCAAATAGTTTATTCACTATCTACATGTAACATTACCCATCTTCAAATAAACCATAGGTGCGCATTCCAAAATTTTCATAGCAACCCCCCAAGAATATACTATTTTGCATAATTAACTTTTAAGGCAATCTGGACCTCACTAAATGGGGAAGGATTGATTTAACTTTGAAGGCGATCAAGTTGTTTCATATAAGGACTCATTTACTTTAATTAACCAGATCATATGAGAATGACATTAACCTTAAGCTGATTTTGCAAAATTGGGAATACAACAGCTGTATTGTAATCTAAAAATAAAACACTTAGTATGGGGACAATATCCCCAATACACTCTCTCAAGTTTAATTTTGATTATAACTAGTGTAAGCATTGCCGACTAACCGGAATAAAAATTATGAATTCCTATTTTCAATCAAAGTTCTTAAAAAACATTTGTTGCAATAATAAAAAATAATAAAAAACCTCCAAATTCAATACTTGAGATAGATGATTTCAACCCTCTTTTTGCTACAAATGGACTACCAATCGAAATCGACAGAAAAGAGGAAATTGGGTTGGTTGCAAAGAGACAGAAGCGAAAGATCGATAGAAGATCTGCAAAATAACTATTTTACTACCTCTGTTGATGAAGAGATAACTTGCAGGGGCAAACTCGTCAGTTCAAAATTTGGGCAGACGTAGCTGACATCAGCAAGCGTAAATGCTTAAATAATAAATCTCGTTCATATTGTAAATTCACAGAAAATTGCGGTAATTACATGTATTTAAATGTATCGTATGGACGTGTTACCCATCTCTTGTATATCTAATATGTGTGACCAAGCCTCAACTTGATTCACCAACAATGTGTACTTATCTTGACTTACCTGCAATGTGTGCCTCTAAAGAGTTCACGGCCTCGGGATTAGTTGCGCAAATGGTGAAAAATTATGAATTCGAATTACCCCCGTATTTTGGAATAACTTCAACTGGAGAGAACAAGTCAAAAAAAACATAAACATGACCGCGGACTAGATCAAAACTTTACCTTACAAGCAGAACATAATAGGCAACAATGTCACATGCTATTTTTCAAACATTTATATTCTTGTATTTTGCCTACACCGAATAAAGCTAAAAACCAAAAAAATAAAGTTGGTAAATTTGTAGGACAAAATAATAATCTTGGAATTAAAATGAAATCTTAAATTCCATCTTCTGTTTTCAAATGTGGATATGAAGGGGACATCATCCCCATATCTGCATATTTTGCGACGACACCGACATGCTAAACTAGTCGGAGTTCGGTGGGCGTATAAATCCTGGCTATAGATCTCCACTGCCCACAGAGAATTTCATTCACCCTTGATGGCTTAAATCTATAAGGCTGTAGATATAACTGGCCCTACACTAACATGTACTGTGGCCTTGCACCCACTAGACAAAATATGCCAACATTCCCTATTTCAATGCAAGTAGACCAGACCACCCCACACATCTTTTAGGTGAAAGAGACTCTAGACAAAATTTGTCAAACGGCATTTGGAAATAAATATGGCTGCCAACACTAAATCCGTAATCCGATCCGGTCCGTTAGTAAAGGTTTAAGACCGGTTTCTTAGATTTATTAAGAAATTCAATCCGTTAAGGTCCGGTTCTTATAAGCTAACGGATTTGATAAAGATCTACCTCAATCTGATCCCCTAAAGATTCGATCCGTTAAGGATATATATTAGGGGGGGGCTAATATTATAATTATCTTCTAATAAAGAATGTTAATTTGTCATTATATTCTTTGAAATAGTAACTTATGACCAAAAATAAAATATTTTCTTCTCCTCTTAAACCAAAAGGGATTTTTCTTTTTCTTTTTGTTTCTTGCAACGTCATAAAGGCCGAAGAAGAAAATATTTAAGTGTGAACTTAGGTTTAGGGTTTTGCTTATAATGAGTGTTCGTAAAAAAATTAATTTTCATATAACGATTCTTTAAGATTTTACCTCTTTAGAAACATCATTTTTTGTTAACGGGGTTAGAATCCACACTTTAATAGGATTCAGATCGAGGTTAGGACCAAGAGTGTTTCTTAACGAATCGGACTATAATCATAGCAGATCCTAGTCCAGTCCGGTCCATTGACAACCCTATTTAGAAAGATAGATTTGTATTTTGGACGACCCTAAAACCTAGATACAAGTTATAAACTTTTACTGATTACAAATTACAAACATGTAGCTCAAGTGGGAAGGTAGGGGAAAAAACCTACCCGGAGGTCAAGGGTTCGATGTGGCATATGGTCAGCAACGAAACAAGAGATAAGGGCAGCGCTGAAGATGAAGGATCCTATCGTTTTTTGTGGGAGTTCTTGAAGTACAATAAGATAATTGAGCAAGTAATTCATGATATTATGTCCAAAAAAATCTCTAGGACTGTTTTTGTTCACGCGATAAGAACTTTGGAAAAAATCTTGGATGAGAAGGCATTGTTCTTCTTAAATGAAGGCATCTACTGGGATCTGACTCGAGTGTTTCATAGTTCAGATTCTGATTCACATACTATATTTACGCGACTCCTAACAAGGACTGGGAAATGAACAAGTCTGAGGATTAGGATATTTTAAGAGTGTTTACAAGTCACTTAAAGGATTGTTATCACAACAATAATGACATAGGGAAGGAAAGTGTAATAGCCTAATTTCGGGATTCGAACTTAGCCTTTACACCAGATGTGCTTAGAACGCCATGAATAATAAGTGATAACTAACAAGATAATTTAGCGTGGAAAACCTTTGAATAGGTTAAAAACTACGACCTCTCTTGAGGATTTGAGAAAAAGAGAGTGATTTTATTGAGATTGCTAGCTTATTACAACGAGTGTTCTGAGTATTTGTGATGTTAGAGTGAGGATTTCTCTCTATTCATCTAGAATTCTCTCGTCTTATTTATAGGTCTTCTAATATGACTGTTTGACGACCATTAAGATTCTTAATGATGGACGTTACAAAATATATATTAGATATTCTTTGACCAGATTGTGTAACGTTCTGATCTTTGTTGCTTCGTAACGGCTTCGTGGATGACTGTACATTTGCTTAACTCGAATTGTTGATGTAGAAGCCAAAATGATGACTAGAACTTATGGATACTGAATATGTTGATGAGGTCGATGATGAAGTATTAGTCCGAGATGTGGAATAAGCTATTACAAGACGGTTCTCAACCAAGAGCACGAGAAACATCATGGGCGAGTGGTGTTGGTTGAGAAACTCGTGCTATAACTATTTCCTAATGCTGCTGTCTTGTTTCTGATTGTGCTATAAATGTGCCACGTGCTATGTTGATGAGGTCGAAAGTTTGTATGTTGGTCGAAGATGAAGTATGAGTCCGAGATGCGGAATGGGCCACTACAACCGCCCCATCTCAGCCAACAGTACGATAAACATTATGGTTGAGTGGTGTTAGTTGAGAAGTGTCATCAATGCTGTAGATAATATCTCAGAATTATTTCTAACGTATATTCATGAATATATGTTTGTGTCTTTTGAGTTTTCCAGAACCAATGGTTCTAGTCAATGTTGTTGCATGAGAAATCTTCCTAACGTTGGGAATTTGAAGAGTCGGCTTAAATGCTTATCATAGTATAAAAAGTACTCTAAGTTGTGTGTGATGAACCAAGTCTTCGTCTCTGAACTATTTCTCTTTTGTTCTTATTTCTGTACTTGAAATTTTCTAACTGTTGAGAGTATGGTGACTACAAGGAACCAATCTCGGGAGTCTAGGATTTATTAAAAGATGGAAGAACTGCGCATCAAGTATTTTGGATACCAACCTTTGCATGTTGATACCAATTCCTGTGTCGCCTAACTATCACCATATGTCATATGAAGAGGTGATTATTAGGTGGGGGATGATTATTAGGTTGAGGTCTGATTGTTTAAGTGGTTCTTATATTAGGTGGGGAATGATTATTATCAGATGGTGGGTTTCTATGACGTCTGAGGCGGAGCGCCGAAATGGTCTTCAGTTGTTGGCGGAGAAGGTTATTACAACTAAAGATGAAGCGGCAGACGTTCGTTCGAGGGAGTCTCGCCGGTATCCTGCTAGTGAGTGAGTCCTTGCTAAGAAATATGACTTTCTGTTTGCCCCTAGCATGCGGGGAAGTGGGGGCTATGGTGGAAGAGGTGGTGATGGTAGAGGGTGTTTTTCCATGGACCATAGATATTGGCCCTGAAGAAGATCCTTCATATGTGATTTCCAATTCCACTGTTTCCTATTTCTTACAGCATGGGATTAGAGTTTGGAAGTTGGTTTAATTTTGTATCTTCTTCCTCGTTGACTGCCGAAAGACATTTTGAACTGTTACTTGATTTCCACAGACGGTGCCAAATGTAATAGCCTAATTTTGGGATTCGAACTTAGCCTTTATTCCAGATGTGTTTAGAACGCTCAAGAATATTAAGTGATAGCTAACAAGACAATTTAGCGTGAAAAACATTTGAATAAGTTAAAAACTACGACCTCTTTTGAGAAAGAGAGAGTGATTTTATTGAGATTGTTATCTTATTACGAGTGTTCTGAGTATATGCGATGTTAGAGTGAGGATTCCTCTCTCTTCATCTTGAATTCTCTGGTTCTATTTATAGGTCTTCTAATATGACCGTTTGACGATCATTAAGATTCTTAATGATGGACGTTACAAAATATATGTTAGATATTCTTTGACCAGATTGTGTAACGTTCTGATCTTTGTTGCTTCGTAATGGCTTCGTGGATGACTGTACATTTGCTTAACTCGAACTGTTAATGTCGAGGTCAAAATGATGACTAGAACGTATGGATACTGAATATGTTGATGAGGTCGAGGACAAAGTATGAGTCCGAGATGCGGAATAAGCTATTACAAGACGGCTCTCAACCAAGAGCACGGAAAACATCATGGGCGAGTGGTGTTGGTTGAGAAACTCGTGCTATAACTATTTCCTAATGCTGCTGTCTTGTTTCTGATTGTGCTATAAATGTGCCACGTGCTATGTTGATGAGGTCGAAAGTTTGTATGTTGGTCGAAGATGAAGTATGAGTCCGAGATGCTGAATAAGCTACTACAACCGCCCCATCTCAGCCAACAGTACGATAAACATTATCGGCGAGTGGTGTTGGTTGAGAAGTGTCATCAATGCTGCAGATAATATCTCGGAATCATTTCCAACGTATATTCATGAATATATGTTTGTGTCTTTTGGGTTTTCTAGAACCAATGGTTCTAGTCAATGTTGTTGCATGAGAAATCTTCCTGACGTTGGGAATTTGAAGAGTCGGCTTAAATGCTTATCATAGTATAAAGAACACTCTAAGTTGTGTGTGATGAACCAAGTCTTCGTCTCTTAACTATTTCTCTTTTGTTCTTATTTCTGTACTTGAAATCTTCTAACTGTTGAGAGTATGGTGACTACAAGGAACCAATCTCGGGAGTCTAGGATTAATAATCCTTTATATGGCGACATATATCGTTGGGCACCTCAAGAAGAAGGCTTAAGAGGACAAATGCCCACATTTTTGCAGATGGCTGCGTCCTGCGGGCTCTGAAAGTGGATAACCTTCCGAAATTGTCGAGCTCTTTTAAGAGTTTATTATCAAATTATTAGTAGTAATGCTTTAAAGATTTGATTTATATATATATATATAATATTCTTTTGTCCGCGTAAAAGTACAGGCCGAAATACTCAGGTAAACCAATAAAATGACATCTTTGGAGGTGAATCTATCCAAACCAAAAGCTTTCATTTTATGTTATGATGACCGTAAGTTATGGTTTGCTCGAGGACAATCAAAGCAACCAATGTTAATAGGTGAATCTATCTACCCCGGAAAATAAATACCCATGGAGTCTTCTCTAGTTATTTTAAAAGACTACCCAGTCCTAATTTAGGTCCTTTGATATATATATATAGGCCAGCCCAACCTACATGGCCCGGCCCATAATTCATAAAATAAAGTTACAACGGTCACTTCAACTTCTCCCGCCATTTTCACAGTTCAAACTCAGAAAAACTTATAAGAGAAAATCTTTTGTTCCAAAATGGGGTTTTGGAATCTTATGAATATCCAATTGGGAAAAAGCATGTAAGTGCAGAAATCGCTAGAATAAAGGGTGTTATTATCTTCCCACGGCCTTTCTAGTGGCGCCCCGATGGTTACTCAGCTAATTGATATGAGGTTTATTGGTTCTGCTCTTAGACCTTTTCGAAAGGATGAGGTTTGCTTGTTTGTTATCTCCTAGTTATTTTGGTGGGATTCCATATTTTGTCAACTATTATGATATTTGTTTTGGGAGTTCTGTTTTTATCGTATTGTATGAGCTACAATACAAATGTTAAATACAAGTTTGTTGTAATTTTGGGCTTCAAAACCGTAAAATGGGGTTTCAGTTTAGTTGAAATTTGTGAATTTTTGATTATAACTTTTCATGTCTACTAATTCATTCCTAAGGAGATACTTGCATATCGATGCACATACTAAAGATGGGGATGATGAAAAATGGTGGTGGTACTTTGTTTTGTTTGGAAATGGCGTCTTGTGCGAGAGATTGCAAAGAGAAGATGAGAGAAATCACATACATATATAAGGCTTTTACCATGGCAAAGGTAAGAGATACAAGAGCAACAGTTTAGTACATCTTTTTGTTTCAGAGTTCAATATTCCGATCCTTTCGACCGATTTAATATCAAATAAAACTTCCTCCGACAAAGTTTGATCACTATTTTAGGCTTCTTTCTCAAAATAAAAGTAGTTTTCCATCTCAAAAAGGATCTCAAAAGGAACAAAAAAATGACCAAGAGTAAATTTACATTCATCAACCCAACAGTAGTATTTCATAATAATAGCATTTACATAAACCCCCACCTTAAGTTCATTTTCAAGGCAAAAACTAACATATATAAGTTCAAGAGTCTTGAACTTGTGCTCTAGATACCACGACACTGCATTTCTAGCTATACATAATAATATGTCATCTACGCAGCAGCATTCTAAACAAGTCACCGATCCAGCAGTAAAATAACCATTGAACATGGCACACACTGGCAAAAGTAATATCGAGATGACCTCAGCTTGAACAATGTCAGTGAAAAGTGGTTCAAAGTAAATGGACAAGCGGGGTTAAGGACTATCGAGATGTGACTAGATAACAGTACCACTGTTAGCGCTAATCTGCCGTTAGCTACAACTTGAGAATGGGTGTAGAAGTTCTGCCTGTGGAAAGGGTCCATTGGATGGAACATCAAACAGAAGATCATTGTCTTCAACGAAGTCCAAAGAGTCTAGCATGAGGGAGCTTCTATCGGGAGGAGCAGCAAATAAACTTCTTGGACTGAAGCAAGAGGTGTAATCGTCAATGATGTCAGCATCATAGCAAGCTTTCATTATCACCCTTTTGGGGCTCTTCATCATTACTTTTGGTTCTGAAATATACAAGACAAATAATTGCTTTAATAGAACGCTTTGAACAAGGCTATGAGTTGAAGCATAAAGTCGACTTGTATTATGTATCTTCCATCATGAAATTATCTTTGTCAATCTTAGTTTGCAAAGTGATTGATTAAATTTTTCAAAGGGGAATCTAAAGGGTAGATAGAGATTGGCACTTGACGTAAGGTTATGTTCCAAACAAACAAGGGAAAATTAATTTTATAGCTCTGATGTCCATTATACGTTCCTTATAGTTAAGGGAGAAGTATTAGCTTATATGTACGCTGATAATGGTGACACATGTCATTATATATTAACTTTTTTACTTTTACCGATACTATGAAAAAGACTGCGAAGATCAAATTGTGGAACCGATAGAATAGGAACGTTTTGCCGAATATACAGATCAAATATATATGTAACTAAACATTAAACTCAAATCGACTTATTTTCTGTTAAATACCTATAAGACAGGCATGGTAGGATGCCTAATTGATAAGCGTCCACTGTCAAAAGTAGAAAATACTTAGCATTATCAACACTTCGATTATAACAAATCATAAACTGACCTTGAATATTCTGATTTTGGACATCACGAGGTCTTTTTAGAGTCGTCAAATTACTTGGACCAGGTCCCGTGGCCACTCCCTTTTCTCCTATAATTTGCTTTTGCTTTACATCCTAAAGCCGATAAATAGGAAAAGGAGAAACCAAATCAGAGATCCCACCAAATTATCTTCTACAATGACACATATTTTAGTTGTTATGGTTTCAGACCTTGAGGTGATTGTAGTGTTCCACCCATTCAGAATTTGTCAAATTGACTAATGCAAGTCTCTTCAGAGTCTTGCATTCTTCGGGGTTCATTCCAGAGAACGAGAGATCAAAAACACCTTCAGTAAGAAGTTTCTGAAAAGAAGATAGGTTCTCCGCAAATTGAGGGCTGTCAAACATGCTTGTAAGACTGCATATGCAACAAAGAAAACATATTGTAATCAGTATTGACATGTTTACCTCAGTAAGGAAGCTACCAATTAGCTCAAGATAATGTAATGTTCAATCTCTTGCAAGTCATTGATGAGAAATTTGAATTTTGAAAATGAAAATTTTATCCAGGGTCTCAACAAAATAATCATAAATAAATTATGAAAAAACATGAACCAACACAAATTTTCATAAATTTAATATGAAGAATCAGGAAACCAACCTATCATGAATTCTGGCAGTATCAATTGATGGTAAATACTTCATCAATAGCTGTTGTTCTTCATGAGTTAAATTCTTCAGAAACTCCTCAAAGTTAAGAACATCCTGCTCAAAACATGCTTATAAATCACGTAAGCTACAGAACAGAAGGAACAAAAGCAATATATTTGAATTTTCACATCATCCCATAAAAGATAGAATATTAGAGTACATTGGTATATTTAGCAACAAAATATCTTATTGGTCATGAATTTTTGCTTTGTAATGCAATAACAATCCATCTTTCACTGTATATTGCCTCATTATTTGGATAACACAGCTACTTGACATTTTTTGCATAAAATATATCCAACAGATACATCTTATGTCCATCAAAAGAAATGGACATATCAGTCCAGTATAATGGAGTTTCTTGGATACTTTGATGTTTGAACTATGCCTGGATCAATATCTTCTGCTTAAGCATAAAAGTAGTATATGAATGGAATCTTACTTTTAGATTTATGATTGTCAATGGTGAATCGTGACTTCTCAGAACTTGTAGTCTTTCATAGCAGGCGTTATCGCTGCAAAAGGAAACGCGTAAGATTGATTTAAATATGTACGAAAAATATAAGGTTATCTAACTTTGGCGTACCAGTAGCAAAATCTCAGGCAATCCGTCAAAAGACCTTGTAAGTTAAACATGGGCTCAAATTTCTATACTAAAAAAATGGATTTTACAAGAAATTACCTATTTGTTTTGTCTTGCATTCCTTGTCCTGAGGGCTTAGTGATTTTTACAATGCCAACACTTGAGAACCCAACACCCTTGCGATCAATATGTACCGGAAGTGAATCAGAAGAGGAATGAGCCTCATTTATAGTGTTTAGCTTGTAATCTAGTGTAAGGGAACTAGCTTCTGATTCCTCCTCCATAGCTTTTGAGCTGGGATTTTTAATAAGAAAACTCCCGTGGCCTATCTCGTCAGAAATACTTGAGCTTTTACTTCCATAAATTAAATCCTCTTCCGAAGATCCAGAAAAGTAAGACGATTGTTGCTCATGTAAAATAGAGCACAAGTCTTTCCTAAGCTTCTCGATAGATGACTGTTTTGGGTGATTAAAGCAGGTCCTCTTTTTGGATGGCACTAGTGTATCCCACACAACAGATTGAGATGAACCTGAAAACATAATCAAAATAGATTTTATTGGAGTCTGGACTTGATGTGAGTCAGTATGTGATGTAGGGAAAAAATGATAACAGTCGATAATACTTTTCAATGTTTATTATGTATTCTTACTATGACAATCTTGTATGTAAGCTTCAATGAACTAAAACAGTCAGTTGGCATTATATAAAGTACATTAATTCTAAGCACGTTTCACACATTGGATCCGCTATAAGTAATCCCTCCATCGCATCCTAATAACTCCAATGGAGGAAAAGGACCAAAACAAACTCGTCGCATATATGTCAAGATGATGTCTTCCACATTTTTTCGTAAACAGATGATATCTTCCACGATACTTGGCTTTGTGGACAGTGCGCCCTATAGGTTAAGTTTTGTTTATACTATGTAAGCTACCATAATGGTGTTGACGCCAACCTTAAATCTGAGACTTTAGGCGAAATTGTATGAGATATGATATCAACAACTAGAAGATGGTAAAAAACTCACTTGCATCTGCATTCCCAAATTGTGTACAGCTCTCAGAGTAGGAAATGGCTGAGCCACAACTTGATCTATTGCTTATATCCTCATCCAAAATCCTTCTGAAGTTTTGGTAGTTATCTGGAGTGTATCTTCCAACTACCACACTGTTGTAGCTTGGCTTTCTTTTTTGCAACTTTGGTTCTTTTATCTTAATGAAGGTACTCCTTGTTTTGGAAACTTTATAATCCTCAAAATCATCATATTCTGCACGAGCATGTAAAGGTGTGTAGTTTACAAGTGTGCCCTTTGTTCTCCATCGAGATCCACATGCATTGCACAAAACAGGCTTTTCTGATGGTCCATTACGCCAAAGAGGGGTGCCTGCCATAATCAATTCAAATTAGATGGAATAGAACACATCAATATAGATTGAAATTAGATGGAATAGAACACATCAATATAGAACTACTTTAATCTTAACTCGGAAGATAAAAATGACTTAGTTTTAACTATAAGTAATACTATACATCTTGCAACAATGAGAAATTACTTGGAGCCTCTAATGATGCCTCATGATATATGGGATCACTACCTAATGCACAACATGTTCATTGCTTAGAACCTAAGTACTGCACTCTCAAATTACTTCCGAAAGTTTACTATCACATCTATATACGTTACACATTTAATAATTTTGGAAGCCTAATCTCGTAGAAGGGAGATTACACTCTTACACAACAGGATTAATACTCGACTAGGGTTCTAGCAAGCGTACTTAGTAGAAATATAGAGATTCTAGTAGACACACTTGCATGGAGTCCTAGTCGAGTATTAATCCTGTGGTGTAAGAGTGTAATCTCCCCTCTACGAGATTAGGCCCCTACAATAATGGCTATTTTGTAAACCCCCATAACGTTACCAAATAACAATTGTCCAATTTTCAGTTTCTTTGATTTGAAATAGATTATATTACACTATAATTATATTTTTGCATTTCCCAGTTTAGTGCACAACTACTAAAATTATATCAATAATTGCAACAAAGGAGGAATAGCAGTGCAAGAACATAGGGGGACGATAATTGCTAAGTAAGTTGAACAAGAATAAGTCGAGGCTCATTGAGGAGGACATAGTGGGAGCCATTCATGAGAAGTTGGAACCATTGTCAGAGCAAGAACCTTTGAAAAATGGTTCAGAAAATGAAAGCATTGAAACTTAGTGTAGACTATAGGCTAAGTGGTGAAAATCTCAGTCTCACAACAGAATGACTTGAATAACCATAGTGCTACTTGTTACAGTTGAAACTTGGTTAAAAAGTAAACCAAGAGTCTTTATATTGAGGAGAAGGGCACTAATGAGTTGTTTCTCAGTACAGAATGGACACACTAATCAAAGAAATCCAGTTTCTTTGTCAATGAGGTAGCAACTCTACCAAATTAACTTCAAATCTAGTAGAACTAAGAAAAAATGTTCCAGTATACAACAAGATAACTTGGATCACATAAAATGCGTATAGCCATCGTAATAGCTCACTGAAATTAAGATTACCCCCTTCAAGAACTATATTGTATAGATTATTACTTCAGAGCAATGTCTATCCACAAAAACCGAGTTTTCAAGATTGAATGACTTAGTGATTAAATAAACCATGAGCCACAAAAACATGGAATTCAAATTTGACAATAAAAACATTACCAACATGTATACATTAACGAAACTGAATTTTTCTTTGAGGTCTATTGAAAACATCAATTCAAAACAAAAACTGCAGGCAGAGCTCTACAGAGACAAATGTAATGACCGGGTCCAAAACATATTTGACTAATTCCATTAGTACCAATCAAATAGCTGATAATATGTTCATAAGAAACAAATCCCACACAATGAATTCATATAAAATTTCGCTTAGCGATAATTACTAAGACAACAAACAAAGTATGGTACATTTGTATCAATCCCAAAACATAATTTTACAATTAGCAAACAATTCACAACATGTTCTTCACTCATTTCATCAATTACTTTCCCAATTTTAAAGAAATTCAACAAACAAAATGCAATTGCACCCCAACACAGGAAAAGAAAAGAAAAGAAAAAAACCCCAATCTTTAGTACTCAACAGAAACAAGAAACTCACTTGTAACTCCACAGTGACAACATGGTCCTTGCTTCCCCATATCTCTCTCCCTAATTTCTCAAACAAAAAACCACAGAAAACCCAAAAAAGGATGAAGAAACCCCACTAATTTCTAGTGAAAAAAAAAAAAAAAATCCTGAAAAGGTTTTGATTAAATTGTGGTATGGTATGACTTTACACTATGACCCCATAATTTGTTTTTTGTATTTTTGGAGAAGAGAAAGAAAGAAAGATTGAATCAAAAATTAAAGGGTGTTTGAGAGAAGAGAGAGAGATAGTGCAATTCTATTGAGGAGAAGAGACAGTTGAAGGAATCAAATGAGAGAGAGAGAGAGAGAAGAAGGAAGGAAGAAGGTGTTGGTTATATGTATGAATGACTTTTCTTCTTGTTTTTGTGTTGTGGAGTAAATGTTCTGCTTTGATTGCTCCTTTTATTTTTTAAATCTTCTTTTCATTATTAAAAAACAATGGAGACATTTTGAGAGAGAGAGAGAGAGAGGTCAAAAACTACAAAGAGTATTATCACAGAAAAATCCTAATTGACTCTTGACTCCCCTCTCTTAATTACTTTTCCAACCCCAAACCTCAATGTACCAAGTAACCCTTAGGGTGGATTGAATCTTATGATGCCAGGAAAGAAAGAGATAGAGAGATATGAAGAAGAAGAAGATGAGGGACATAAAGATGGATGGGGCATACAATGCCTTTGTGCAATAATTTTATTTGTACCTTACCTTGCGAATAAAACACTCCCTACAGTTGTTTGATTAGTAAGAGTTTCCAAAACATTTACAAGAAAAATAACTAATAAACACTAAAGAGGAGTGAAGACAAAATCTTTTTTTTCTCATGTTACTAACTTACAAAGTAACATCTTTAACTTTTATCACTCCTATAGGTTTTTGTGAGACATTAACGTTTAATTTGAAGGAGCCTTGAACTACTATAATTCTTTTAAAGATCATCTCACCAACTATTGACTTTATGGCCTCATTATCCATAGTTTCTTAGTAACCACTTTGTATGCTAATTAGCATCACAATTTGGAGTTTTCTTCAATTATTCATCGACATGCAAAGGTAAAATATTCCGCATTATATACGTTTTTCACTTTTCGAGCAATAGGACATTGATGCGCAGATTGATCATCATGGCATACCGTATTTTCTCAGATAATTTTTATTTTTTAACATTGGACTGGTTGTCTGATAGGTTTATAAATTATTTGAGTATGAGATCAGGTAGATAAGTACATAAATATTTGGTATAAATTGGTAGGCCATTGTTTCCAAACATTGTTGGACCTTGATTTTGACCCTTTATTTTGAGTGAGTCTAATATGTTGGTCCAATTAGTACAAAAGAATATGGTCTAAAGAAATTAAATGAGATGAGCATTGCCTAACCCATCAGGTAGGCACTGTTGATGGGTCTGGTTTTCGTTTTGTTCTCCATCTTTTCCGCATTTCTTTGGAAATTAAGCATTTTACTTCCCTAAATACTCAAAAGTCAAAAGTGAGTAAAACCTCTTTCAATCACTTTTTTTTTTGTGGGTAATGTAGAACTTGGAATCACATTTGTATTATGATGGAAAACATGATAATGTTTCTCATAGTATAGTGGGACAGAGTATGGAATATAATCCATTTTCGCCCAAGCACAGTTAAAACTGTAGAGTTCTAATGAGATTCGGTGCATTAGTGTTGGTATTGATCATTCTAAGCAATATGGATTCCACATTCAGGTCAAGAAACTGGTGTAAATTCCCCAAACCCACATTTTGCTCGCTAAGAAGCAAATACATGGGTGTTTTAGTGTTTGCCCCCCGAACCAACAAATATTGTGGTTCACCCCCCATTTGTGGTTCGATCGTAAGGTTGACTGCGTTGACCTGATTTGCCAGTCTTGACCACAATATTTATTTACAAATACCAATCCTACCCTCAACACCTAACCACCCAAGTTCACCTCAAAGTCAAAATGACACGTGTCATTCATTAGGTGTTGCAAACAATTTAAACTAACGACTGAGATTCAATAGATTTGAATCGTTTATTGATTGTCACATAATCGTAACTAACGATTGAAAGCTAATATATTATTTTACTGATAAATGCGCAACGGGCGACTTGTGGGCATCAATCCTATGAATCCACCGTCGTTGCAAGTAGTAGGGCGTGGAAAGGAAGCGATGTTCTCCCGCAACAATGTTGAGAGGTTCAAGCTGGAAGGGGAGAGGACTTATATTTACAATTCGTTTGCAGGTCTGACCGTGAATATCGAAAGCATTGGCAAATTCGCAGATTTTCGTGAAGAGGAGGGATGCGATGAGTCGGGAGGTCGCCGACATGCTTCTTCGAATCTGGAAAATAAAACGGCGTTTGGAGATGGATTGAATATACCTCCGATGACCGACGGTGCACAGAGAGAAGCCACCATAGTCACCGAAAATCTAATCGGGGAAGAAAGGAATCGTGGAGTGAACTAGATTGACCAAAAAATTAGCAAGTCGTTCGAAGGAGGAGTTACCCGTTCCAACGAGTCAGGAAATAGCCAAGCCAACAGTTTTGTCGTCAAAAATAGGAAAAATTTGGGAGGTCGTTCAAACGATTTTTTGGGTCGTTCGAACGAGAGCAACCCAACAGTTGGTGTAGACGTGGGCATGCCAGTGGGAGGTCACATAACAAGGTACGTATAGTAGAGAGCAGGGGGGAATGCCATGGTACGGGCAGGGCACTAAGGGCACAGGACATGGCATGTTACAGCACGGTAGCCTGCCATATCAAACAACACACGAGGAGCACGTGGGGACTTCCACTGCTGGGGCTAGTTTAGGCCAACTCCCTCTTTCCCAATCGAGGACAACTGTGGTCATGGATAGGAACGAAAAGAGATAAACTACGACGATCCAACATACTTTGCCTACAGCGACGACATCGATAAACTCCATGACTCTGATTACGCTAATGGAATTGTTGGCCCTCGAGGCAGCAACAACGACGAGACCAACGGTGACGGTGGTCACGGTCATACACTCGACCTCGCTCTGGCCGCCATCACCACCCAAATAGCGCTACAACAAGTACTGGCCCTCGAGAGGGATGTTAACAACAACGTCAGCTACTATCTCCGTCTACGCAGCGCCCACGGGTTTAACAACACCTCTGTTATCGACCAACGTCTCCTAATATTAGGGTTGAGCAAGCGGGTGTCACAGTTCAGGGGCATGTACAGCAACGCGGGTTTGTTCTACAAGTTCAACAAAGGGATTTAGGGGTTGGGTTTGGTAACACTTATAGAGGTACTAACGGGTCCGCGGGGAATTTTAGCGAGGGCTAGCGAGATAATGAGCAATAGTCAGGAAGGCAGCTGAATAGAAGGGCACCACCATATGTACCTCCTCGACCACAGAGGTTCCCTGTAACCTACTCAAGGACCCCAGTATGCAGGGCTAGGTAATCTGCAGAGATACGGGGCGTCAGGAAATAGGTTTCCAACTGAGAATCGGTATTGGCATGACTATGACCACATAAGACACGGAGACAAGTATGGTTTCTATGACAAAAGAGGATGAGATCGCTGCAATGTGCCAAATAACTTTGGAATACGTTTTCGCACGGACAATTATCAACCAAATGGGGGTATTGGAGTTACTAGGTACAGACAGCAACCACAGTATGGTACTCAGGGATATGGCTACTAGGGTAACCCAAAGAGTCAGGTTGCGAACGCCATTATTTGCGTTCCAGAACCTGAATTCGGACGTGAAGATTAACGTACCAGATTTTGATGGGAAATCCAATGCGGATGGTTTTATTGATTGGTTAAATATGGTCGATAAGATGCTTGCCTTCAAGAAGTACACTGGCAGTGACACTAGTTGAAACGAAGTTGACAGAGTACGCACTAAATTGGTGGGAAAACATTCAACAGTTATAGGTATCCAGCGGTCATGATTACATCACAGATTGGGAGGTTATGAGGGGTGAGATGATGGCTCGTTTTATCCTGAGCTCTTACGAGGAAGAAAATTTTGCTAAACTTCAGACCTTACGTCAGGGGCAGAGTCAGTCTGTGGATGATTACGCTAGTGACTTTTACATGTTATTGTCACGTATTGTTTTATTCGAGTCTGAGACACAACGGGTTAGTCATTTTTGTTTGGATCTTACGAAGCGTATTCAGGATGAGATAATCCTATTATCTCTGCAGTCCTTATCAGAGACAGTAGAGATGGCTCATAGAGTTGAGAATAAAATAAAGCCATCAGGATATTCGTCTTTTTTAGCACCAACTACAGTGTTCCCAGCACCAACTTCTACAGTGCCCGCAGTTGGGCGTAAGCCAACAGGGATCTTCAGGACAGCCATTTGTTACAACTGCAGGAAGACAGGACATATGAGAAGTAAGTATCCTACCCCACGGAAAGCGATGATGCTTATTTCCCAACAATTACATGATTACGTCGATGAGGCCCTGGAGCAGTTATTTTAGTCAAGAGTATGAGGACGGCCGAGGTGACAACAATTGATCTTTCGTCCCTTTGAATTTGTGGACGAATCCTTCAAATGAGGGGTTGGCACCCACGACCTAGTTACACGGGTTTGTGACCAGTCTCTATTTTTGTTTCTTATATTAGTTTGTTTTAGAATATTTTATTTTGTTATAGAGAATCCTCTAAAAAGAAATTACTTTAGTAGTTTCTTATATTAGTTTGTTTTAGGATATTACATTTTGTTCTTGAAGGAGCATCTCCAACATAAGAGTATGTTGTTAAGGTTTTCTCATATTTTTGCAAAAACCCCTTCCAACAGGAGTATGGGGTTCAACATACTCACCCACATACCCCTCCAAAGTATGTGAATTCAGAACTTGGAGAGTGGTATGTGCATACTACTGTTGTAGGACCTACAACTATTTATTCTCTCTCTAATAAAATAATATTGTGGGCCCCAATTTTTAATAAAAATCTCATCTTTCTCATAAAATAACATTGTGGGTCTCAATTTTAATATAAAAAAATTGAATTTGAAGATAAATCTGTTAGAGCAAAGTGGTATGTTATTTCGGATACTAGTATCCAAAACCACAATATTTGCCGGTTCGAGGGGGCAATCGCAAATATCGGTCAACAAGTGAGGGGTAAACACTAAAACGCCCTATAAAAGCCTCAAATACATAAAAGCAGACAGAACAGTCAAAAAAGCGGGGTTGTCTTGTACCTAAGAAGTGAGCAAATACAATGCCAAGGGTGAGTCAGGAGAGAAAAAAGAAAAAATGTGGATGGTGGTGGATAAATAATGGATATGAAGGAAGATTAGTTGGAGTGGATATCCATTGTGGTGGATTGATTGGTTATCACATGGGAA
Source organism: Kingdonia uniflora (assembly GCA_014058105.1). Taxonomy (NCBI): domain Eukaryota; kingdom Viridiplantae; phylum Streptophyta; class Magnoliopsida; order Ranunculales; family Circaeasteraceae; genus Kingdonia; species Kingdonia uniflora. The sequence continues at coordinate 685,760 of JACGCM010001588.1, read as the reverse complement.
GAGAGATGGCACACAAAAAAGACAGAGATTCCCAAATATTGCCTCTAAACTTAAGTGCTGCCAACAACAAATTACATATATGTCATACATACACAATTACACATAGAAAGTTTTCAAAACTATATAATATAATATATTCCTAATTCCTTATTGTTGTGCTATTTCATCATTAACACCAATATAGAAATTAGAAACCCCAATGCCTCAAAATCCTAATAAGATAAGATTACATTAACCCACTCAAATTGCCTTTCACTTAAATCTAAAGTCTTCTAATATCACATAAATTTCCAATGTGTGAATATACATTTATAAAAACTACATACACATCCACAAAAGTTTTCTTTTTATTTCCTAGGCAAGTTGGGGTTAGGTTAAAATTTAAAAATTGGTTGAACTAGATCCTAGAGTCCACTGAAGTTATTATGCAAAGTCACGTGTTTTTTGAGTGGGAAGCTTTGCTTGTGATGAGAATTTATCCCACTAAGCACTAGCCCTAGCACTAGCACTAGCACTAGCACTAGCCCTAGCCCTAGCCCTAGCCCTAGCCCTATCCAGTGTAACTTATGTAGATGCCTGTAGCAGATATCCATACTTATTTATTGATATTTCCCTTTACTAAGTCCCCGGGGTAAAACGGTGGTGGCCCCCTTCATCTGAAAGAAGAATCAATCGAATAGCGAGTTGGATACATAGGTCGACATGGTTCAATACTTCAACGTTTTCCCTTACTTTTTCACTGGATTAAGGCGTTGATCGCAATGTTTTCATTAATGGGACATCTCCCATGTGAGCATCAATGAGCACCCTACCAGTTCAGCAGTAGTCACAGGGAAGAGGAGGCAATTAGAAAATAAGCATTTTCACTACTTCAATAATGAATCACCAATACATACACTCTTATGATTAGTAAGATTGGGTTATCAAGCACTTAAAATCATATTATAAAACTTATAATAGTAGTTGTCGACCATATCTCAAAATGGCTTCGTCACAAACATAGTCTAACTCACGGTGGTAGTTAGGAGTGAAGTTAAATAGGGGATCGTTATAACGGTAACACCTTGAGCCTGTTCCATTATATGCCTTGTTCCGTTCTAAAAAATAACATCCGTCATGTACTGTTACAAATCGTTATTTCGCGTTATTTATAATATTCTCTTTTACAATTATACTGAAGTTATATATCGCTATAACGGTGTTATTTGTAAAATAACGCCAGTTATAATTGAAAACATGAGAAATTTTGAGAAAATATAAACCATGTCGTAATGTCTACTACTTTAATAGTGGAATTCTGAGCTAAATACCTAATACAACTCCCATAAGAAAACATATAAGTGTCACTATTTTCAAATTTTAAACAATTTGACTCTTTTTTTTTTCCTTTCTTTTCGCAAGATAAAATAATTTGATTAGTTATTTGGCTTTAGAAAATGTAATAGTCCGTTATAATGGACAACGTTATAATATAACATTTTAAACCTTGCTCGAGATATCACCATCACCCAAAACCAGATATTTCTATGCGACCAAATACCATGAGCCTTGACTTACTAACTCGATGATTGGACTTAGATCCATTCTACATGAACCATCCAATCAGAAAAATACCAGCTTGCTTCCAGAAAATAAAACAAAACAAGAAACTGACAAACATTAAGCCAAGGGAAAATTAAGCAAATTTTCAAAACCCAACAAGATCATATAAACAAAAATGTACAAGTACAAACCATTTTTTTTTTAGTGATTTCTATGTTCCATGGGAAACCAATGAGCTTAAAACTATGACAACAATTTGTACAGTTAGTCTTGACCTGTAAGTAAGCACAGTAGCAAGAAGGCGGTATCTAATGAAAATAGTTTTAAAACCACAGAAACCCAACTTCCCTAGCTCTTTGACATTTTAGGAAGAAAAATACTACTAAATCTTGAAAATACCAAAATGAAAAACAAGTGAGGGATAGAGCAAAGTGGAAAAAAATAAAATAAAAAATAAAATCATTTTCTGGAACACTATCTTCGGAGGAGACTATATGAAGGCAAGTCTTCAAGTCGTGAACTGTCTTCAAGCAACATCTCCCGTTCTAGCTGACGTCGAGTGGATTTCATCACAGCCTATATAGTAAACAAACCGAAATAAAGACATTGTATACCACATAAGAAAAGTAACGATTAACAAAGGCAGGCAAATGTGAAAAAAGAAAATTGAAGCCAGATTATATTCTGTAGACGTACATTAAAGTCCATGTATGACGCATGCATCTCAAGCCATTGTTGGTCCATGAGCTTGAATGTTATGCAGTAAAGAATATCAAATGCCAATTCATTTTCTGTCACATACAAAAGTTACCGTCAAGATAATTACTAGGTAGTGTAAATTGCATCCGAATAGTGATATATGATAAGGATTTGAAAGCCTATATGAATTTGCTTCCGCTGTAATAACACCTGCTACACCAACTCAGAGGTTCTCGAATTTTACCCGAGAAAGCACTAAAGTCCTGTGCTTAGTATATGTGCAGCTTCCAGGGGGTAGTTTTCCCTAGATGTAGAGCTATTGCTAGCTGTCATATTCGGGTGGTACAATAACAGAAATAGTTGAATGCAATGGCAAGCAAGTGCTGCACACTTAGAAACGTTGACACATGGAATTGAGCAGCTGTACTAAGTAGATCCTTCTAATAACGCAAAACAGACAGTGAACTTGATAAGACTCAAACATTACCTGCAAGAAACTTTAAGAATACTGCCCCCATCATCGTCCTTGGTTTAACTGCAGTGTTACAGAAAACCGCTGTTAGCAAACCCCCTGAGATTTCCTCCTTGGCAATTTTTTTCAATTACTCATATGGCTAAGAAGGTATTGAACTAAATTGCCGTTGAGTTCTAAAGTAAGAGATAATATATGTTGATTACTTCAAATTTTATTTAGCAGATTAGTGCAGAAGAATCACCTATTTAATGAATCAATAGAGGTGAAAAGATTCCAAACCTGCTTCAAGATCAAGCATCTGAATGAGCATAAAAGTAATGTTCACACCGGCTACTGCAAACGGGTACTCCCATAATGCTCGATCTCCTTCCTGCTTTCGAAGAAGATCCTGAAAGGATTTCTGCAAAAGATAAAATGTTCAGATTTCGTTGAGTTCACAAATCTTATCATCAATAGAAGAAAGATAATGATTGAAATGAACGAAATATCAACTCCATTTAACTTGTTAACCAAACTAGTTGGCCTATTTAGTTGAAATAAGTGTTTATCATATGCAACTCATCCCTCAGTACCGGGGCACTTTTAAATGTTTTCTCCTATGGCCAACTTGAAAAATACTTCATAATGTTTTTAAGGATATGTTGTGTTAACTACTTTCTAAGTGAACTACCTTCACTATCGTTGATACCTTACAAAAACACATACACACACACTTGCAGAAGGGAGTGGAGAAAGAGGGAGCGAGGAAGAGAAAGATATACCTGATAAGTCCTTGCAAAGAATAATAAGTTTTCCAATGATATGAAACCACCACCCCTGGCCAGATAATATACAAAAATCATTGAAACGTATAAAAACATGCACTAAACTGGGACAACAGAAGTAACAGGAATTTAAAAAGGACAGCCTATGTACCTGAAATCAGTAGATGGATCTTTTCCTTGCCAGCCCATCTCTTTCCATTGCTCAGATATCAAGCCATGAAGTTCTTCACCCGGATAGGCAGTACTCCACAAAGCCTTTAGCGTTTCCTAATGTAATGCAAGACTGTTAATATGGGAAAACAGGAGTGATGGCCTCACCTACTTTTGCATAGCATCAATACACACTCGTATATGGTAACTATATTACAACAGAAAAGCAGTGAACGTAATATCAGTTAGGTGCATATTTCCCCACACTTGTAGGGAAAGTTCATATATCAACTCAAAGTCTAATACCTATTAAGCAACAGTGAAGTTGCAAAGAAAAAAATATACTTCACTGGGGTTTACAATAAAGATAATTTACCATGCTTGAAAATAGTACCTGGTGCTCAGGATTTGTACTGTCATATGAAACATCCACACGTCTTTGTAGTCTCTGCAGACATTCTTCCTAAAAACATAGCACCAAAGAAAAGATGAGGCTACTGGAATGTGTGAAAATTGAAGTTCACTTAAAAACTCTTTTTTATGTTTCACGGAAAGCTAATTCATTAGAAGACTGTTACATGCAATTTCAGTAAAGACAAAAATAGAGAGGGCACCCCAATACAAAGTTGATGGCAACAAATGATCCAAAGAAGCCAATTTGGCGCAATGCAATTGATACATCTCGATTGGGTTTAAGAGAAACCATAGCATAATAAAATTTGGCTGTTGACAGCATATCCATTATGAAGCTGACTGTCCGGCAATCAAGATGCATGTCCATAGATTCTTCGTCGAGGACAGAATATGACAGCCTAAGCGTTATGGAACTGAATGTTCAGAAATCAAGATGCAAGTTCATAGAAACTTCTTCAAGGACGCAAGGATGTTAGGATGGATGAATGGAAAAACTATGATACGTCTAGAAACAAACCTCCCATTTAATATTAGGAATAAACCTAATAGGCCATAACTAAGCTAATAGAAAGCAGATTGCAAGAAGTAAGCCGTGCGCAATGAACAAATGCAATGTTACCTAATGTAGTGAGAGTGACTATAAAAATACTCTTTATAGTTAAGCAACAAAAGCAAAAGCACTTGGATGAGTAGAAGAAAATGGCATTAGATAAAACTGAGTGGGATAACATGATCAATTCAGAATGTTCATGCTTATGATATTAATATAATCTTGTATTCTATATAAACAATAGGCATCTGCGTCGCCTGGAGTGAGTCGGTTAATTTGTTTGACTTCCCACACCTTTCTCGAACTTTACATGCACACACACACACACACACACACACACACTCTCTCTCTCTTTAATCTCCCTCTTAGGATATGACATGGTAAAAAAGTATTAAAACACCAACTTCGTGTTTTTTTTTTCTTTCTTTTTTGTCTTTAACTTCTCCATGAATTTACTCAGAAAACTTTTTTAAACCCTACTACTGATTCCAACCTTAAGGTCATCTCCTCTCTATTCTCTTTCTATTAGTTGAATCAATTTCTTCTACGGTTTAATTCAAGCATAATTTATTTATTTAAATCTACATGCAAGTGTAGTAAGGAGGCTTTTGGATGCCTGCAGATGTGGCAGCTTGCTCTGCCTAAAATGAAAGGATTTTCTCTTTCGCTTTACAATTACTAATCTGAAAACTAAATGTGTTACTCGTATCTTAGAATCACATTTTAAGTTTGCTCGTTTGCTAAGTTGTGTTTCTTAAAAGGTGGTGATTACGTAGTAGTGCCTGCAATGGGGATACAAAAATGTTTTCTCGCATGTCCGTACTTCGCTGCTGCCTTAACTGAGCGGATGTATAATGAGCGGGTCCAAACATGTATAACTATCACAGAGCTAAAGGGAAAGTGAAGTATCCGATTATGGAAAAGCCTCTGGCACCAAAATACAAAGATTGGCTTCAGAAAAATGCTCAGATCATGAAAAATTTGTGTAGTGACATTATAGCATGGATGTGAAGATCAACACTTACAGTATACTCCGAAATATGACATCAACCTTAAATAGAGAAAGTTATTGCACTGAAGAAGGGCTCATTTTAGTCCACGTTCCTTCATTTGAACTAGAACAAATATTTTCTTAGCTGTCCCTTTCTTTTTATTATTGTATTTTATATAGATAAACATACAATTGGGCATAAAACTGAAGGAATATGTTGAAAATTATATTTTTGAAGAACATGGGCCAGAGTAAAACATAAAGAGGGAGAAATTAGAGCTGAATGCTAATGGAACATGAAAGTTTGAAGTAGTTGAGCATATATTACCTGTGAAGGGGTTAAATCAAATGAGGGGCGTGCATCACTATCCCTTCTCTGGACACAAACGCAAGAAAGACCTCTCCCAATCCATGCCGCTGATCCTGCTACAACCTCAGCTGTACCAATGCAAAAAAAACAAACCACTGTGATATATATACATGCAGTTGATGATTCGAAAACAAGTGATTCTCCAAGCAAAATAAACTAAAATGTAGCAAGTTTTACACACCAGAAGTTGAATGACAAGTGCCTCGCTCGAGACTCTGCGAAATCCTTCTCACAGCAACAAACGATCCTTCACTATCATCCATCTCAATTAAACCCTAAATCATCATTTCACCAACAACAACAGAGAGTCTTTGGATTTTAACAAAAATACAAAATTTTGAAGAATTTGGTGCCTTATGTTATGTACTCATTTCGACTCTCGCATCAATCTTTGTTTTTACAGCCACAAAATTTACACATTTCAACAAAACCAAGATTAGTTACAACTATCTCTAACTAATAAAATATATAAATATGCTTCGGGATAATCGCCTTTTAAAATAGAGAAACAAGATAAGATGAGTTAGAATAGTTGTTGTTTTCTCCATCAAAAGAATTTCTTCTTTCCAGGTGACACTACCATAATAAAATGTGGAGGAGAAACTTGATGACCCTTTTCCATCTCCAAAGTAATGGTGGGGGTCATTGTGTTGTGGGGGTGTTTGATTACCAACCACGATGCTTAATCTCTTCTTCTTCATGGCACACTTGTTTGGTCCTACGCTTGCCTTTCAGCGTATTGTTTACGCCAATAAATATGTGTTGCTAATAATGAAAAGATACGGGGGAGGCAGTCATCTGCTTTCACAGAGACCAAACAAAACTTCAGTATGACATGAAACGCTCTCATATGAGCTTGTATCCGAGGAGTTCTGGAATACTTGCATTCTAGACCAAACTCTCAATTCCCACTCTTTTATCTTTTCCATCTTATTCTGGTCCAAGTGAACAAACAATTATATGCATTCACCTTTTCGCCTTTTCCGAGCACTACTACCCCATTAAACTTTAGGGCATTCGAGTCAACTTGCAATAATCCCCAGGACATCCTAGGGGTCCATAAACTGTGAAAAATTGATTCGACCTGCCCTACCTTTACCATGCCTTCCCTCCAAATGACAACATGTACTCTAAAGTTCCAATTTCTGAAACCTGAACTCTACCATCTCTTTCCACTTAAATGAGGTTTCGATTCTCCGGGCGTTAATTGAATGTTGGTGTTACTTGTTACATAGTAACAGCATCATTATGACAAGAACGCAGGCCTGAGCCGTTGGTATAGCAAGAATGCAAGCTTGAGTACCAGACTTCCCATACTTACGTTATGATATCAAGCTACTTAGATGTTTTACTAACATTGACAAGTACGCATAAGCAATGGCAGACTTTTTCTTAAGACATTGTACAGGGAACAAGGCTAATACACAAACAATTGTGTAACCGTAAAACAGATGCTCGGGTTGATAAGAAGATTTGTCTATCAGGTAGACAAGCCCATAACATAAGATACTGGGATCAATGGGATTCGTCACGGAGTTCAAAACCATAGTGATGCCTGATGGCTAACCCAGGAAAGAGATACAATCCTCCGCAAAACAATCCAATAGCCAAAACCAGTACAGGGTCATATAATTTAAATCTATTACCAGGGAATGAAGAAAAACAGAAAACACAACACTATCACCACCAAACATAATTATTACATTTTATGTAAAGAATTTGAATTTTCCGTTCAGATGAAGAATGCACAGACCTTATAGAAAAACATCTTCTGATACACAAAGTCCTACAATAGTACAAGATGCAATTGATGGATTATCCGTAGCAACGAATGGGGTCATTGCAACCTTTCTCAGTGGATTGTTTGAAACCAAAGCGTCCTCCTTTAGCGAGATACTGTTGGTGATATTCCTCTGCTCTATAAAACTTTTTCGCTGGAAGAATTTCGGTTACTATCTTTCTGTTCAAAATCTTCTGCTGTCGCTCCAAAGACTCCAGTGCTTCTTGCTCCTGCTCAGACGTGTAGAAGTATATTCCAGACCTGTATTGTGTACCCACGTCACCTCCCTGTCCATTCAGATTTACATAGTTGTTAGAAATTTAACACTTCCTTCGGGCCATACTAAATAAAAACTGCTGAAAAGTGCAGGCAAGCAGGAGCATAAAAACAAGCTCACCAGTTAAGACTTGTGCACCATTTTTTTTTTTTGGGTGGAATTTATTAAAGCTCATACCTTTACATTTGCAGAGTAACCATATTACCTATACGAGAACATAAAATTTTCTCACTTCTCTACAAAAATATGTATTTTATTTATTTATTTTTTTGCTGACCAGGGTAATTTGGGTTCATAATTTATCCCCATTTGCCAAAATCCTTGGGGCATGTGAGTAACGTGTAAACTTCACCTACAAATAATAATAAAAGAATAGAACATAAGCCCAAGTCTTTCATAAATTTGAACCAAACTAACACTTCAGGCATATCCCATGAAAGTCATTTCCAGATCATAAATGTGATCCAACAAAGTAAACCTCAATATAAGTTCCCAAGACAAGAGAACTTGCCCATTGCATTTGCAACTCATTTGACAGTTGCACCCTATCACTACTGAAAACCAATTCATGTCCTCCTAACCTCCTCTCACTTGACACTGAACCACATTAATCTCCAGATTCATACAATCCAATGTGTTCGTTTTGCAATAAACTTACTACGCCAATCATCCATAAACCACTGTGTTTCAACTCGAAAACTAATTTAGTGAGTGCTTTTCCACAAATAGACTGAGGCGTTTAAAAGCCCTCCATTAAGAATATAACATTGGAACAATTTTCAAGCAAACCATTGATAGAGATGGAATTTAACCTCTTACGAAGCTAACTACAATGTTATTAGGTATATGACGGACTATTTCATAATTTCTAATACAGATCGCATCCTGGGATTTATCACATCAATGAATGCAAAAAGGGTGGTATGTGCATTACATACAACTAATTTGAGTGTGGAAACAGATTCTCTATGAGTTACCCCCCAAAAAAATTCAGCCTATATATAATACAAAAAGAGAAGCTCAATCTATCATGACACTGCCACCCCAACCTATTTGAAGTTCTTAATGTAAATGGCGTCCTTTGTAGGGGAACACTAATCTCCTCTTCAAACTCAGTAAGATAAAATACATGTTTCATTTCCCATATAGCTAGTAAAAGACAACGCACTACTTTAATCTTTTTAGTTCCTCCACCCTCTTTACTCTGACTTTAATTGTTTCACTTCACATGGGTGCATTTTAGACGTGAATCCAAATGCACAAACTGTACTGTCCTCACTTGCAATGCAATAAGAGCCGATTGAAACACATTGCATAAAAATTTAGCCCTCAGAAACTGACCCAGTAACACAGGCCTAGCATGTTTAACCATTGGATATGATAGTCTATATCCTATAAGAACCTCCTCCGTAGATACTTGGGAGTACTCAAATTAATGTTGTGATTTATTTCCGCGTGCCACAAAGCACAACAAACAAACTCAAAGAGAGAAAACATACAGCATTCAAAACAGCTAAATGAGTTTACCAATTGACCGCCTTTCCACATCACCAAGCTAACCTCAAAGTTTTGAAGAAATGAAGAGAGAAGAATTCAACAACAAACTCTTTTGCAACTCTCCACATGAAAAACTCTTGGCCAACTAGAACTCGACAATTAAGATGGTCAATGGCCAGGAACATACAATCCATGTAGAGAATGCCACTCTACTACGGATTCTCAAATCTAAGAAGAACCATGGCCTCAGAAGATGGAGACCTATAGTCAAACAGAAGTAGGAGAAGAGACGTATGAAAATTATTCTTTTAATTCAATATCCACACACAAATAGTACTATCTTTCTAATCAAGAGTGAAAATTTTCACCAACAGATACTAGGAGAACCTCCTTAGGACACCTCCCAGTAATTCAGTTCCTTCTCAAGTGTCCTGAACCTTATGATCAATTGCTTCAAGGTTTGCTAAATGGCCTTGAGCTGGCAAGGATAAAAGAAAGTAATGATATAGTTGTATAAACTGACTCTAAATGCAAAACAATTGCTATCCACTGACGTTAAACCACCTTGGAGATCAGCCAGGTTAGTCAAAAGTATTAAATAGGACATAGCTCTATGTAGGTACTGTATAGTTTTACACAAAACAAAGAGACCAATAGAGCTTAAGATAACTTAACCAGGTTAAGCCTGCAGGAGGCTATGTACATTGAACTTGAGCCTGGTGATTTTTGATCCTGTGCTCAAGCAGATTATAGAAGAAGATACAATGGGAACAGTCTACTATAGAGAGTAATCCCTAGTGCTGCTGTCCAGTTGTTAAGTTAGGTCTAGTTAGGTCCGATTCCATTTATTTATTTATTTTACTCTTGCGTATATTGTTTTTTTGAGTCACTCCAATAAATTGAGAGCTCACTTTTGTACGTTCAGATAGTTCTATAGAGCGGCAGCTTGCTTTCCAAATAAAAAGATCTCTGATACTCCCGTTGATACATCACTGGAAACTGCACTCTCAATGGTCACCAAACTCTAAGTCATCCTATAAGCTCACAATCTTCTCAAATGTTACTAGAGAAGAATTTCACCCCACCAACCGAATCGGAGACAACATATTATGCACTGTTTATAGAAAGGCTTTCAGTGGACACATTGTCTAAACCAGGTTATTATTTTCTTACTTTGACAGACTTGGTGAGCTGAATATAATTGTTCAATGGTTACGTCACATGAAAGAGGATGCCACCTACAAGCACTATTGGCCTTCTAACCTTGGTGTGATTCATTAAACTCTGGGACTGAGTGTAGCAAATGCTGAGGGGAAAATATCTGTGGCTAATTGAATTATGTAGCTGGACGAACTTGTTTCTTGCTAGTGATCAAAGCATTGTACAGTTAGACACATCGCTTCTAACTCACCTTGGCGTTCTTGTCTTAGAGCCTACGGTCTCTGCAGCGCTTTGGGATATAAGGGCATGAAGAATGGATTGTTGTATGTGTGGGTCTTGCAGTGTTATGGCCTTCCACAGCGGCCTCTAGAGTGGTATCCATTTCTGATTGGCTTTTAAAGTGGCAATTCATATGCCTATACCCAAAATCTCATTTCTACCTTTGGACTTTGGACTAAAGGAGATACAGTCATTCAATGAACTTCTCAAACTACGATTTATTTCCTTCCACACTCCCAAAAGGACAACAAACAAACTCAAAGTGAGAAAACCATACCACCTTCACAACAGCCAAAATGATTCAACCAACTGGCCGGCTTCCACATCACCAAGATAGCCTCAAAGCTTTTACAAAACTAAATGTAAAGAATGAATAGAGAAGAGATTAACAACCAACTCTTTCGCAACTTTGCACATGATAAACTATTGCCCAACTAAAACTCAGCCATTAAGATGGTCAATGGCCATGAACAAACACAATCCATATAGAGAACACCACTCTATGAGGGATTCTCAAATTTAAGAGTTTCTTATAGGAGCCAAGGCCTCAGAAAATGGAGAACTAGAACAACCCAGAAGTAGGAAGCAGAGAGAAAAACGAAAAGTTCAATACCCACATTCAAATACTAGTATCTCCCTAATCAGGATTATATGAACTATAATCAGGGAAAAAAATCTTTAAAACCACCTCCCACTTAATTCCTTCTCATTCATTCCCAAACGCAATGATCTATTGATCTTTGATACTGCTCTGCTTGACATAAGTGGAAACTGAACCCTCGACGGTCACCAAACTGTAAATCATCTTATAAGCACACAATATCCTCAAACATCAATAGTAGATAGTAATTTAAGCCCACAACATAATCTGAGATAACATATTATGCACTGTTTATAGAAAGGTTCTTGGAAGGTACAATGTCTGGACCGGGTGGCAACCCTTCCATGGCCATACCACATATCTTCCACCATAAGTGGCTGCCAATGTTAGAGACCTATTGGCTTCCTAACTTTGAAATGATTTATTAATCTCACTGCATAACAAATACTGAATGCAAAATATCTGCGGCCAATTAAATCAAGTAGTTGGACGTACTAGCTTCTTATTGGAGAAGTCAAAGCATTGCGCAGTTACACACTTTGCTTCTGACTCAATTGTTGTTCTCAAGTCAGAGTGCCAATAGTCGGCACAATATATTGGGACACACAAGGAAGCGAAGCATAGACTGCTATACGTGTGGGTCTAGCAGTGTTGTGGCAACACTTTCTGATTTCCCTCTAAAGTGGTCATTCATGTATCTATTATACCTTTAATCCCATTCCTCCGATTAAACTTTGGATCAATATTGAAATACGGTCAATTACTTGAGAATGTCCTCTTATGTTCAAACTTAAGAAGTTCAAACTCTCAACCATGCTTATCTACACATCCAAAAACTTCACAAATTGAAACAAATATCCCAAAATTTATCCAAACAGGCAATTTAAGATCAAAGATGTATGCCTATATCCGAGATTTAAGACTTCATTAAAATAAATCAAAGAAACATAGTTTATTTACCTGGCGATTAAGCATGGTAGGATTATGTCTAAATGAAAACATCTCAAGCAAATCCCCAAACTTACACTATTAGATCATACATCGCTCTCACAATCTCCGAATGTTTCATCGTCCCAGTACAAATATCATCATACATTGGATTATGAAACATCCCCTGACTATACCCAACATTCGTCTTCACCACTCCCTGTATCCTCTTAAATGTCAACTCCACTATTAGCAAGGCTTTTTATGTTCTTTTAGTCCCACATTAGTTGTTCATAGAAGTAGTTTAATATCTCTCTCCTATATATAGAGAGTAATATGTAACCTAAATAATCAATTCAATAATAATATTTTTCTCTCTCTAATCTATTTCTACATGGTATCGGAGCGAGTTACACAAAAATTTTCTTAGGGTTGCGATTTTTGTTCTTGTTGGTCTGATTCACGCCGCCGCTCTCTCACTCGTCTATGTTTTTGAAGAACGACGATTATCACTGTCTCTCTGGTAATTTTGTTCTGATCGCAACTTAAGTTTCCGCAATTTATTGATTTTTTGGATCCGGTCGCAAGATGCGATAGATGCTGATCTGAATCTCAGATCTGTTTGGTTTATTTGAGGTAATCGATTGTGATGGCTATCGGTGACGAGTCGAGTTCGATTTCAACCGTTTTTTCGATTGGAACGAGTGAAGATGTCAAGTCTTTCAACTTTGTTCATGATAATTCGAATCTGAAGATTACCTCACAGCTATTAGATGGCTTGAATTATGTTCGATGGGCACAATCCGTGAAATTGTTTGTTGGTGGTCGTGGAAAGATAGGGTTTCTTCTTGGCACAGAAAAAGAACATGCAAAATCAGATCCGAAGTATGCAAAGTGTTTCTCGGATGATTTGATGGTGAGAATTTGGTTGATTAATTCTATACAGCCGACGATCTCCGCTGGGTGCTTATTCACAAACAATGCGCGTCTAATTTGGGAGTCACATCGTAAGGTATATTCTCAGCAAGAGAATAATGCCAGGATCTTTCAACTTTCCAACGAGATTGAGAATTTTAAACAGGGTATTCAGACTTTGGGGATGTATTATGCGAGACTTCGATCGAGTTGGGAAGAATTATCTCATTATGATAGCTTCATCGAGTAGCCAGCTAGCGCACCAAGTGAAAAGGTTCCTATTCTACCTACGGCAGCAGATATTTATGCAAAGATTGTGGAGAAGACTCGGGTGTTTCAGTTTCTTGCAGGGCTCAATCCCGACTTTGAGTATGCACGAGTTCATCTACTTGAGATGACTCCTTTCCCAACTCTTGAAGAGGCACACACATACTGTCTCTCCGATCAGAGTCGTCGGTCACCTATGTTTCCTATCTCCGGGATCCCTTCAGAGACTTCTGTTATGGTTGATCGTTATGCTTATCTTGCACCACCGTAAGTTCCTTCACAAACTTCACATATATCATCACCTAGCCTTTCTCCGTTACCAGCGGCTTTCGGTAACTCTCGCCCCCCGAGGAAGAAGTGTGATTATTGTGGTAAGTGGGGACATCTAAAGACAATTTGCCATGCTTTGCATGGTCGTCCTGCTGGTTATCAACTCAGTCCTCAGCACACTTATCTACCGACTCTAATACACTAGCGGCCTTTCTCCGTTACCAGCGGCTTTCGGTAACTCTCGCCCCCCGAGGAAGAAGTGTGATTATTGTGGTAAGTGGGGACATCTAAAGACAATTTGCCATGCTTTGCATGGTCGTCCTGCTGGTTATCAACCCCGCCCATCTCAGTCCTCAGCACACTTATCTACCGACTCTAATACACCAGATTCTTTGGCCTTTAGTGCTCTCTCTCAGGATGAAATCAACAGGTTCTAACAACTTCTCTCTATGTCTTCCACACCGGTAGCTTCTCATGTACGTAACTTCGCATCTACAAATAGTGTTTATGCATCTCTGACTTTGCCTTGGATTCTTGACTCGGATGTAACTGATAATATGACTGGTATGTCTTCTCTTTTCTGGTCTTATACTTCTAGTTCATGGCGACGGACTGTTCGTCTTACCAATGGAACTGAAACTCCAATTGCAAGGAAGGATTGTATCCCGATCACAAATTCCCTTTCTTTACCGGATGTCCTTCATGTCCCTCAGTTGGATACTAATCTTCTTTATATTGGTAAAATTACTAGAAATAAAAACTGCAGTATAATCTTCTTTCCTGATTATGTTGTTTTTCAGGATCTGGTGTCACGGAAGATGATTGGCGGTGGATATGAAGAGGGCGGTTTTTATTTCTAGGATAGACATGCCTCTTCTATTGCTCTTCAAGCTCTCCAGTTAATGTTTATGTCTAGTAGTGACACTGTAAAGCGGGTGCTACGTTGGTATCACCGCTTAGGTCAAGGGGTGTCCTGGTAGTGGCATCTTATTTCGAGATCATAGTCATTCTCGAGTCGAGGCTTGGATTGATGTTGACTATGCAGGTTAATTATCTGATCGTCGTTCCACTTTTGGGTATTATACCACCATTGGTGGTAATTTGGTTACATGGTGGAGTAAGAAACAAGATGTTGTTTCCAAGTCTAGTGCAGAAGCCGAGTGCAGGGCCATGGCTCAAGGTGTTTGTGAGTTAATATGGCTTAAGCGTCTTCTACAAGAGCTTCGGATATCGGTCTTTCTTCTTATGATGCTCTATTGTGACAACAAATCTGTTATTAGCATTTTGGCTAATCCGGTGCAGTATGATCGTACCAAACACATTGAAGTTAATTGGTACTTCCTGCATGAGAAGCTTAAATCTAGACAGATTTAGACTCTCTATGTTTCTACTTCGCAACAGCAGATTATTATAAGATGTTTTGTCCAAGCTGGGCATGTGCGATATTCATGCTCCAGCTTAAGGGCGAGTATTAGCAAGGCTATTTTACGCTCTTTTAGTCCCACATTGGTTATTCATAGAAGTAGTTAAATATTTTTCTCCTATATATAAAGAGTATGATGTAACCTAAATAATTAATTCAATAATAATATTTTTCTCTCTCGAATCTATTTCTACATCCACTCTCCAGAAATACCCCGCACCAAATTGTGTAAATTGTTTACCCGGCTTAGGGACATCTTCGTCTGGATCTTGCGCTATAAAAGACAACAATGATGATGATGAGTCCATCTCAGAGGGCTTATTGCCAAACCCTAGTTTGCCCAACCAGTTCATGGGGCGTGTGAATTTGAGGGATGCGAGTTGTTGGGGTTTCAAAGGAAAGTTGAGGGTTGTACGGGGAGTTTGATGGTTCGTGGGAGGAGTGAGGAAGAGAGAAGTGTAGCTGCTGTAGCATTGTTGTGTTGTGATTTGTTTTCTAAAAAAAATGAAAAATTTAACAGAGAGAAGGTTTTGTATTGAGGTGGTTTACGTGTGAGGTGACATGGAAGATTGGAAGTTGGTGGCCTAGCACAAGTAATCCGACCCCCCTCACTCTTGACACTAAACCTCATCTGTCTCCAAATTCATATATACCCATGTACCACCCCTCCCCCCTTGCAGGTAGGTGGACCTCTTAAACCCTTTACTATTATTTGGGTTTAGACCCTTTACTTCTCTCTTTAAGAAGTTCCTCTAAATTTCTATTTTAGTTTATGTTAGTAATTAATAAGAAGTTTACTTGTTCTAGTATTGCTTTTCCTACAAGTACTAGAATTTATATTTCCCAGTTAGTTTCTAATTGTGCTAAGCCCATTCACCTATACCAGGAGAGCCTAAACTAGGTTATTATTACATTGTTTTGTTTGAAAGTATAGCATAAAGCTCTAGAGAATTATGTTTTAGCTTTGAGTTTTCAATAAATTTAAGTAGAATTTTCCTTATTTATTGAGTGGAAACGTGTAAATCGCTTCCGTATATAACATTTGTATCAACTTGGCATAAGAGCATAGTAAGATCTTAAGAAGAAAAAAAAACTTATTCTCTGTGTAACTATGGGCAACGAAATCGGTCAAAAAAAAAAAAAACTACGGGGGAAAAACTAGTTGTGCTTGGAACATAAATTGGAAAGATGTTTATGAAATTGTCTTCAACAATCGGTGGTATATCCAAGAAGATTAGGATATGGCTACTTCGATCCAAAATTTGGTGGATCTTTTTCAAAGGGGTGATGATGCAGCCTCTCCAACAAGTTCAACAACAAAAACTGGTGGAGACAAGCACCCCTCCGTTTATTAGGAGTGATATGCCCGATGTGTATGGGAGGAGATGCGAATCCACGCCTCTGGGACTCCTAGGCGATGCCTGGCGAGTGGGTTTCAATCTTGCACAGTCAAGGAAGAGCACTACAATATCCATTGCTCGTGTTCGATTCGGATTTGGACGATAATATATCAATAATAAGTAATTCTTGAGAGCGTTTGGGGCATCCTAGAAAATTTGATGATCTTCTAGACTTTAATGAGGTGCATGAAGGAAGACGTGATACGACATACTGAGGGGATCTCGCGCCCAAGAATTAGGGACAGCTAACCCGAGCCATGGAACAACCAGGAGATATCACGGACTCCCTGCTACAGAAGCCTTCGCAAGTTCAATGATTGATAGTGTGCTAAGCAGGCCCGTCAGCAGTAACCGGCCCAACCCATCAATGAACAGCAGAAAACCAGGCCCATCAGCAACATACAACATGCCCTGTCCATCCACAATCCACGACAGACCGAGCTTGCATGCAAAATATGACAGACCCTATAAAGTATCGAGCCAATACAGTCCCAGTAGTTGGTACCGAGCCTGTCCAGGCCCATTACGTGGGTACTGCTGATTCAGGCCCGATAACATACTAACCCGCAAGTCTATCATGTCAAGTTAAGCAAGATTGCCACCAAAAGAGCTCCCGCATACACGAATTGGGCTCCAACCGTGACCTACAGCTGCCAATCATCCAAGCCAAGAACACTGGTTAAGGTCAGAACAACACGGGTACTTTTGCCGAATCCAGACGACACAACTGCATAAAATCGGGCTCACACCCACAATTCAGGTGATAAACCCCTATCTTCCCAACAGGCCTTCTTATGGTCCAAATTCTTCTCGGGTACAACACATATTCGGTCAAAAGACTGAAAATCGTGTCCCCGCCAATATTATCAATTCCAAACCTATTAATAGGCAAGGATGGGATGAAATTAACCTTATTTCATATGATGAGGGAAGCCACAATACCAATAATCATTATGTACCACCTAACGAAAGAGAACAAGGATGCAGTCGTGGTCTTTACCCCTTAACCAAAATCGGGACCGATATCAGGATTCCTCGCCTCAGCCCTAATTTGTACCTTCTAAAATACAAGTCAAGACATCAAATTAACCTTACCTGAATTTAATGGTAAGATGGACACATACATATGGATTAGCTAAATAGAATGGAGAAAATCTTTGACAACAAAACCTATAGAGACTTGAAACAGGTCATGCTTGTGGAGACCAAATTGATTAATTATGTTCTTAATTGGCAGAATAATTTCCACAAGACACGCCGTGACCAAGGTTATCCTACCATCCAAAAGTGGTATATTATGAAGAGGTAACCGCTTAAGCAATCTGTGGCCGCAACATATGAGAAAGATAGTGAAACAAAAATATAAAACCACCGAAAAAAGTTAGTGTTGAACATTACATTGATGAATTCCACCTTCTTTATTCTCATGTTATGACTCACGAGTCTGAGGAAAGGTAAGAGCATCCACAACAGTTAAGAGGGCGGATTGGATGAATTTTGGGGTGAATCCAATCCACCCCACAGCAGTTTTCAATCCACCCAGGGTGAATTAAACCTGGCGCACTTCTGAACCGCGCGCTAGATTGAAACCCAGCGCACTTCAGAACTGCGCTTAATAGGAAGCATTGATCTTGGGACACGTGTCATCATCTTAGGCCTGAAGTGTTGCCGCGCACTTCTGAACCGCGCGTTATGTATACAACGCACTTCAGAGCCGCGCGGCTCTCAATCCACCCCCAGGGTGGATTTTCCACCCAAATCCACCCTTGGATGGATTTTTGAGTTGCCACGTCAGGAATTCACCTAGCTGCTGGGAAGGATTTGGGGTGGAAAAGAGGGTGGATTGGGAATTTACCCTGCCACGTCAGGGTGTACCTAGCTGCTGTGGGTGCTCTAAACAAGTATAAAAATGGGTTGACTTAAAGGGTACAGGATGAGTTCATTATGCATGATATATTTTCGCTTGTTGATGCGGTTGAGTTAGAAAAGTGAGCTGAAGAAAAACTACAAACGGTGCGTCCTAAACAAGCTCAAATTCCCTCTCCGGTCTAACCTACTCCAATAACACGAGCCATAAGAAAGGCATTTCAGTGTTTTGGTTGCGTCAAATCAGGTAATATGAGGGACTGCCCACAAATGAAGAAAAGTTATGCCCTCATTTCAGAGCATGTTGCAGCAGTGCTAGATTTTTTAGGGACACGTTGAAAAGGAGGTCGTGCACGCCTTGTTCAACTCTTTCCAGGTTTCAATCTCTTCAAATTCCATAACTGCCCTTTTTCAGACAAACCTCAAATCATCAACACAACACAAAGCTACAACTTTGTAATGTTTTCAGCGTAATTTTTGGGCAGGAATTCCAAAATAGTTTTGCTCCTCTTACTACTCCGGTCATCCATAAACCACTTCGTCTTTCAACTCAAATACCGTACAATTTAGTGTCCTTCTCCACAAATAACTGTTTCAAAGAGCTTATTTTCTGAATAAACCACATATAAAATCAGGCCTTTAAAAGCCCTCCATTAAGGATTATAACTAATACTGCTACTAAAAAATATGGAGGACAATTATCAAGCAAAACCATTGATAGAGATGGGTGTTAAATTTTATTTCACCTCTTACAGTTCTAATTACCATGTTAGAACATCAGCAGCAGGCTAGGTATTGCTATATTAGCGATCCAAATGATGTAAAAACTCCTTTTCAGGGTTGCTATCGCTCAAGTTTAAAAGGAATAGATAAAACGCCAATTGATTTGGCGCTACGGAAATTTTGGGACATCCCTACCCAGGAAAAGTCCATTTTTCTAGCCCTCGCTATATGTCATATTTTCTGAGTTTTAGTCTATGTGGCTGGCTAATTGCTACTGATGCTCTTATTAGGTATAAGACTGTTTCATGATTGCCGATACAGATCGGACCCTGGGATTCATCACAACGATGAACACAGAAAGGATGGTATGCGCATTCATTACATATAAGTAATTTGAATGTAGAAACAGATTCCATGAGTTACCCCAAAAACAAATTCAACCTATACTTACAAAAAAGAAGCTTAATCTATCATAGAACTGCCACCCCAACCTCTTTTTTTTTAACAAGAACGTAAATGACGTCTTTTGTAGGAGAACTCTAACCTCCTTGTAAAACTCAGTAAGATAAAATACCTTATTCATTTCTCATTTACCTAGTAAAAGACAAAACACTACTTTAACCTTTGCAGTCCCTAAACCCGTTTTACTTAATGCCTTCAATTGTTTCCTCACATGGGTGCATTTTAGAAGTGAATCCAAATGCACAAACTGTATTGTCCTCACAATGAAATGTAATGGGCTACGAGCTGATTGACACACATTGTATAAAAATTTAGCCCTAGGAAACTGACTCAATGACACATGTCGAGCATGTTTAACCATTGGACATGATAGCCTTTAGCCTAAGATGCTTTGGTGTACTTAAATTAATATTGCGATTTCTTTCCATCCAGGTGGCACAAAGCACAACAAATAAACTCAATGAGAGAACATACCACATTCACAACAACCGAAATGAGTTAATCAATTGGCCACCTTTCCACATCACCAAGATAACCTCATAGTTTTTAAAAAAATGGAGGAAAAAGAATTGAACCACAAACTCTTTCACAACTCTTCACATGAAAAACTATTGGCCTACTAAAACTAGACCATTAAGATGGTCAACAACCAGGAACAGACAATCCATGTAGAGAACGCCACTCTACTAGGGATTCTCAATCTAAAAGATTCTTAGAAGAACCATGCACTAAGAAAATAAAGACCTAGAGTCAAACAAAAGTAGGAGGACAAGAGACAAACGAGAATTTTACTTTTAATTCTATATCTGCACACAAGTAGTAGTATCTTCCTAATCAGGAGTATAAGAATCTTCGCCAATAGATACTAGGAGAACCTCCTTTAAAACACCTCCCACTACATCAGTTCCTCCTCAAGTGTCCTGATCCAAT
This sequence comes from Kingdonia uniflora, assembly GCA_014058105.1. Classification (NCBI taxonomy): domain Eukaryota; kingdom Viridiplantae; phylum Streptophyta; class Magnoliopsida; order Ranunculales; family Circaeasteraceae; genus Kingdonia; species Kingdonia uniflora. The sequence goes on along the minus strand of JACGCM010001588.1, from coordinate 665,027 downwards.
TTTATGATCTATTGATTTCTGATACTACTCCATTGACACGTCACTCAAAATTAAACACTCAATGGTCACTAAAATTTACGTCATCCTAAGAGCTTACAAACTCCACAAATGTCCTTATTAGAAAGAAATTTACCCCACTAATGGAATTTGAGATAACATATCATGCAGTGTTAATAGAAAGGTTCTTGGAAGGCACAATGTCTAAACCAGGTTCTTATTTTCTTAGTTTTACAGACTAGGTGAGCTGAACATGAGCGTCCAATGGTTATGCCACATGTAAGAAGATGCCACCTACAAAGCAATATTGGCCTCCTAACCTTGGTGTGATTTATTAAACTCCTGGACTGAGTGTAGCAAATGCTGAGGGAAAAATATCTGTGGCTAACTGAATTATGTAGCTGGACGGACTTGCTTCTTGTTGGTGCATTGCGGAGTTAGACACCTCACTTCTAACTCATCTTGGCGTTCTCGTCTTGAAGTGCCTACGGTCGGTGCAGCATCTTGGGATGTATAAGGAAGTGAAACATGGACTGTTGTATGTGGGGGATCTTGCAGCGTTGTGGCCTTTCAGATTGGCCTCTAGAGTGGTAGCCATTTCTCATTGGCCATTAAAGTGGTCATTCATGTCTATACCCATAATCTCATTTATACCTTTGGACTAAAATTGGAATACTGTCATTAACTTGAGAATTCCCTTTTATTTTAGTAGTATGTTCCAACTTTTCGAACATAGTTTTCTCATTTATCTCCTTCCACACGCCCCAAAAGCACAACAAACAATCTCAAAGTGAGAAAAACATACCACCTTCACAACAGCCAAAATGATTCAACCAACTGGCCGGCTTTCCACATCACCAAGATAACCTCAAAGTTTTTAAAAACTAAATGTAGAGAATGGAGAGAGGAGAGATTAACACTACCAACTCTTTCGCAATTTTTTGTAATCAGGAGTATAAAAACTATAATCAGTAAATTTTATTTTTTAGAGCTACCTCTCACTGAGTTAGTTCCTTCTGAACTATTCCCAACAAAATGATCCACTGAACCGTCAACGGTCATGGAATTGTACATCACCCTACAGGCTCACAATCTCTTCATATGTCCTTATCATAAAGGAATTTCACCCTATATGATGAGACAATACATAATGCATAAAAGGTTATGGAAGGGTACAATGTAACCAGGTGGTGACCCTTCCATGGCCATGCCACATGTCTTCTACGGTAAGAGGATGTCACTGGCAGAAGACTATATGCGTGGGTCTTGCAATGCTGTGGCCTATCTGAGTGATCATTCATATGCTACATTTGAACTTTGGATTGACAACGAGATATACTTATTTTACTTGAGAAAGTCCTTTTTATGTTTATACTTCCAACCATGATTATCTACACATCCAAAAACTTATCATATAATTAAAAACTTAAAAAAGAAAACAGTTAATTTACCTGTCGATTAAGCGTGGTAGGATCATGTCTAGACCAAAACATGTTAAGCAAATCCCCAAACTTACACTCATTCGGATCATACAACACTCTCACAATCTCCGAATGCTTAGTCGTCCCAGTACAAATATCATTATAAGTTGGATTATGCAACAGCCCTTGACTATACCCAACTTCCGTTTTCGCTACTCCCGGTATCCTCTGAAACGCCAACTCCACTCCCCAGAAACACCCCGCGCCAAATTGCGCAAATTGTTTCCCTGCCGCTATCATATCCTCGTCTGGACCTTGCGCTATCGAAGATGATGAGTCCATCTCAGAAGCTTTGTTGCTGCCAAACCCTAGTTTGCCTAACCAGTTCATGGAGGGTGTGAATTTGAGGGATGAGGTGGGGTTTCGGAGGAAGGTTGAGGGCTTTATGGGAAATTTGATGCTTCGTGGGAGGAGAGGTGTTGAGGATGATAATGCTAAGGTTTGTAGCATTGTTTTTGTGATTTTTATGAAAAAAAAATTTAATTAACAAAGAGTAGAAGAGAGAGAAGGTTCGGTATTGAGGCGGTTTACGTGGACGATTGGAAGTTGGCGAGGAGGGATAATGTGGTAGTGTATGCGGTGAAAATGAGTTGTGGGCATGCTTGCTACACGTACTCATTACTCAACATTATGCACCCCTCTTTCTAAAACAAAAAGAGGGGTGCATAATGTTTAATACTTCGGCAATTATGAGAATAAATACTACTTTATGCTAACTTTACAAAATCGAACCCAGGGAACAATAAATTTCAAAATCGATACCGGCAAGAGGAAAAATTAATTTTATCCCTACTAAAGTTGTAATATAACAGCAGACAAACACATGTTTTTGGGCTCCACAAGTATGAATGTCACTTCCAAAATAATAAAAAAGTGTAAAACTCATTTAAAACTATTATATCAAGTCACGTGTTATTACCATTAATTATTTAAAATTTGTTAAGAAACTTTGTCATTATATCACCAACAATCAATTTCATTTGTTAAGAACTATTTGTTATTTGTTATTTATTTTTCAAGAACATTCTCCTTTGCTCAGAAATCTGTCATTTATATTCCCCCAAATTTCACATTTGTTCAAAATTGGTTGTCATTTGTACCAACATAACGTTATCATTTGTTAAATAAAATGTTACCTGCTTCAAAATATCATATATTTCTTGCAGGCACGTGGACTTCACAAGTATGAATGTCACTTTCAAAATAATAATAATATTTTTTCGAATTATTTAAAAATATATTATGATGCCACGTGTGTTCAAATTTAATTCTTCGATGTACATATAAGGCAGACATTGTCACCATCTCATGCATTACTTATCATTTGTTTTGGGATAGTTTATCCTGCCTTGTACCAGATTTGTTATTTATAATAAGGCTATCACCAATTGTGTTACTATTTCCCATCTTATTTATGGTTAGGTATCACGTGTGGTTCACAGGAGTTCGTCTGGTTTTTGGCGCCAAAAGTGATCCCAATTCATCGAACAATTTCTTCTTCTAACTCGACCATAATAATTATAAAATCCATCCCAATTATTTATCTCAAACCGTCTGTATGACTACTATCTACCAAGTGTTTGATTAAAGCCTGGTACTCTACTCCTTGGACATGGAAGAAATGATGGTATTCTACTCCTGAAGATGGTACTCTACTCTACTCTACTCTACTCATGGAACAAACAATGGCAAATCGTCTGCGTGGCTACTACCAACCAAACTATGTCATTTGTTCAGATCAACACTGGCATTCTTTCAGATACCTATGTCATTTGTTAACAACTAGTTGTCATTATCAATACCGACTTTCTCATTTGTTCAGACTTCCTTGATATTTGTTTTACCATAACTTTGCCATTTGTTAAGATAAATAGTAACTGCTTGAATATTACAGTTGGGCTCTACAAGTAAAACCACAGGTAATGTCGTGGGCTTCACAAGTACGAATGCCACTTCTGAAATAATAATAATAAAAGTTTAAATCTTTTAAAAATATATTATCACGCCACGTGTCCAAATTTAATTCCTCGATGTACACATGTCATTATATTTTGAGATGTGTAAGGCATACACTGCCACCATTTCATGCATTTTCTGTCATTTGTTATAGGCCAATTTATCACGTTTTTAACCATTAGTTATATTGAATCATGCAGACTTTGTCACCAATTTTGTATTATTTGGCATTTGTTTAGTGGTGTTTAGTGTTAGGTAACACGTGCGATTCACACGAGTTCATCTGGCTTTTGGTACCAAAAATCATCCTTATTCCTCAAATATTTTCTTCTTACACTACGACTGCAAAGACCGTAAAAACCACAAAAACCATCCCGATTCTACACATCATGTATGTGATTGACAACCACAAAAACCATCTTAGTCGCACAAACCGTTTTCTCACAATCGTCGAGTCTTGTGTGTGTGTGATTTCAGTGGTAAATTGTCTGTGTGGCAAATTTGCCTACCAAGTGTTTGATTAAAGTCTGGTTTTTCTTTCACAATGAAGTTTGATAAAAAAAAGCAATTTGATGAGGAGAACCAAACACAGGAGGGTGGAGCCAAGAAGGGTACCTCTAATACTAAAAATTATACCTCTCGGTGTACAGGTGTAGGACTTCACAAAATATTTGGAGCTTTGCCTGAAGAGGAGAATGGTGTTCTTCGTACCACTTTCTTTGTACCGTTACTGTTGATTTATCCAATAGTGAGGATGTCAACGTTGGTTGCAGAAATATTCGATCATCATCGCGGTGATATGAAGTTCCAATTTGGGGGGACGATAATTAAGATGAAACCCATTCATGTTTGCTTAATTTTGGGACTACGTGTCTCTCCTATTTCAGATAATTTTTTATTTGTTGATCCTGAGTATATAACAAATTTTAGAATGAGGCGATTCCCCAAGAAGAAGAATACATATGGGTTGAAGGAAATTGACGGGGCCTTAAAACAGGCAAAATTGGAAAGATATCATGGTAAGATTATAATTTGGCATTTGTTTGGTCCGCTTTATCATAATTCTGCATTGTATTTGTCACCCCAAAAATTTATGTATTGTATTTGTATTTTTGGGTCATTATTTTCTAAGATTCTTATCATTATATTGTGTATTCTTTGGCATTTTTTGCCCATTCTTTTTATTTGGCATGTGTGATTTTGTTTTGCAGACGATTTTCTTCGATTAAATTTGTTTAAAATTCTACTATCCTTTCTCCTCCTGAATAAGAGGAGAAACATTGAGGTGAAGTATGTTGATCTGGTAGATGATCTAGATCAGTTCAACAGATTCCCCTGGGGTGAGCAAGTCTATAATTTCTTGTGGAGTTAAATAGTAGAGTTTGCCGATTATCGATCGGTCGCTGATAAAAAATTGGATAAAGCTTTATTACTGCACGGATTTACTTGGGTATTGATGTTATGGGTTTCTTCTCTATTCATAGCCTGAAGTTTCCAAGAATGCAAGAATCCAAATATTTGTTCCCTAAGCTACAAGGATAGAGGATGGCATCATTTAAGCGTCACCAAATTGTGACGTTTAAAAACTTTTTTGTTAACCCCAAATTGGTGGTAATAGTTATAAAGACATATAAGACTGACATGCAACAAGAACTTGCGCAAGAGGCCATGATAATCTTCTTTTATTTGCAGGAATGATTCATTTTATTGTTTTCTTGTCATTTAATTTAGGTTTCTTATCATTATTTTGTTTAAGTTTGACATTTTTTTATCTTCTTTTTGTCATTTGTTCAATTTCTATCTCTGTCATTTCTCCTGTTATTATTAAGTCCCCTTGTTGTCATCTATTTTATGCTTATTGTTATTGTTAGTTTGTTTTTTTGTCATTTCTAAATCACTTTTTGTCATCTATTTGAATATTTTAGAGAAATCACATCGAAACACCTGCAATCGGTAGCAGTTCTTCCACCACTGAGATCGAAGCTATAGTGGTTAAAGTATGATTCCAGTTGGAGGACCATGGTAAAATATTACAGAAACATAGTAAAATGTTAGAATGAATTTCGATGTTTGCAGTTAGAGACAGTATTCTACCACTTGGAGATGGTACTCTACTCCTTGGGTAGTACCAATTATCTACTCCTGAGAAATTGTGAAACGCAAGCGATAAGAAGGTGATGAGAAAGAATATGTTAAAAGGAAGAAGGCAGAGCCGAGAACCTGGCAAAAAGAGCTCCAACTAAAAAAATCAAAAGATTGAAGAGAAGAAAAAAGGTAAGGAAGAAAGGGAGAAGGCAGAAGAACATGGACAAAAACACAAGACCAATGCCACTAAGAAGAATAAGATGGCAGAAGAAGTTAATGTGCCCCTGAAGAAAAAAATTGAAGGCACGAAGAAAAAAGCTCTCATTGATGAACAATTGGATGATGTCCCACTTATCATTTTGAAATCTTTAATCCCCAAGGAAATTAAAGGTAATAGAGCGCCAAGGAAGAGACGTGCGGCATTCCCAGATATAAAGTCTGATTAAATTCAATCAATTGCAAAAAAATTGATTTAACAAGTTGCCCCTAGAGAGGGATTGGAGGTAGAAAATGATTTAAAGGTAGATGATGAAGTTTAAGTTAAGAGGGAACTAAATTTGGAAGTTATATCGTCTGAATATGGTGGTGATCATCTAGAGGTATCATCCATTTATGACTTCTTTTCATTTATTTGATTTTATTTAACATTTGTTTTCCATAATATTGACATTTACTTTATGAACTTTGTCATTTGATCAGAAGTTTGTCATTTGTTTAATTTTTTTTGTCATTTGTTCAGATGTCTTTGTCATTATATTTCCCATAATTTTCATTTATTCTAAAGTCTTTATTCATTTTATTTTTTGTGTGTGAAGTGGATGAAGGGGCCAGTAGAAGATGAGGAACCTAAAGCTAAATCTGTTCAAAAAGAGCAACTTCAAGTTGTTGAAGAAGAGGAAGTTCAAGAGGTATTTATCTAATATTTGTTTTACGCTATCTATCATATTTGTTGTGTACTACCCTGTTGTTTGTTCATTTAAATGTACCATTCGTAGTATGTATATCCAATTTTACAGATGGAGGATTCAGAACAACAAACTGTAGTAATGTATTATATTGGAAAGAAAGATGTAGTGGAAGAAGCCAATGAGGTATTTAACTAATATTTATTTGTTTTAAGCTATCCATAATATTAACATCACCTATCCATACCATTTTTAATTTGTTTCTTCTTTACCATTTGTTGTTCAGACTATGGAGGCTGCAGAGGTAGCAAAAACTGAAGTTGTATTCTTCCATTAAGAGGAAGATGTTGATGAAGCTAATCAGGTAACTTATCATTTGTTTGCTGGTAACTTATCATTTTATTTTATTTTATTTATTTTACCATATCTTGTATCACTCTTATCATTTGTAGTCTATTTATTTACAGACTAGTGCATACCAAACAATTGGTGTATCTGTCGCGGAACAGTGTAAATAAGAGGTGGTTGAAGGCAAGGATGATGATGATTGAACTTCACAGAAAAAACCAGACTCTGTAAAAATAATAAATGAAATGGCTGTTGACCAGACCAATGTATGAAGTACTTTTAAACCAGATCCTGAGTAATAAGATTTCATAACATATCTTATTACTCATTCTCATGTAATATGCATATTTATATTTTCTTATTTCATGACATATTTGTTCTAACTTATTTTAATGAAGTTAGTGATAAGAGGTTTTTAGTGCCTCTAGCAAAATACCCGCTCAATGTACGGTTGTCGAGTTGTAGCACGGATGAGTGGGATCAAATTCACAAGGAGGTTTGGGAAAACAAATATTTTCTAGGCCGAATTACGATTTTATATGAAATAAATCTAAGAAGAATGAATAAAAACTAATTATAAAACTTAATGATGGAGAGAGCTAAGGTTCGGACTTGGCCTTTACCTTTTAAAGCACTAATCAATATACAACTAGATCCTAATATCTCTACCCATCATATGTTCGTGTTAAGATACATACGATGTTGTAAAATAAATCACTAAATCTATAGTCAAACATTTAGTGGTTATGCTTTTAAGTGATGGTGAAGAGTTTCTTAGTGAATTATCAACTCAACCATGGCTAGGCTTGAATGAGTTCTCTAGTGTTTTCTCTTTCTAGATCTCCAAATCAAGTCTATGGTTGGTAGCACTTGTTTGTATCCGAAGTTATCATACACCAAACCGAAGCTTTGGTCAAGCCTTCGATATGATGCACTAACTTATCAATCGTAAAGTATTAAGAGAAAACTAATTAAAACTTAATTAACATCAACTATTGTTCATCCAAGAAGAGGCCTCATCCTAGCCTTAGCAAGGAGATTAGTCGCTCATCTCAGACTTCATCGCATTAACAACTAAAAAAGACATTAACAAAAATTAAACAAAAAGAGAAAAAAATACAATTAAATAAAACTTATGACTTTATTTCTTCTAAACTTGCTCCAATATGAGATGCCCAATTACAATGGGGGGAGGGTTCCTTTTATAGGAGAAGGAACCCAAATTTAGAAACTATACATTAAATTGTAAAAAATATTTTTACAATAATATCTTCTATTTTTACAACCAATCTCCTAATATTCTTGCATATAATTCTCTTAAGTGATGTAAAAATCTTTCTTCATGGAAACTCTTGCATATATCTTCAATATAAAATATCTTCTAGGATCTTGGATGTAATATATTCTTTGATCTTATTCTCCAAGAATATTTGTATATATATTTCTTCAATCTTGAGACCAAATATATTGTGTCTTTGACTTTTTGTGTTATGAACTGCTAGAAACACTTTTACTTGACTTTAAGAGCTTGGTTTCAAATATCCATCTCCAATAGCTACAATCAAACATACGTACATAAGTACCTAAAATTAAATATAATGGACGACTAAAATATATGTTCTGGTATATTAAAAATGTTATAATTACGCGCTCATCAAATACCCCCAAACTTATCTTTTGCTCGTCCCGAGTAAAATAAAATAATAGCCACTTTCGCAGGGAGAGAGATTATATTTAACATATGCAACAAGCCGTTAAACTCCAGGTTTAGCCTGGTGGACGAGTGTTGTCTCGTGAGGGTTTACAGCGACTATACCCGCAAAAGTCAATAATAACATTTTAAATAATTCTAGAATACACATGACTTATTTCCTTTGAACTTATCCTTACTTAGTTATGACAAAAATATATCGATGGAGAAATCCTTAAATTTGCTATTCTCCCAAGTATACCAAAGAATATTTTAAGCTTATCTGAAACTAGAGGTACTACCTCAAGATTTAAAAGAGATTTAAGTATTTTTCTTTAGCTATATTTGAGTGTACAGTAAAAATAGTTTTATCGCCTAATACGTTGTCCAGAATAATTTACTCAGTTTTTTTGGTAGTCTAGTTCTTACTGGAATAAATTCAACGGTCAGTTCGATAAGTGCCTTAGTTAATTCGTGTTCCTAGAATTTTACTCTCTTTTTTCTTTCTTTTGCAAGCCTTTTCTTTTGAGTACTTTATTTCTTAGTGAAGCCTCCGTAATAAAAAGTTTTTGGTCGATAATCCCTGCCAGTTGGCTAAGATTATCGGGGTGTGGTTCCCCATCATGACCTAGACTCAAGATTTTCTCAAGTAACATTTTCTTATGCTTCTTTTACATAGTTCATGGTCAAACTCGAGATTGGTGGTGATTTTTCATCTTTCAGCTCTTAATCATGTGAGTAGCCTTGTCGCGTGAAAGTTTTTAGAGCACATTTGGCTTATTATAATTATTTTCTTAGGAATGAACTTATTCTTAGGCAGTTGTTTCTCTTGTAGCAAACTATTCCTAACATAAATGCTAAATTTCCCTTATACTGAGCCAAAAATCTATTAAAGGTATTAATTACAAAACTACAGTGAAGTGCACGTTTTAAAATATGCCAAGTTAACTTGAATTAGTCGCTAATAAAAAGATAGTACATCTAGCTTTAGATATTCTAAAATATTATAGTGTATACTTGGTACAATTTCAAAATTTAGGCTTTTCTATAATATTTATGTCAAAGTAAATTCAGTTTAAGTGTTTGGAAATTTGTCAAAAATATATCATAAATTGTCAAAGTGCCATTATTTCACTTTTTTTCAAAAAACATTTTAAAAAATAGTTTCCTACCCCTAAACTTAAATCAAGCATTACCCTCAATGTTTGAGAATAAGAAAATAAATGGAAGAGAAAAACTGAAAAATTTCACCTGAATGTGTCATGGGTTGCCTCCCAAGAAGCTCTAAGTTTACCGTCTTTAGCCAGACTAATATACCCCCATACTTAAATGATATTGCAATAGTACTATAGGGGTACACAATATCAGCTCTGATATACTGGATCATTTAGAAATGTTATCTCTTCATCAAAAGTGTAGGACTCTAAGTACGGTTTTAATCGTTGGCCATTGACCTTAAAAATATTTTCGTTCTTAGGATCTTCCACCTCTACGGCCCCATGAGGAAAAACAGTTTTAACCATATAGAGGCCATGCCAATGGGATCGTAGTTTCACAGGAAATAGACGGAGCTTGGAGTTATAAAGCAATACATTTTGATTAGGCTCAAAGGTTTTACAAATAATTGATTTATCGTGAAAAGCTATGGTACGTTCCTTGTAAATTTTTGAACTTTCATAAGCCACATAACGGAGTTCATCCAACTCAGAAAATTGAAGCTTTCTCTTAGACCCAGCTTGGTCCATCTCAAAGTTAAAGGCTTTTGTGGCCTAAAGAGCTTTGTACTCTAGTTCTACAGGCAAGTGGCAAGCTTCCTAAAGATAAGTCTATAGGGTGACATTCCAATCGAGGTTTTATAAGCTGTTCGATAGGCCCAAAAAGCATCATCAAGACGATCTGACCAGTCTTTGCGATCAGTTCAAACAACTTTTTCTAAAATTCATTTAATCTCCCGATTGAAAACTTCTACTTGACCACTTGTTTGTGGTTGTTAAGGTGTGGCAACTTTATGAGTGATGGAATAATTTTTCAATAAAGTTTTTAAAAAACATGATTGCAAAAATGTTTCCCACCATCACTTATAACTGCTCGAGGAGTGCCAAAATGATTAAAAATAGATTTCATAAATTTGACCACAGGCTTTTGGTCATTTATCGGACATGCTATTGCTTCGACCCATTTGGAGACATAGTCCACTGCGACTAAATATAAAGGTTTCTACGAGATGAAGGAAACGGGCCCATAAAATTTATTCCCCAAATATAAAAATTTTTAACAATAAGAATATTGTTAAGGGGCATCATGTTGCGGTGAGAAATATTACCGGTCCTCTGACATCTATCACAAGTAGAACAAAAGGTCTGTGTTTCGCGAAAAGGGTAGGCCAATAAAGACCAGATTAAAGAATTTTGGCAGCTATTTTCTTGGCATTGAAATGCCCTCCACAGGCATATGTGTGGCAAAACATGAGTACTCTTTGGAACTCATTATTTGGAATGCATCTTCTAATAACTTGGTCATAACAAAATTTATACAGAAAATGATCGTCCCAACTGAAACGTCTAACCTCGTGTAAGAATTTGGTTTTATCTTGCTTTGACCAGTGGTCAGGTAATTGTTCTATTGCAAGATAATTGACAATATCGGCATACCAAGGTTGCTGTATAATAGCCATAAGATGCTCGTCAGGATATGTCTATAATATAGGGAGGAGATCTTCACCACCTTCGATCAGAAGTCGGGATAAATGATCTGCTACAACATTTTTATCACCTTTCTTATCTCAAATTTCGATGTCAAATTCTTGTAATAAGAGGATCCATCGGATTAATCGAGGCTTAACATCCTTTTTGGATAATAAATATTTTAAGGCCGCGTGATCGGTGTAAAAAATAATTTTGGACCCAACAAGATATGACTGAAATTTTTCTAATGCAAACACAATAACTTATAACTCATTCTCAATGGTGGAGTAATTCATTTGTGCATCATTGAGCGCACGACTGGCATAGTAAATAACATGAGGTTTTCTTATCTACTATTTGCCCTAAAACTGCTCCAGCAGCGTAGTCAGATGCATTGCACATCAATTTAAATAGAAGATCCCAGTTGGGTGGTTGGATGATAAGAGCAGAAGTTAATAGAAGTTTGAGCTTCTCAAAAGCTCTAGAACATTCATCATCAAAGTGGAAATCAGTGTCCTTAGCAAATAAATTGCACAAAGGTTGGGAAATGTTGCTAAAATCTTTGATGAACCGACGATAAAACCCCGCATGGTCTAGAAATGATCGAATGGACTTAACCATCTGAGGAGGTGGTAAGGAAGAAATAATATCAATTTTGGCCTTATCAACTTCTATCCCTTTGTTGGAGATGATATGCCCAAGAACTATCCCTTGTGTTACCATGAAGTGACACTTTCCCAGTTTAACACCAAATTGGTTTGTGTACATCGTTCTAGCACGAGCTCCAAATGGTGCAAACATTCATCAAAAGAGGAACCCAACACTAAAAAATCATCCATGACAATTTCGATAAATTTATCAACCATATCAGAGAAAATGCTCATCATACAATGTTGAAATGTAGCGGGTGCATTACACAATCCAAATGGCTTACGTCGATAAGCATAAGTCCCGTAGGAACATGTGAATGTGGTTTTCTCCTGATCTTCTGGAGCGATGGGGATCTGATTATATTCAGAATGACCGTCAAGAAAACAATAATGACTTTTTCCTGCTAATCGTTCAAGCATTTAATCAATGAATGGAAGAGGAAAATGATCTTTCCTAGTGATCATGTTAAACTTTCTGTAATCGATACAAACACGCCACCCGGTGGTCATACAGGCAGGGATTAATTCATTATTCTCATTTTTGACTATAGTAATCCCTGATTTCTTGGGTACAACTGGAACAGGGCTGACCCACTTACTATCCGAAATGGGATATATGATACCCGAGTCTAATAGCCTAAGAACTTCCTTCTTAACCACCTCTATCATAGGTGGATTTAAACGCCGTTGTATCTCGCGCGAATTTTTAGCACCTTCCTCGAGATTGATGCGATGCATGCACACGGCCGGGCTAATTCCCTTCAAGTCTGCTATAAACCACCCTATGGCTGATTTATGTTTTCTAAGAACACTCAGCAGTCTACCTTCCTGGTCAACATCTAGATTGGAAGCTATTATCACAGATAGAGTTTCAGAATCACCTAAAAAGGCATACTTGAGAGTATTGGGTAATGGCTTGAGGTCCAACTGGGGTGGTTTAACAATGGATGGAATAGGTAAAGTAGTTGATGGTTAAAGGGGGTTCTAGTCTAGGTCACTATTTGGATATGCTAAAAATAGGAGTTGAGTCCAGTAAATCATTAAATTCGTCAACGATTGTGTCTTCATTAAAGTCCTCACCAAAGTTTACAAGACATGATTCTAAGGAGTCTTCAGAAAATGATTTAGGGAACGAGTTGTAAACTAGGGAGTCAATCATATTCAGTTCAGCCATGTCATCAGAATGAGGGACTTGAGTATTATTGTTTACAACATTGAGTTTGATCTTCATGTCTCCCATTGATAATTGTAAGACCCCATTAAAACAATTAATAATGGTATGAGCATTAGCAAGGAATGGGCGGCCCAATATGATGGGGATCTCTCAGATAGGATTCGTGACATCTTCAGTGTCTAAAACAACAAAGTTTACGGGAAAAATGAAAGTATCAACCTTGATAAGAATATCCTCAACCAAACAAGAGATAAGACAAAGGTAATACTAATCTTCATCTTTTACAACTTGTTTGGTCAACTTTAGTAGGCTGGATCGAGGATAACACTTGTTTCAGCTGAATCTATACATATCTACGAGGGTGGCAAGTGTGAAAACTTGTTCCACTTCAAATAGCCAAACAAGAGATAAGACAAAGGTAATACTCATCTTTTACAACTTGTTTGATGCACTTCAGTAGGCTGGATCTAGGATAACACTTGGTTCAGCTGAATCTATACATATCTGAGAGGGTGGCAAGTGTGAAAACTTGTTCCACTTTAAAGAGACAAACAAGAGATAAGACAAAGATAATACTCATCTTTTACAACTTGTTTGGTCCACTTCAGTAGGCTGGATAGAGGATAACACTTGGTTCAGCTGAATCTATACATATCTGCGAGGATAGCAAGTGTGAAAACTTGTTCCACTTCTAAGAGCCAAACAAAAGATAAGATAAAGGTGATACTAGTCTTCATCTCTTACAACTTGTTTGGTCCACTTCAGTAAGCTGGATCGAGGATAACACTTGGTTCAACTGATTCTATACAGATCTGCGAAGTGGCAACTGTAAAAACTTGTTCTACTTCAAAGAGCCAAACAAGAGATAAGACAAAGGTAATACTAGTCTTCATCTTTTACAACTTGTTTGGTCCACCTCAGTAGGCTGGATCGAGGATAACACTTGGTTCAGCTGAATCAGCCAGGCATAAGATAAGGCAAAGGCCCTACTAGCTTTCATCTCTTTCAATATGCCTGTAACATTTCTATAGTTCAAATCAAGTTTCAACTTGGTTTAACTTAACCCATCTCTGCGAGTAAAACGAATGTAAACATTTCTTTTATATCAAAAACCCCACCAGACACAAGATAAGGCAATGGTCATACTAGCTTTCATCTATAACAATGTGTCTGCGACAATTCTATTTGTTTTCAGGTCAAAATCACACTACAAAAGATTCTTTTCTGCGGGTGGAGTGTCAGCAATGCTTTCCCCCACATCATCAAGAGGTCGATCTTTCAGTTTGCGGGCCACAACAACCCTACCTCGAGCTATTAATTCAGCAGTTCGAGGGCCCAGTTAGGTCTCCATGGCGCCCATACAGTTACCTCGATCTATCTTAGCTCCGCAGGTGCATCCCTTATCTGACAGAGTTTTGAGCAAGGTATCTCACTATGACTCAAGTTTTTAACTTCTTTTACAAAATATGCAATGATCACCCTTAGCATGTCAGATCGAGACACACCAGGTATTATCGCTATAATAAATCTCACCTTCAACCTCTCGTAGCGAACCTTTAACCTAACGTAATTATCCTTCTATTTAGTTATTTCCGCATCAGCCCTATCATGATAAATAACATCCGCCTCCAACTTGGCAATGTACTTCGCCGACTCCGCAAGGTTCACGGCTTCTATGTCTACTATTTGAGTACGAAGCCTCCCAAGCTCTGCGTTCAACTCTTTTCTCGCAGGCAGATCTTTCAGTAATTCTTCTTTCTTCTTCACCAACAATTTCTTTGCTTTAATCTCCCTCGCCAAAACTTTCTCCCTAATAGGAGCAGCATCCAGCTTATGCGGGCATTTCCTCAAATTCGCATTTCCTTTCTGAACATGCCCCTAAATTTGAGATACATCACTTTCTAGCTCTCTAATGCGACCTGAGAGACTAACAACGTTTTACTTCCCCCAGAACGCTCTTTAGCTTCATCTTTCTTGGCACGAGCAATGGCTTGATCCCTTTCGGCTTTAAGTCGAGCTCTCTCGTTTAAGTCATCGCACATGCGCTGCATTTCTCGAAATTCCATATCCTTGACGGGGAGGGCCGTTTGTAAATGTTCAGCTGCGGCCTCCGACGCCGATAGATTTTCTCGAGCTACCCTCAGCTCATCATCCTTTCCAATGAATTTCTGTCTTATTTGCTCCAGATCGATCCTGTATCTATGGAGATCAGATCGATATAGTTCCTCAGTTCGTTCTAGCGCCTGAATACGGTATTGAGCCATGTCGGCCTGCTTACCCTTCACAGCCAACGCATCAACCTGACGTTGAAGATTCTCGTCATGCTCTGCTGACTCGAATAAATCTTCTAATCCCTTCTTAATCTTAGAATCTTTCTCTTCGACCTGACGAGTCAGGTTGGAGACGGCTTGATTCAACTTCTCCAGTCTGAAATACACTTTTACGTATTGATCCTCTCTGTTCTTGTTTGCCTCCTTCATCCAATCGAACTGCTCCGCAAATTCCTAATTGTACATGAATGCGTGGTCCTCACGTGCGCGAGATGCATCCAATTTGACCTGAGACATATAACAAGATTTAGTACAATTTGATTCAGAAAGTATAATTCCTGTATATTCGTACTACATTTCAAAGAGACTGTGTGATTTCTAAACATCTACTTCTAAGTACTTTTTAGCTTGAAGCTTGGACCCCTTTCTCGGACGAACCCTACATGAATCTTTTTTCGGCGTACAAGGACACATTTTCAATGTCTTATTCTGTATTAATAGCGCTGGATTTTTGCTATACATTTATATCATATTTACTTAACTTAACGTTGGTATAACATGAAAATCGAACAACCTATTCCAATCTAACCTGCAACTCCGCTCACTCAAACAACATGGCTTTTGAGGTTTCTCTTTCCATGGCAAGTTCTGATTCTAGGTCATTTATCCTGAGATTCATCTCTCTAACTACCTATAAAAGATTTATAAACAGAGTCATCATATAGAAGTTTCTTCCCCACGCAGAAGTCATACAACTTACAAATACTTGTACAAAACAAATGTCTACCCTACCTTCTCACTACCACCTTCTGGGAGCTCGACATCGTCCCCTTGGTTATCAAGTACCGTTTGGGGGGAGACACCATCCACGACCCCCAACACTTCTGCTTCCTCATCTTCTTCCTCAACGTAGGTATCAGCCTTAATGGCATCCACCTCCTCTCGAGAGTAGCCATTTATCATTAAGTGATGACCTAGTCTGTCACGCTCCTCAGCCATCTTGTCTAAATTAGCCTTTGCCTTGACCTGTAACTGGCCGATCGCCACAGCGTGAGCGACCTTCAGCTGCCTGACTTCTTTTAGGGCTTCCGTCTTCGTTCAAGCCAGATTTTTCTCCAGCTCGCTCTTCGCCTTCTTCAGCTCGGACTCCTGCTCTTCTATACCGAGCCAAATCCCCTTGACAAGACGAGCAACCTGCAAAAATTATATCGACCTCAGTTAT
Organism: Kingdonia uniflora; assembly: GCA_014058105.1. Lineage (NCBI taxonomy): Eukaryota > Viridiplantae > Streptophyta > Magnoliopsida > Ranunculales > Circaeasteraceae > Kingdonia > Kingdonia uniflora. Next base: position 648,565 of record JACGCM010001588.1, on the reverse strand, counting down.
TAGCTCAAAATATATTAAACATTTCTATCTGATAATATAAACTTACCATCTAGCTCGTATCTTCCTTTCCTTGTAGAATCGCTAACCTAGCCCCTTTCCTTGACCTCTTTAAGGTCATCCATTGAAGCAGATCGCCCCTCAACGACTTTCTCTCCCGAGTCCCCCAAAGGCTCAACCCTCCTTTTCTTCCCTTGCACGACCTCACCACTTACAGTGGTACCAGAGGCTGGTAAAGCCTTTTTTATTTGTTTCTTCAGAAACTTTTGGGCTATTTTGCTCGCCGTAAGGTTCGGTTGAGTTGAACTGCCTGACCCAGGAGTCTTAGCTCAAACCTCCTCTCTACTTGTTTCCTTTTTTCCTTCATCGACACCCGCCATCGACCTAGTAGACTGAGCCTTTACAAACTTTTTCGACCTACTTTCAACTCTCTTCTTTCTACTCAGGCCGAGTTCCCCCAAGATAAGTTCAATTTCAGTCTCCTCCTCCGCAACTTCGTCCAACAAAGACTTTTTTCTTTCCACTGTAGACTTCACACCTGCAATAACATATTTTACTATCAATTATATTTGTCAAAGAAACATAATAATAATTCTATCTATGCATGTCTATACTTACTTTGCTTTACAGATCTAAATCGAAGGTCCAAAAGTTCTTCATCATCTCTTTGATGGAAATTACCCTTCACCTATATGATGTTGTCATTCCAAATTCGACCTGCTGAATTCAGATCGAAAGAACAACGCCGAGTAACGCTCGCACAGAAATATGACCCCCCACTAGCCTTAAAATTCTTCACCCATAAAACTACAGAATGTCCTTAGGGGTTATCCTCCTCACTTTTTTCTCCCTTTCCCACCTGTCATTCAGATGGTCACATACAGTTATGACCTCCCACATGTTCCCGTTCATTTGAACAGGACATGCCCCAATTGCATTCATTACCCCCTTTGCCAAATTGGTAAGGGGGAGGCTCAACCCATACTCTAATTGAGATAGGTAACACAGAAAACCCTTCGAGAGGTCACCCTAGACATCCCCATCGAAATACTCTAACGAGATTGATTCATCTATACCCCTATCTCATTTTTCTATTTCCAAATCTGCCAAAAGATAAAAATACTCTTCCCCCTCTATTACCGTACCACCCTTAAACTGCCTGCCGGAAAACTCTCCACATTTACCCCACTTTCCTCCTATAACCCCCTTGGCTTTACAAAATTCTCTGAAGGCATCAGAACCCAGAGGATAAGACACCAACTGACCAGGGAAACTTAAAAATTGCTCCAATCCTCCTTCCCCTTCGCTGTCAGACTTATTCGTCCTACCAGAGGTCGAAACCTCATTAACAGACAACCTACCCATCTTAATAACATATTCTACATTACTATTTTGACCTACACAGATGCCTCTCACGCTTGAGCTACATACAGGTTAAGGTATTTATCATTCTTCCATCTATGTATACGTATATATATTAAACATATATCTCTGATCAGTCATGCACGTATAACACATATCTTTAAACTATATAAAATCAAAGTATATTGCATATATCTCATCTAACCTTCAGTATCCGGATGAGAATCGGCAGTAGAATCAAGCTTTCCCCTCACAATACTGCTGTATTCCCACCTACAAGATCCTGAACCTTTTGCCCTCTTTAACTATTTATCGCCTTCAGATAACTCTTGATTGATTCCCCTGATTTTTTGCCTTTCTCTCTGAGTGCTTTCCTAGTTTTTTGTGATAAAATGATTGTTTGGAGACGAAGAAGAACTATTTATCCTTTCTTTCTCATGCGGCTGGCATTTATTGCTCCTTGCACGAACTGTCCTCGATTCTAGAACCAAGGCGTCCTTTCCACTCTCCATGTCAGACGCCTTGTACCTTTTCGATTAAACCACCTTTTTATCATTACAACTCCCTTCATTTTTTAACATATTTTTCCCCCTCTTTCCATATCTTTTCTTGACCTCCCCTCACTCATGGTAACTCGCACCGTGAGATGTTAGAGCTCTATTTCCTTTTTTTTATAAAACAAAACTAGAAGCTTCTACATTCACATATTTTTGTTTCACAGTCCTTGTTTATAATACTTATAGTGATTGACGTCATTTACAAAATAGTACAAATATTCAAATTTATTTAAAATGTTTGCTGAACAGTCTCAAAACAGATTTGCTCCTATTGAGGATTCGATTGACTTATATTATTTCTTTTACATTCCAGCATTTATTATATTCATAAGAATGCACTCTACACAATATCCATCACAGCCTTGGTAAACTTAAGCAACCAACATCTAATCACGTCATTCGCCGATCCTCATATCTTCAAAATCAATCTCCACTTCAGCGATCAAACCCATCAACCTTTCTCATTTTGCCGAATCCCTCATGAATACACGAAAGAATGACTCATAAAAGTAACGGGTATACTCAAGTTCTTTACTTCTGGTATCTAACCCTTCGAACTGACATGCCCTCATTGGTAACTTTGCATCGTAACCAAGGGAGCCAAAAATTCTCTCCCGCACTTCAGCAGTTTTATAGCCAATCGACCTTCTGCAGCATGACGAATCCTCTGAGATCGAGTCCGTACCATTCTAACCTTCCCTCAAATTTTTCTAGGTCATGCTATCAGTATTTATATGATTTCTCAATCACTTCCTCCTTTCACTCAGTTTTTACCTAGTATCATGTAACAGAAACCCAAAATCTTAGGCTCACTCATTATAACATATCCAATCACTAGTACACAAGTTGGTTACTAAATTGACCTTACGTTACCATGAGTAGTATCTCTATCGACCTTAAGCAGCTTAAATTTACATATTTTCTATAATTTCTATCCCAAATCATTTATATCAGCAGGAAGATCTCAGTTCGATTAGCATTACAACATTGTTTCATAACTTATCAACAGTTATTTAACCAACACACAACACATTTTAGTTCGATTCAAAGACATTTTTCTATGCACAATTTCCTGAAAATTAACTTTATTCATATCAAATATAGTACATACGATTTATAGATAACAAGTTTTCATAATGGAATATACCAGAATGGTATCCGTCTAGTACCGACCTCTAGGTACTTTACAGATAACAAGTTTTCCTTGTTTGTTAAAAGCTACAGGTTATTCGGGCACGCAGAGGAATCATGTATTCAAGTTCTTTTTGCTTTAGTGATTCTTTACCCTGATGGAACGAAGACATTGGAACCAACAAAGATCTTCCCTCATATGGCTCGGTTGAAGCCCAGTCGAACTCCAAGCAAGGGCCATGCTAGCAGTAGACTCAGTGTTGGCTCCCACAAAACAAGGGGAAAGATCTTCTGAGGGCAAAACCACGATGGAAATGCTTCAGCTCAATCCTCCATCTCATTCTCCTCCTCCACTACCATCACCATCTCTTCTATAACCACCACCACCGAAAAGTTGGTAGAGATGAAGAGGGCCCAACATTAGAATCGATGGCAACACAAGAAATCAGCATATCTGCCCCACAGATATACCTTTCCCTGCATATGAACCCCTAACCCTGTCTTCCTCAAGAGTGCGGAAACAGGCCCAACGTTCCTTTCCTGTTAAGACGAAGACATGAAATCTCCACTTATAGTAGAAATCTTCCTCAGCTTCAACCGCTTCCTCTCCCGACAAGCCTTGGTATGTCGGAAGAACAGGGGCTGGGAACGCCATCTCTAAGGAATGGTCACCAATGTACTTTAACTTCAACCTCTGCACTTCAGACGCAATCCTCTCTTCAAGAGCCATACTCCGAGTTTTCACCATCTCAGAGAAAGTTACACATGCAAGAATTATTCCAAAGAGTTGATCAAGGTACTCTTTATATAACCCTACCTTTATTTGTGTAGGTATGTTTTCCCAAGCATCATCATTTATTACGGACTCGTCTATTCAACTTAAACCGTCACATGCATCCGCATTATCATTTTATACCCATCACTTCCTAATATCACATAACTTTCACCCAGTCAAACGCCATCATTGCTCCATTTTAAATTTACAACTTTACATATCCTTTCTCAACCAAAGTAACTCGTGACTTCGGTTGTGAGGGGCCGATTATAGGGACTTATCCCTTGATCTCCCTCATAATCGAGCTCATGCAGTTTGATTTACCTCCATCTCTGGCTCACACAATTTTAACACTTAACATTCTAGTCAAACATTCTAACCAGCCCCACGAACTACTCAAGAACGTGGGTCGAGCTAAAACTGGAAAATATTATTCAGCCAAGACACCTGTCTCCCACGAACTTGTCAGTTATCCAGTTAAACACCATTAACCATATTATTTGGAAGACGTGCTCCAGCACGATGAAGAGTTGTAGAAAAAGCCTATATAAAGAAAAAACTCTAAAAGAGACAGAGACCAGAAGAATTACTTAAACTTCTTATTTACGAGATCAAATGCATTTCTATATTCTAAAGATCACTTGTAATAAAGATATCCACTCAAAGCAATAAAGAAACTATTACAAAAATCTACCATACGAGGTCGTGGTTTTTTTACCCATTCAGAGATTTTTTACGCTAAAAACACTTGTTTCAATTTCTTACTTTATATTAGCATACTGTTACAGGATCATTGGTGTGATAGCTAATTCCTAATCGTATCGAGCTACCAAATTTGGCCATTACACATCCATTAATGTTGTCATTTGTTTTTGCTTCTTTTGTCATTCTTCATCTTTGGTCACGGTCTTTTTAAAATGTTGTCATTTGTTATATATATTTTATCATTTCGCATTTCGCATTCAACATTTATCATTATTTTTTATTCCAACTATCTTTTCAAAGAATTTGTTCTTTTGTTCCTATCTTGTCAAGTCGTTCTGAGATGAAAAGATTGTTTAATACGTCACATTATTCTATTGCTGTTGATATATAAAGTTGACTCCAAATATGTGAAGTTCTACTCCATAATTATTCATAATGGATCCAGGCTGACCACGCCATCTATACAACCACCAGCCTGCAAGGGAGAAGTGCCAAACTATGAAAGTTGACTTCTCAAGGAGGGTTTTTGATTTTTTTATGAAGTTTCAATCAGTTATCAAAGACATTGGCAGTAGGATGGCTGCTAGTTTTACAACCATAGATTCAAATCTTGAGCACATTGTTGACATAGTTGAATCGCTAGAGGAGAGGTTAGATCTAATTGAGGAGAGGTTGCCCAATCTTGAACCATAAAATTACCTATCTTATGTAATGTTGATGTTCTGTGGAATTTGTAGTTCGATTATTATTGTTTATCATTTGTATTTCAGCTTTAAGCATTTGTTCCTAAAGAGTTTAGGCTTCTAGAGCAAACAATTAATGTTACTAAAGATAAAGAATATTACACTTCGCTCATACATATTTGACTACTTGTTAAGATCTAGAGATTTTAACTTGGACAAAAAATCTTGCAGCATCTCCATTCTGACCTCGGAGATCCTTAGTTGAGTGCAAGTTTCATTTGTAATAGTATCTAGGAATTGATTTCTCCCTTGACCATAATTTATGATTTGTTTTGCCGTTAACGATTGTGGCCTTTTAGAATCATCGGGTGCAGACGACTCCCGAAACCAAGTTTTGAATAAAGAATGGTATTGTGAGCATTGGTAGAATCATCTACTGGACAGTTTAGAGACTTTGTAAATGAGACCACAATCACACTTTTTCACCTTATCTACCCATGCCCAAAAATTACACCCACCAAATTTGTAAACGCATTGACAGAACCAGTGGTTAGGGTTGAGGCTTGTCCATGAGAGATGAAGATCACAATTTTCACCGTACTAACAAATAAGGGCATGCATCATTGGTAGGGAAGTACATAATGCTTCAGAACTGGAAGCAAGTGTCCAGGTTATGTAGTGAACACTCTATGGTGGGGATAATTTACAGCAGGAAAATGATAAACTATTTATAAAGAAATGAGAACAACTTATATAAGGATGATATTATCTTTACGATGACAATTAACTTTCATTATGATGATACCGTTGGTCACAACAAATGCCAAATGCTCTGCTTTAATTATGACAGTTTCTTTCCTTTACAGTCGATGTGATAAGTCAATCTTTATTAGATGATTGTGACAACTTAGCTTAAAGTTAACTTTGATTACATTTACAATAAACAATCTATCCCAAGCATCCACGTTGGTAAAAAAGTATGTAATGATTGAGAATTGGAAAGAATTGGAAGCAAGGGTATAGGTTATGTAGGGAAATATGTAATGCTTGATAATTCACACTAATAAAATGACAATGTATTTATAAAGAAATGACAAATACTAATGGGAGGATGACATTGAATTTACGGTGATAGTTAACTGCACTAAAATGTTACTATTTGTAAGAATAAATGACAAATTAGCCGTTTTAATTCCAAGAGCTTGTTTCATATATAGTCGATGTGACAAGTCAATCTTTCCAGGAGCATAAAAGCAGTTGAGTACAAGAGATGCAAAATATGTATTCACAACAACCCAATAATATCATCACCACCACGACCCGCAGTTCTTTAATTTAAACCCTACACCAACGCCAGACCTTTTCAAGTTAATACACCTATAAAGATGTTTTCATTTCTTTGATGATTTCCAATTCATTAATATATTTTACCAATCCGAATAAGAAACCGTGGAATAATTTCCATACTTCGTTGGATATATTTGGGGAAATCTCGTCTGTGGTGACCGATTGTGCGTCTAGTGTTTTATATGATCCACAATTTCATTTGAACAACTTGCCTCCTCAACCGCTGATATTTAGGGAGTTGCCTCATGGGTATGGAACTTCTGACTTTGGGTGTTAGATGAGAGGGAGGGGACTGGAGGGGTTTATCAAGATGGTGACAGAAGGCAGTTTGAGAACTTAATATTAGATTTTAGGTAAGAGGTGACTGTGAGAAGTGGAGGAGTAGAGGCTGAGGTGAGGACTGAGGACCAGACCAAGTGAGGAAGTGAGGAGGCGTTGTTTGATCTTTGAAACTTTAAAGACTTGTTGTTACCCTAAATGGTAAAGACTTAAAGGGTTGCTTAAATATAAAAAATTACAATTAAACCAAATTTCTTAAACAGGTCACGGGTTGACCCGAACTACGTAGGCTAAACCATAACCCGATCTATTTATTAAATGGGTTAGACAGGTTCGGGTCAAATGACCCGCAACCCCTTTAGGCCAAACCAAACCCGCCAGAAATAGGGTTGGGTTGGGTTGGGTCGGGTTGGCAGTCACTTTACCAGCTCTATAGGGAAGTATGTAATACTTGATATGTCACACCAATAAAATGATAATGTATTTAAAGTGAAGTGACAAATACTAATGGGAGGATGACATTGAATTTACGGTGACAATTAACTGTACTAAAATGATACTCTTTGTAAGAACAAATGACAAATAAGCCGTTTAAATTCCAAAAGTTTCTTTCCTATACAATTGATGTGACAAGTCAATCTTTATTACTTGATTAAACAACTTAGCTTAAAGTAAACTTTGATTACATTTACAACAAGCTATCTATCCAAAACATCCACATGGTTCCCACCACTCTAAACCGTAAACCCTACCACGTGTGATTCAAAGTCCCAATGCAAGGTATTCAATTCTCCCAAGTATAAAACCCTAAACTATTTTTAGTTATATATTCTCAACTATTCAAACCCTCAACCCTAATTTGTTTTTCAACTTCTCAACTATTCAAACCCTAAACTTCTTTTAACTTCTCAAGAAATGTCGTACTCCCACTTTACTCGATTTAGCTGTGCCTCTTCCAACACCCCTCGAGATTAGTTTGAGGTGGTAGGGATTCAGGAAGAACAAGATGATGAACGCCTCTTCACGTTGAATTGAATTTTCTTAATAGAAAAGGATGGTGAGAAGGCACAACTGCTGAAAAAGCATTACGAAGAGTTTAAGAAGAAATTAGAAGAGCTCGATGAAATGGATAACGAACTGTATAAAATTATAAAAAAGAAAAAAGAACGTTCTAAAGAGTTTAAGTTCCATATCCGCTTTTTGGAAGATAAGCTCTGCGCTCTAAAGTTAGACCAGGATAAGCACAAGAAACTATGGGACGAGCCGGCCAGTAAAATTAGTTGTCTCAAGTGGAAGATCAAGGCTATAAAACGTGATCAAAATTCCTCAAGTGAGGAGTTGTGAACATTTGTATTATTTTGTTTTAGTTTTTTTTTGTTATTATTTTCCTTGTATGAATATTTGTTTTGTTTTATTTCGTTCACTTTTTAGCTTTCAAATAGTAATTTTCATCTAATATGAGGAAGACAAACATGGACAGTTCCGTCAGAAAATAGTAATATAAGGGAACCAAACAAATGATAAAGGCTCCATGAACAATGATAGATAAATGTTGAACTTAACAAAACTGATAATAAAATTTCAATAGGCAAATGATAAATTATCTGTTAAATAATGACAGTTTAGGAAGGAAAAAATTGATATATAAGATACAAACAAATACGAAATTCTATTGGACATATGACAAGTTGATGTGACTAGTAATAATACTTGATTAGACAACTCAGTTTTAATTCTCATTGATTATGACTTACGTGTACAACAAGTAACGACGGAGCCAAAGTAATAATATCTTCCAGCTTAAACTCGTATCTCCATCGTAATCCCAGACACGCGTGATTCAAAGTCCCTTCCTAATGCATTTAATTCTCTATTATATAAATCCTAATCTAAAATTAACTATTCTCAACTCTTCAACTATTCAAACCCTAAACTATTTTGAATTTCTCGACTATTCAAACCCTAAAAGTGTTTTCAAATTCTCAAGAAAAATGTCGCACTCCACTCGATTTAGCCATGTCTCTTCGAACACTCCACTCGATTGGTTTGATTTGTTAGGGATACTGGAAGATCAACGTGACCAACGTATCTACAAATTAAATATAATATGCCTAATAGAGAAGAATGTCTCCCGCGAGAAGGCATAAATGCTGAAAGAGCATTACGAAGACTTCAATGTGAAATTAAGAGAGTTTGATGAAATGCATAAAGAACTGTATCGAGTTATAGCAAAGAGAGATCAGCGTTTTGAAGAGTTCAAGTTCTATATGCGCTTCTTGAAAGATCAGCTTTGTACCGTAAAGTTAGGCTGGAACGAACACAAGAAACTATGGGAGGAGTCAGCTTTTAAGATTAGTTGTCTCGAGCAAAAGATCCAGGCTTTGAAGCGCGATCTGGAATGTTCGAAAGGTGATCTGAAATCTTCAAGTGAGGAGTTATGAACATTTATTTTTGTTTTTAGTTTGCTTTAAGTTTTTTATTAGTTTTTTGTGGTGCTTGTTTCCCTTGTATGAACATTTATTTTGTTATATTTCATTTGCCTTTTGCTTTTAAATAGTGGTTTCCGTCTGATATGAGGTAAACAAAACAATAACATCTTCGTAAGAAAATAATAATATAATAGAAATAAAAAAATGATAAATTCTTTATGAATAAATGACAGTTCAGTAGTAAATAATGATATAATGGAAACAAACAAATGAGAAATTCTTTATGAACAAATGACAGTTTAGTAGCAAACAATGATATAATAGAATCAAACAAATACGAAATTCTTTATGCACAAATGACAGTTCAGAAGAAAATAATGATATAATGAAAGTGAACAAATAAGAAATTCTTTGTGAGCAAATAGCAGTTCTGTAGCAAATAATGATATAATAAAAACAAACAAATGAGAAATTCTTTATGAACAAATAACAGTTCAGTAGTAAATAATGATATAATGGAAACAAACAAATGAGAAATTCTTTTTAAACAAATGATAGTTATATTTAGATAAATGATGATTTTAACAAAACTAACGATAAAGATCATACAAACAAATGATGCATAGAGTACCCAAAATCATCAGCGCAAACTGATTGCAACATCTTCATCTGGGATTACAGGTGGCTCAACACTTATTGTAAAAAATGGTGCTATTGTCGGACGTGTATTATCGTCGGATGGGATTGGCAGAAGCTTACAAGAACAACGATTGTATATATTTTTTTGACACCTACTATAAATTCTTAGTTTGGTGACCAGACCAGCCATTTTTTTGACACCTACGATTATGGAAGGTTTCGTGCATTGGGATGTTCATTTGTCGTCACTGAATTATTGAGATTAGGGTCCATAGTACAGACAAGACGATCAAAGTAGTCGATTATTCTTGCATCATCGACTGAGTTTGTGCCAATGCCATTTACGTCAAGTACATCAGCCAACCAAAGGAATCCATGCACATGACCACTTCCATGATTTTTCCATTCATACCGAAACCAATGATCTTTCATGGGGAGTTCTATTTTAAGAAAGTATTTCAAGAAAAGATCTACTCTTGTTTGAAAGAACTATGAAGCCACCAATGGATTTTTATTTAACAATTGAGTTTTATTTTATCGACAACATTCATGTTTCGAAACTTGTTAGTTAGGTCTAAAAGTTGAATTAACTTTGGCTATTGCATGTCAGTTGTACTCACTATAAGAAATATTATTGGTGCGCCCAACTGTTATACCATGGCGGTAAGCTTTTTTAGCTTTATGAACCAGTATGCACAAATTACACGGATACTCTTAGAATAATAAGAAATGTGATGCACCAATTGCCAATTACCAAAAGATAACATCTCTTTAATGTCTTGTATCAATAATTGTCCATCTCTTAAATTCTTTTGTATGTAGACGTTACCTAGCGCAAGAGTACGCCATCTCGAAATTGGGTTTCAAACAAAATAGCAAAATCAAGAATCTTTAGTAAATCTACCGTCACTATATTTTATTAGAGACTTGGATTCACGCACCTTGGTCGCGCTTGTCACGCCCCAAAATCCAATAATCAGTAGCTAGACCAATTACTGAGATTCGAGGATGTGCAGGTCGGGGAATCCAACCGATTCTCCCCCACAAACGACCGAGCCATAGACAAGTTCAGGCTTAGCCATTCACTTTGCAATATCATCAGAGTAAAATGAATAAAGCGGAAGCAAAGATATATATATATCTCAAACTAAAATATACAATAATAACTCGAAATAATAAACAGAGTCAAAAGTTGAGAGCATACAAGATATACTAAAACCGAAACAGAAGCTATAGCTGCAACACTGGAACCAACACGGCGGAAGCCTTAGCAAAACCAACAACTACTCTGCCTCTGAAAGGGGGGAATAAAGCGAGAGTGAGCAAAACCACTGCTCACTAATGCCCAACGGAGCTAAATAACATACTAATATAACATGTGCAGAGAAAGAGGAGAGATGAATGAGATATAAGATGTTCTAAAGTACAGTAATGTATAAGTGCATGATAGAGTGTAGGAGGAATAGGAAAAGTGAAGAATAAAAATATGAGGAATATGCTGTGATAATGTGATGATATGATATGATATGATTCTAGAATTATCCTAATGTGAATGTTTTATGATGTTATTAATCCAAGAACTAGATCCTGTAATCAATGTATTGGGTTGATCAGCCGCTAATGCATAATAACCTTAACGAGATCTCAATTGGTTACAATGGGTACGATTTTTGTCAAGCTCGACCACGCTCAAAGATTTATTACTTGATCACAGTGTTCTTGGCTTTGTAATCCACAGAGCCAGCGTCTGAACTTTATTTGCACTTATTCCGAGGACTTTCAACCTCACAGAGGATAAGATGGAGACCAATGGAAACTGTCTCACACCATCCCACACTCCCGAAGGGTAATAGGCATGATAGTGTCCAGCCTAAACTTCACTTAATTATTTCAACCCGATGTAGGAATCCTAAGACCTATCGAGGGTTAGCCGATGTAAAGCTTTATTATGTAACTGATCCCGCTAAGTTAAAAGAATACAAAAGCCCACTCTGCAAACAGATCCTAAGGATCAAACACCACAGCCGCCAAACCCGACCAACACACATAGGATAACCCTTTCCTAAGAGAAGGGCAAACAATCCTGACCCAACAGCCACAACCTGGCCAACATACACGAAAGATAACCACCTGCCTCAGAGGATGGCAACAAATCCTAATACAGATGTAAATAGTGACTAGTTAACCCGTCATAATATCCAAACAACATCAGTCTCTACAAGATTGAAACACAGAAGTCAAGGATAACCATGAGAATACCACACAATGCACAACTGATAAAAAGATAAAAGAGGACACACCCTACATGCCTAACAATAGGAAACAGCAATACTGAAACGACAATAACAACAAAAGGAATAATATAGTCTAAAACTAATTCACAAACACCTCAATGCCAATTGTATAACTCTAACTAACACAGGTTATACTTGTAGAAGAATTTAGCAATGAAGGGACACTCGCCTGATATAAAGTTCGAATCCCAGCAAAAACCACGATCTGTACTCCAAAACCTAGTTCCGCCCCTCGGCAATCGGAACACCAAAAACTGCAGAAATCAAACAATCACAAGAACAATCAATCAATCAATCAATCAATCAATACTAGAACCCGACAATAAACCCAACCAAATAATCAAATCTAAACCACCAATCTAGAAAATTAGGAAAACTAGGGCGAAAGGGAAAATGGGAAAACTTACAGAAGTTGCGGAACTAATGACCGGGAAGTGGTAATGATAAGGAACAGGTGATAAAGATGACAGAAGGTGGAGCTGACGATCCTCTCTCTAAACTCTCTATCCAAAGCTCTCTCGAAAGCCCTCTCTCTCTCTCTCAAGAAAACTAACCCCAAAAGGAAAGAGAAGAAAGAATAAATCAAACAAGGAATACGATGGTCGTTTGAATGAATCCGAAAGTCGTTCGAACGACTAACACCTAAAATGGGTTGAAACCCTAGAAATATAACAATCGTTCGAAAGGTCGTTCGAACGAAAACATTCGTTTGGGCCAACACACCAGGAGAAATGTCAATACGTTCGATAGATCGTTCGAACGAGAACAGGGTCATGCGAATGGTTGAAGAAGTTGTACGAATGGACGCAGAAGTTGTTCGAATGACTAAGAAATCTTGGGAAAAATTCCAGGAGATAGGTAGACTCATTCGAACGAACATGAACCTCGTTCGAACGACTCTGAAAAATCCCAAATCCTCTCAGATCCATGCGAACACCCACAACACAGAAACAACCTACAAAACACTAGCCGAAACAATAACAATCCTAAGATGCAAGACTCTATATGATGCAATGAATGATATGAGATGGACACTGATGAGTGAAAAGGAAGAATATTAATAATAATAAAAAGAATTTTGCTGGACACTACTATACTTATCTTAAGTCTGCTGTTCTATAAGGAAATAGAGCTGGAAACACCATTACAATATATCCAAGAGTAAAGAACTCATCGATTACATTGGTTGTGAGTGACATATGAGCCGTTGTCTTATCATTCTCTACGGCTCGGAGGACGTTTGTTATGCATACATGTTGATTGGGTTCAATGGCATTCACAATAGTTCTTGCTGTCTCAAATTCATCGATTTGAAAATCCTCCATTTCAAACTTAAGCGGTCCCTTAAAATCATTTTGAGGGGGTGTAACAGAAAAAATTGTATTATGATCACATGATAGTGTATCTTGAACATGTGGAAGGTTATCAAGTATATTATCCTTTAGTAATTCTTGCAAGGATTCACTATTAATATGAATGTTAGCATAGTAAGTGTCATTTTTCTTTAGCCAAGCGAATGCTTGACACACATACTCTCGTCGTACTCAAAACTCTTTGCTTCTATGTGTTCTGACTCTGTTCAAAATTAGGATGGCTGATAAATCGGATGGTTTACAAGGGAGAGATGTTATAATCGTATTCAGATCTTGCACAAAATTGATGGCATTTCCGCTATATACTGCTGCCCTTTGACACGATAAATGAACATCATTGGATGGATTCAAGTGATGTGAATATGTTCAAGATTGTTTAAACATAATAGTTCTATGGAAACACTCTTGGGATCTATAAAGTTAGCGGCACTAAACTTTCGAGGTAGATCTGAGGCTGGTTTATCATCAGAGCATAGAGTGCAAGAAGATGATTTTATCTTAATATCGGGGAAGAATTGATGGCAATCTGGACAATCGGTCTATTTCATTTATTGGCATGATTTTCTTAGAATTTCACCACCTAGCATCCCTAAAGGTGCTAAAGTTGGTACTCGATCGATAGTAAGATTTGAAATTTCATTAGTCTCCAAAATACTTGTTTGTACAGTTGGAACTTGATCTTTAATGGGGTTTAAACTTTTGCCAATCTCATGAATTCTTGGTCGTCCATATAAGTAATTGTCCTTTGATTGATCGTAAGTGTTATGGGTTCGTTGATAACGATTAGCTTTCCAGCGAGCATTATGTTTTGTTAGTCTAGTCGTTCAATTGCCCTCAGTATTTTCTTCACGAGCCCATCTTCTCTGTACTGAGTTTTGGGTTCGTTCAGCCATAACTTATTTCGAGGTTTGTAACATCCGAGATGCTCTTCTTCGGGAAGACTTACTTTGGTTTCGTTGTCATCTTTCCCCGTCACTTTTTCATGCTTGACGAGCTCATTGTGAATCTGAAGAAGTGGAAGGCATAATCGAGACGAAGTAGATAAAGAATTACGAATGTTTAAAAATTTTAATGGCTAGTATGTTTGCGTGCTTTCTAAAGCGTAATTATGTAGTTAATGGTTTTTTTCGGCTAGATAAAATATATTGTATACAAAATTTTAGTGTTAAATGCAATATACTTTGAATCCCAAAACAAAAGTCTATTTTATATGCAATATACTTTAAAGCCCAAAACATAAATCCATGTCAAAAAGTGTTATGGTTTTGTGTCTTTGATCATGGGCTATTTTAATATTGTTTGGACTATACGAGTACTTCTGTATACTTACTTGGGTACATAAATCCTAACTAAAGTTTCTACAGGTGGTATGTAAGGTGTAATGTATCATCTATATTACAAAAGTTAAAAAACACATCAAGTAAAAATCAACTAAAAACTAAAGAACTGAAGCTGAAAAACAAAAATAAAGCTATGCAAAAGTTTTAAAAAGTGTTGTAAGAGTAGGGATGGAAATTTGCCCCATCCCGCTAGGGATCCACCCCGCCCCACCCCGAGCAGGGAAAATTTGGTACGAGCTAACCGGGTATGGGGGTGAGGATGGTATAAGCTACCCAAAATCCATCAGGGATCGGAGCGGATTTGGGACTGCTAATATAAAATTCGTTATCCTCCCTGCATCCGCCCCATTAAATATCAACCTTATACTTATACTATTATACCCATTAGATAAGTTAGATTACTAAAAAATAGAAACCCTATCGAAGGCATTACAATGATAACAGTAAGCTCAGAAGCTCTCAAATCCTCTTCTCTCACTGTATCTCTTCCCCTGTGGAATTAATGGTGGAATCAATTGTTTGAGTTTGACAACAACAAGCTCTTCTCCTCTGTATCTCTGTATCTTTTAACAACATCAATTTGTTTGACAACAACAGTCAAATCAAATTGAGGAATCAAACAACAAGCTCTTCTCATCTGTATCTCTTAACAATATCAATTTGTTTGACAATAACAGTCAAATCAAATCGAGGAATCAAACAGCAAGCTCTATATCCCAAGAAGTCAATCGAGGAATCAAGGAAAATCAAAATCGAGGAATTGGGGAAAAATCATAATCGAGGAATAAAACATAACCCATGACCATATTTTCTCAATCCTTCTTCTCTTACCTATTAACTCTGTTTCTCTCCTTTTCCATGACTTGTAAAAGATTTAAATCTCTGGGTACATTTGATACTCTATGGGAAACAATCTACAGGAGAGAATGAGGGAACAACTTTGTTGATGCTATCTTTTCTTCTTCTTCTACTATGGGTGATGATGTCATGTATTGGAAGAGGCTTTATTGTGAAGTTTCAAAATTGGGGTCTGTTAGTTGTCTTAGGTTGGCTTGTGTGGATGATGGGGTGGAGAAGTTTCCAAGTCCAAGAGCTTCTCACTCTCTTTATTTTGTCTCAAATTGTTTGGTCTTGTTTGGTGATGGTTGTGAGGGAGGTTAGTTTATTCATATACCCATTCTTTGATTTTGATTTTCATACTATATGTTTGATTGGAGGTTTGGATTGTTGGTTATGATCTACTTTTGGTTTCCAATTAAGATGATATATGCAAAGACTCCATTTTTAATGAGGCAGACCATTTATTGTGATAATTAAAGGTTATTTTCCCATTTATTATTGGAATATTTGATTCAATCTAGTATGGTTTTGAGTCTATTTTTAAATCTCTTATAAAAAATTTATATGTTCTAGTTTGTGTTTAGTTATTTTATTCAAGAGTGCTATTGTTGTCCCATAAGAACCGTTTATTACTAATGATTCATTGTGCTTTAATCAAATCATAGATGTTAAGTTTGTCTGAGGGATCTTGATTGACTTTAGCTACTTGTCATGACAGCTTCTTTTGTTGTTCCTTTTGTTATAATTGACATCCATGACATTATTGAAATAACAATATGTAAATCGGTTGTAAATGTTTTAGAATCTTTTACTCTCGTGGGATCTCTATGGGATGCGATATAGTGATTTGTTCTTCATCTATTCTAAATTGATATTAGTAGCTTCCTGAGGGCATTAATTGAGTCATACCCTGGAAAAAAAATTGTTCATAAGTTAAATGGGGCGGGTCTGGTATTGAACGTATTTATGTGGGGCAGATTTGAGGATCCCCACTTAATTTAAATGGGGATCGGGGTGAGGATGGAAGGTGGGAACCTAAGCGGGGATGGGGATAGTATTGGCTCCCCTTCCCCAAATCCTCCCCATTTCCATCCCTATGTAAGAGAGAAAAATATAGAGGAGAAACAGAGAATTAATTTTCATAGGGGTGAAAAATCTTAAGTTTCTCAAAACTAAATCAACCATCAATCATCAATCTCTACTAAATCAAAGTAGATATACTAAAAGGGGAAAGCGTAGATTGGGTTACCTCTAGCAAGTTCAATCATTAATCCTTCATTGTTCTCAATCGATCGTGGGCATCTCTTTTCTCCACTATTTATGTGAACTTTTAACAACTAAATTGAATCGCGACAACTTATCCTCCAGTAGAATTTTTCTAATGTAGAGGCAAGCTGGACCTTTGGTTAAGGGTTTAAACAACACTAATGACAACAGGGATTTGAAGATTGTTGCAGAGTCTTTTTTCTTAGGATATGGGGTGGAGTAAGAGACCCTTTTTATCTTGGGCTCTTGAGTGAAGTGAGAAGATAGAAAGAAAATATGATAAATAAAGTTTAAAGAGATTGAACTACTGATGAGCTTTAAATAGAATGGATAAGCTGTTCGAGTATAATTTTGGTTTGTTTTGGTTTAAGTTCATACAATTTTGGTGACAGTTGAATTTCTAAGATTGTAGCAATAGGTAAAGGGCAAAACTAGAAATAAAAAAGCTTCATTCGGACTACCACCTAACTGTTTCGTAACCACCAAACACAATTTTTATCCCATATCGTTTGTAAGTGACCTCCCTATGGTCGATCGAACTAAAGTAAATGTTCAATTTGAAAGACACGTCTACTTAAGCACAATTTTGAGTTTTTACTTTATTTTTTTGTATACATTTTTTTTAACGATATTGTGGGGGATTGTTGGGTATATCTCTAAAAAGAAATACCAAGCCCATGAGGATTCTAACCCATGACAACTAGGTATGGGTAGCTTATGATTGGTCTTAAGACATAGTCCCACATTACTAAGGAATTGAGAATTTGAAGAATTATATACTATCTCACCTTATTGTTGGTTGTAGACATGTATATGTGAGATGCATGTGAGTATGTGAGTGTGTGGGTGACTTTAATACCAACACTCTTACACACAACTCTCGGGTGGTTCAGTGTATCGGGCCAGCTCGGGTTTGAGATTTGGGATTTGGGCAATTGGCTCTTCCCGGCTCTGGGGCCCATGGGTCTTCTATTCTTTTTGGAGAAATGTTTTTTGGACTTGGGCTTGTACTTAACAGTTTAAATGAAAACTAAACTAGCTGCTTTCGATCTTTGACACCGATTTAAATTGTTCTCCGAATTTGCTTCGTTAAACCAACCTTTGAGGGCTTAGTGGAGACCGTTTCTCCCCTTTTTCATCTCCCATAACGTATACGTTTTTGCCTATAAAAGAACTACTTCTCTGCAGTATTTTTCACAACTCAGAGCACAATAATAGTTTTCTCTCCGATTATCCATCTCTATTTATCATTGTTTATCGAAGCTTTCATAAATCCAAGTAACCATAATATAAGCGCAAAGATATGTAGTGTCCCAGATTTTATTTATTTATTATTTTATTTTATTCATTTTGGGTCCTCATACGTTACTCTGCATCTGCATATATTACTAAGCATTGTGCATCCTCATATTATTGTATTTATCTGGTTTTGAGTTATTTTTTCTTCATTTTCTGTGTTTCGGTGGTTTCGGTTGTTATTGGGTGGATGAGGTTGAGTTGAGGTTTTGGGAGCCTGCAGTTGGCTTGGTGTAGTTGTTGTTGTTTGTTATTGTTGTGGTGTGGTATATGATCCGAGAGGGATTTGAGGATTTTCCTTTGGGTTTTCATCAGTTTTCGCTCAAGGGAATCTTTTTGGTTTTCTGAGTTTTTTACCAGTTTTTGCCTGTTGTATTTGAACAGACTTGTTTCTGTTCGAATAGATTTCTATGTGCCTTGTTTTATTCGAACAGACTTGTTCCTGTTCGAATAGAGTTCTATCTGCTTCATTTTATTCGAACAACACCTTTCTTGTTCGAATATATTTCTTTATGGTTCTGTTCGAATAAGCTTTTTTCTCTTCGAATAGACTTCTACCTGCTTTGTTTTGTTCGAATATAAATATATTCTATTCGAGCAGAGGCGTGTTTAGAAGACCAAGTTGGGTCTTTTCACGCGATTCTTGGCCGTTGATCCCTTCCTCGAGATGGGTGTTGTTTTTAGGTTTAATTACCCATTTTATTTCATTTCTCTCTCTATCATTCGACCCTCACTCTCACTCTCTCACTCACTCTCCAATTGGAATCCTCCCTTGCTCTTCCTTTACGATCATTATCGGGTTGATCTTCGCCACTTCTCTCGATGAGTAATTCCCCTACTCCTTTCCATATCGTTGATTTGATTTCGTTTTAGGGTTCCCTTATTGGGTGGATTTAGGATTTGTGATTTGGGTGTTTGTTGAGATTGTGGAGTTATGTTTATTACAGGTGTTGGTTTGTTCATGTTGGTTTGGTTGTTGGCCGGTGGTGTGGAGGTTGGTTTGTCCTGTGATTTTTATTTTTGTGGTTTACCCTTTATCAGGCGAGTATCCCTTCCTTACTAAATTTCTCCACTAGTTAATCTGTGTTAGTTAGAGCGTTATACATTTGGCATTGAGGTGTTATATGATTTAGTTATAGTCTATTTTTGGATTGTGTTGTATCTCTTCCTTTATTAGGCATGTAGAGTGTGTTCTCTTTTGTCCCTTGGGAAGTTGTGCATTAGTGTGGTATTCTCGTGGCCTTGTCCTTGAATGTTGTGTTTCAGTCTTGTAGAGACTGATGTGGTTTGGATGTTGTGATGGGTGGTCACTGTTTATCTGTGTTAGGATGTTTACCATTCCCTTTGGCAGGTGGTTGTCCTATGTGTGTTGTATTTGAATTGTTTACCATTCTCTTTGGCAGGTGGTTATCCTATGTGTATGTTGGCCGTGTGGCGGCTGTTTTATTTTGATCCTTGGGATCTGTTTACAGTGTGGGTTTTTATATTCTTTTAACTTAACGGGGTCATATTTATAACAAAGCTTTACATCGGCTGACCCTTGGTAGGACTTAGGATTTCTACATCGGGTTGAAATAGTAGGTGAAGTTCGGGCTGGACACTATTATATTTATTACCCATCCGGGAGTGTGGGATGGTATGAGACAGTTTCCTCAGGTACCCTTCTTATCCTCCGTGAGGCTGAAATCTCTTGGAATAAGTGAAATAAAGTTTGGACGTTGGTTCCGTGGGTTGCAAAGCCCAGAACACTCTGATCAAGTGATAAATCCTTTAGCGTGGTCGAGCTGGTAACCCAATCGTACCCATTGTATCCAATTGAGATCTCTTTAAGCTTATTATGCATTAGTGGTTGATCAACACATATATTCATTATTGGGTTTAGTTCTTTGGTTCTTCATATCATAAGCATCCAGTCGTAGGATAATTCTAAAATCATATCATAGCATATCATCTCATCATCGCATCACTCCAACTAATCTTAATTTTCCCTTCTCTTATCCATGCCTTACTCTATTCCTTGCTCTACTCTTAACATATATATTACTGTGTTTTTAACATCTTATATCTCATTCACTTCTTCCTCTTTCTCTGCACCGTTTTATTAGTAGATTATTTAGCTTGGTTGGGCATTAGTGAGCCGTGGTTTTGCTCACTATCGTATTTTTCTCCCCTTTCAGAGGTAGAGTAGTTACTAGTTTTGCAGAGGGTTTCAGTTGAATTTGGAGCCGGTTTTACAGTTGCAGATTCTGTTCTGGTTTTAGTATATCTTGTACGATCTCAGCTTTTGACATTGTACATTATCGATATATATATATATATATATATGCTTCCGCTTTATTCCTTTTACTCTGATGGTATTGCTATAGTGAACGACTAAGCTATTTCCTATTAACAATGTTCTTTATGGGGGTGAATCTTTGGATTCCCCGACCTGCACGCCCTGGATGACATGGTTTTAGATATGCTCTAATTATTTGATTTTGGGGTGTGACAAGATATCTGAACAATTTCCTTCCCTGTAAAGGGAAACCATAGTTTACATTACGCCGATTTATCCTGGGGGCGACGTGCCCTCTATCTGTATGTTTTGGGGCAGTTGCACGAAACGTTTAAAGGATAAAAATCTAGTACGCGACTTGGCCACTCCTTTCATATCAGTTCCGGTTTGTTGCAGCTCCTACTTATATGTTCATGCTTGTTGTTATTAGTTTTCCAGTTACCTCCTTATATTACATATTGATGGAAACGAGGTAAAATAATTTATTTACAACGCTGATGTAGGTTGTCCCATGCAGTTCTTATATACTAAAAGTGGAACCTTTATTTACATATGATAATTTAGCCTCCTTTGGCCAAGAAAAGGATCTTGAACCTGACAATTACTTTAACTTATCCATATTATAACCTGATTTCATGGTATTTTGAATAGATTAAGATCTTGGAACTGATTGTTGCCATTACTTTGTAATTGTAAATGAGATTCAGCTTGTTTATGCTATTTGGCTTGCCGATATTTGAATGAAGAGAGTGGACATCTTCAGGAAAAAGCTCTGATTAGCTAATCCATGGGTGAACTAGATAGCTACCGCCATATGATGATAGGTTGGGTATCGTCTCCACGAAATCACGTAGACAGTCATTTAGCACCCTGTTGGGTCACTCTATCTCTAATTAGTTTTTTATTTTATTTTATTTAGTAAGATATTAGAGGGGATATTTGATTGAGGGCTTAATTGTAGGAGATTAGAATACCCATCTTTAAGAGGAGTCATGGGGAGTTGGGTTTAGTTGGTGAGATTTGAGAGATTGTATTGAAAATTAATTAAAGAGAGGGATTTAATTTGTGCTTATTATTGATTAAGAGTTGTTTATTTAGATTATGTGTTAAACGCTTCCGCAAAATCTAGTTTCATATCATAGGATAACTCTACCTGGTTTCAACTCAATTGGACTAGCTATTTAACAGGTTACAATCTCTTTTCTAAACTAATTGGGGAAAAGAAGGACCCCATTTTGGTCTAAATAATTATTATGAGTCCACCTAGCATAAGCCCCATACCGCACGAAATCTGCATCAAACACTTTTAATTGCTCGACGTAGCATCTAACAACCAAAAACTAATCCTTTTCACTTTTCTTTCATAATTTCATATTTTATCCTCCTTAAATCTCTCCACCTTCTCTAATTTCATATTTTAACCTCCTTAAATCTCTCCACCTTTTCCTCCTTTTTTTAATTGAGATATTAACCCTTTAGCCTAGTCCAACCCAGGTCAATACAGCGAATCCGCCTAGCATATGCCCCTTCCACACTAAATCTATATAAGACTCCTTTAAAATTACTCCACATAGTATCTAACAGCCACATCTCAACTTTTTCTCTTTTCTCTTTTCTCTCATTTAATATTTTATCATCCTCGAATCTCTCCACCTTCTCATTATTTATTTTTTGACATATTAGTTCTCCAAGTTCACCACAATAAAAGGAAAAAGCGTGAGAAATCAAATCTCTACTCGAGAATAAGGAAATCGCCAAAAAACTACGTCGCATAGAGTAGTTTCCCGCCCATATTTTCTTCTCCTTCAAATGTTTCCTCCTTTATTCTTTTTTCCTTAAAAGTTTAAGTTTACCTCCTCTAATTTTTATTATGATTATCTCAATTTCTAGTACTTATATCAGAAAGATATGCGAGTTCGAGAGGGTGATCTAAGCGATGATCCAAATATTTTTTGGAGAATCAATCGATTACTCTAATATGCCAAAAATAGAGATAAAATTCATTTCTCATGACGAAACTTATGATTTTATAATAAGTATGCAAGAAAGCTGGGATTTACTATTCGAAAAGGCTACACAAAAGGAGCTGCAAATGGTGAGTTCAAAAAGAGAATATTGCTTTATTTTAAAGAAGAATTTAAGGCAGAGAAGGAGAATGAAGCGCATAATAATCCACGGGCTACTACACAAAAAAGTTGTAAAACAGTGTTACATATTATACTACAAGATGGGATGTGGCAGGTTATGAGATTTATAGTTGAACTTGCAGAGGCGTCAAAAGTACATTTTTTAAGATCACAAAGGAAGATTTTATCCCAACATGTAGGCAACATTTATTTTATGTGCTATGGATGACCCAACCCAACGCAAGCTTTCTCAATTATAAGCGCTAAACACGGAGGTGAGGAATACTTACCATTTACATTAAAATATTGTGATAAATATTATTAGATAATACGACAGGTAATTTATAGAGATAGTTATGCTCAATTTATGTTAAATCATTTTAGATGCATGTAAAAGGAAAAATCATTTCTCAATTAAAGGGTAAAATTCAACAACTTGTATTATTCGATTATGAATGTTTAAAATAACACAAGCAAAATATTCTTATAACAAGCACTATTGGAGAAGTAGAACAATATTACTACTTAATGTCTTTTGAACTTCTTAAGGGCTTCTGCACTGCTCGAACATACATTTGGCTGACCAGAGATATAGGGGGTATGTTACATTAGCTTTCAGTGCTTGGCTCCACCGTAAAGACATGTCTATATAATTTTTGACATGGGTATAAAACAAAGGCAACACATGAAGTGCTGGGTTAGGGGGGTTATGTTGTACATTCAATCACAATAGTTTAATATTACTTCTTATATGTATGATGTATGATTTGATTCATGTAATACTACTGTAGCAATGCTCAAGGAACTACGATTTGGTTATTCTCTTTCTTTGTCCTTCATAAGGAATTTTTATTATTTAGTACTTCTCTTTTATGACACAATACATTTAAATTCACATATGCTAATGTACAAGCTTTTGAACCCATACTATGCGCGGCTACTTAAGTTCATAATTTTTAGAACATAAATTTAAAAGATAATAGATTCTTCAGTGACCCCTATCTAATTTTTGGAGGAACACAAAGCCTTTGATTTTGATTTAAATATTAATCCTTGGAGAAGAGGTATTTGATGTACATAGTTGTAATATCACGTATATTTTTATTTTTTATGTTTTTATCCATACCTATTATTCATGCATCATGCGTAACCATTTACATCATATTAAGTCATGCATCTTAGATTGTAGTTAGTCAATGCCTTTTTTATCACTTGAGGTCATGTCTTTTCTAGCTTGTACATGCATGGTTTATCTAAGTTTGAGGCTACCGTATTATAGAATCACTCTAACTTAACAATCTATTTTTAGAAGATAGAGTTGCTGGTATCTTTTTAGCTAGAGTGGGGGAGAGTCTTTGGGAGATAGGTTGATTTTGTGGCGTGAGGAATAAGAGAGGGAAACGGCTTGTGGTAGAAGAGAACTCTATCTTCACTTCCTATTTTTATCCTCCAAATAACATCACAACAATTACTCAATTCTTGAGCTCATCAACCTCTTGTTTGCATCACCTCGTCCATAAGTGTTTTTCTCCTTAAAGCACCCATCTCCAGCCAGCAGTTCTATAAAACACAAGCCTGGTATCCTTATCTTCTTTAGAGAAAGTTACTATTGTTCTAAAGAGAGAGAGGGAGTTGCTGTTATTCTAGAGAGAGAGAAAAAAAAAGGGAGTTGTTGCTGTTCTAGAGCAGTTACTATTATTACTCTTGCTATTGTTGGCTTCCTTGCTTGTGATCGTATGCTCTTGTTGTCGTTGTTATCCTTGCTGTTGCGGTTGGTCTGGTTTTCATCCCCATTAAGGTTCTTGTGTATTGCTAGCTATTCTAGAAAGTACAGAGAGGTGCTACCATCATCGATTACCTGCATACCAACACCTCTTACCAATCTCAGCTACCTGTTTCTAGATTATAGGTACTGGAGTTGGCATCGTATCATTGGTAGAGCAGAGTTAGCTTTTGCGGGGATTGGATAATCATCGAGTTTTATTTAAGGCGAGTTTACTCTCCCTTAATATCTAAGCTTTTATATTTATTAGAAATGTTAATAGTATGTACTTGATTCTAGTTACTGATATTAGGTTACTCATATTGTAGATGACTGGGTTATTTAAAATGGCGTTCTTGACATGTTTTAGATTATGATTAGTAAATCCGAGTATCTTATGCTTATGCTTAAGAGGAACTTAGATGTAGAATTAGTGATACGTGGTTTAACCACTATCAATTAGAATAAGTTTAGATATTATAGTTATCACATTATTGATATAACAACTTTGTCAGTTTAGTTTGCTAGACATGATAATGGGATTAGGCACTATCTATTTGGGTTTATCTACGTGATCCTCGTGGCTTCATCCTTGGATACTAATAACGTAGTAAGATCCTAATATATAGTTATTGGTTCCATGTAAAGTCGTTTGGGCAGTATTGCCTTCGTAAGACATGATCTTTGGTTTTGAGCTTGTCAACTTAGAGTTTATTATCTTTATTAGTATTATAATTATTCTAGGTGTACTCTGTGTTCTCATGGCTTTGTCCTTGAGTACTGTCGTGAATTCGATAGCTGATACGGGAACATTGGATTCCGTTATTGAGTATGGTTTATGTTTTGTTATTCTTTTGATGGGCAAGAAACGAGGACTGTGAACACTGTTAATCTTAGATTGTTTAGCTGTTTGTTATGAACTGGTAGTTTATCTTGAGTATACAATCGATTGTTGGTGTTAAGTATCTGATAGTTTTCTTTACGATTATTGACTCATCATGCCGTGATACTTACTGTCCTAATGATTCATCGAGCTTGCAGAGCTACTTCGTTAAGCTTCCTTTTACTTTGCTGTTAGCTTTAGGAAATCATTCTAGCTTGAGAGTTGTCGTGGCTTTATCCTTGAGTGTCAAGTTGTTATTCGATGTCTGTACTGTCACCATTGATGTTAAAACCTAGTGGGATTCTTGTCCATCTATTTTAGAGAGTGCATAGCCGCTAAGGAGTTGAGATTGCAAACTTTATTCTTGGGGATTGTTGACTACTTATTGGAGACATGTAGGTAATCCCATGTGCACTAGCTTGCGTCGACTACTATTGTACTTAAGCAATAGATAGTAATCATGTCTGCATTAGGAAATCATAGAGACTCCTTAAGTTGATATCTTATATAATGAGGTCGGATACATAAACCAACTCTAAATCGGCTAACCCCAGATAGGTTACTAGGATTCCTAGCTCGTGTTAAAATAGTAGGTGAGTTTGGGCAGATTACTATCATAGCTATGGTACTCATCCTGGAGTGTGGGATGGTATGAGACAGTTTTCCTTTGGTACCCATCTTATTCTATGTGAGGTTAAAATTCCTTAGAATTACAATATAGTGAGGGCAACTAGGCTCATTGGGCTAAAATGCCTGGAACACTCTAATCAAGTGAAATATCCTTAGTTTGGACGAGCTTGACAAAAATTGAACCCCTTGTATCCAATAATGATCTCTTTAAATATCTAAGTCATACATTAGCGGTTGATCAACCAAATCATAGGATGATTTTTCTTAGTGCCTCTCATTAACTCGGAGTGTAGTTTATAGTCTTAGTATTTCTTTGCATCTGGCATTTTAGTTCAATAGATTTATTAGGTTTGTTGTACATCTCGATTTGGCATATTCAACATCTTTAGTATATATCATCTTATCACCTGCAAATTCATATCTCTTAATATTACTATTATCATCTCATTAGTCGATATAATTGTTCAGCTATTTTGAGAAGTTTGTGAGCTGTGGTTTGCTCGCACTTACAATATAAACATTTCAAATCTAGAGATGCAGCGGTTATGGTTGAGGCGATCCTATCAAAGAGCTAAAGCTGAAGGCTTGATTCTCTATTATTATTTTTGGATCATAGATTTGATGTACTTGTGAGAGTTTAAATTCTTGAGATTGTTTGTCTCTAACATGTTGAGGTTTGCAACAATTTATTTAGTATAGTTATCATTGTTCTTTTTTTTTGTTCTTTTATTCTTATTACTCTATATTGTGCACCAGTAGATTATTGAGCTTAACTTTATTTTAGTTTGGTTATCATTGGGGACCTGTACGTCCTTAAATTTTATTAATTGGTTTACTTTAATAATTATTGGAATTTTGGGCGTGACAATAGTTATAACAATAACGTATTAATTGCATACCAGTTATTAATTATGTATAAGCAGAACTCATAGACATAGATCAAATTCTTGCGTATGGGGAATTATCATTACATGAAATACTATCAATAATGTGATATAAACCAAAAACATAACACAAATAAATGTAACAATTTCACTTAAAATGTGGAAGGAGAAAAAAAAATGAAGAACTGAAACCTTAAATCATCCAAATATGCAATGACTACATGTTAGCAATATTGTTAAGACAAAAAAAACATATCACCTCTTCCAAGACATTAGTTTCCATTATCATCAAAGGCTTCTTCATCTTTAAGTTGGCTTTAAAATCATGATGTCATATCTTGTGTTCCATCTCCTTCCCTCCTGGAATTTGTTAGGTTGTTGCATAAGCCATCATCTTTTACATTACCACTGTCTAATGGTGTACCCTCTATGTTTTTCATGTTCTCATTTGGTTTACCCTTCAAATTCTCCATATGAAACATCTCTTTCCTTAATCATATTTCCTCCAATAAGCAACAATGTAGCTTATGATCTGAAAAAAAAAAGGATCAAAATAACCCTAAAAGTACATAAATCTTTTACAATCCTGACATCAACAAACAATTTATAAGAGGCTAAGCATTACAAACAATGTTAAGACAAAATGAGCATATCACTTCTTCCAAAACATTTGTGTATAAACCCTCTAAAGGATATGATTCCATTACTAACTTGGCTTCTTCAACTTTCGAGTGGTAGCATATCCTTCATTCTCCAAGCATATCATGCAACTCCTTTGTTGGGGCAGTTGCGTTAAACTTCTTCCTTTGGATCGTCTTCTACCTAATAGTATACCCTCCCATTTCTTCCAAATTCCCATTGAATTCTTGAATTGACACTTATTAATTCTTGCTTAATACCTCCATCCTCATTCATACTTCTGAAATAAAATTCCAAATAAAAGTTTAGTTTCCTAGTAAATCTTGCTCTCTTCTACTACCTAGCTATGAACATAAATATTACTTCAAAAAAAAAAAAGAGAATAAATATTACTATTTTTATATTTACATGAAATAAAAAACTTTTAAAAAAATGTGACTTAAAAGTTTCTAAACATTATTATTAATATAACTTGTCTTAGTTGTGAGATATTACTTTGTGAATTTCCTAGTGTCAACTTTAGTAAATAAAGAGATCTTGGAAGACCATTATCTAATTATAGGATAATAAAATTTTAGTTTCATTTTTTAAAGGCATAGTTTAATTATCTTTTGTAAAGATAATGGAAAATAATGATAAACCATACCGTGGAATTTTAGGATTTGCAACAGAGATTCCTAAAGGTAAAATGTCCTTACAACATTCTAAAAACAATTGAAACACAATCAATTTTTTTCTTAAAAAAAAAACAACTTTAAAGGGTAATACCTCATTAAGATCACCCCTTTTGAACCTCAGGTAACTACACTCTCAAAATGAGTGAGAATAACCTTGGAGCGGAGTTTGCCAATTTCCTTCACAAAAACAAACTATACCAAAATAATACAAATAAAAGCAACGCAGAAAGCTAAAGGATCCAACGTAATTTATTGTGTTGTTGCTAACATTATTTTCATATATTTTCACCATGCTTTGCAATCAGCGGACCCATTTCGAATATGATGCATAAGCCAATCAATACTTCAAAAGAAGAATATGGAGGATGTAAAATATATTGGATTAATAAATATATTTATGCATTTTCAACTAAAAAGCCTATCTTAAAGCTCTCAAAGTTAAATCTTTTTAGCACAGATATCATAAGATTCTTGTAGTAAGGCTAATGTGAACTTGTAACGTTATAGTTCCTTTATTATGATTTATAACCTTAATAATCAAACAATAAGCAAAATGATTCTAAGATAAAAAGAGTGCGGAGAGATATTTAACCTTTCACATCTCAAAATCCTTAAAAGATTACAAAGATTGCAACCCGACTTAAGATTATATTCCTTTGACTCGTCACCTAAAGTTATCCATACATATAATAATGGTTAATTAATTTGCTTTGTGCTCCCCATAATCCACAAATTCTCATAATTTCAAGATTTAGTTCATCAAATTCTCATACCATGTTTGTAATGGCCTAATTCTGTAAGCTTGAAGTGGCTTGAAATTAGCTCTTACACTAATGTACCTGTGACAAAAATCTAATAGAAAGCAAGAAATGACACAGGTGTTTAGGTAAAAAATCACAATGTCGGGCGAAGGATTTTTGTAATAGTGACGTTTATTACTTGAGGCTGATATCTTATTACAAGTGATCTCTTGACTTAAAAATGTTTGATCTTGTGAATAAGAAGTTGGAAGTTTTAAGAATCTAGAAAATATAGTTTTCTTGGTGATTTCTCGTATAATTTTATGGTCCTTGTCTATTTTGGAACTTCTTCTTTATATAGGCCTTCTCCGTAGTTCATCATCATGCTGAAGCATGTTCTCCAAACAATATGGTTTATGGTGGTTGACTAAGTAACTGTTGAGTTTGTGAGAGACAGGTGGCTTTTACTTGTTCAGGTTTTTCTGTTTGAGCTCGACCCACGTCTTTTATCAGTTCGTGGGGTAGGTGGCAATGCTGACTGAAGGAGTCATGTGGAGAATGCGTGGATCTGACATGGAGGTAGTTTGAACTGGAGATAACTAAATTTA
This sequence comes from Kingdonia uniflora, assembly GCA_014058105.1. Taxonomy (NCBI): domain Eukaryota; kingdom Viridiplantae; phylum Streptophyta; class Magnoliopsida; order Ranunculales; family Circaeasteraceae; genus Kingdonia; species Kingdonia uniflora. The sequence continues at coordinate 619,025 of JACGCM010001588.1, read as the reverse complement.
TGTAAGATCGAGCGGTAGGCCCCTACAATGTTTACACCCAAATCTCTTGCAAATCTTATAGCTAAAAATTCAAAATGAGATCACAGCAAACCCAAAATTAAAATTATAGATGCCCATTAACTCAACATAACAAATAATTTGAAATAAACAACAAAAAAATTCATCCAAATACTTTGAAAGTACACAATTAAATAATTTTACAATTAGAAAACTAGGGGATACCCTTTACCTCATAGGGCTAAACTTACTCAAGATGCATCCTTACAACCTGCAATTATAAGAAACCCAAAATTATAAGAAACTAATATAACATTATATATTCCCTACAATTCTAATAATTTTGTACCAAAATTTCTTTTTGGAGTAAATAACTTACTCGAGATACAATAAGATAAAATGGAGTCTTGACACATGTAATCGAAAAAGAAACATAAAATCAAAGTTATAGATTTAATACAAAACTCATCTAATATTGACCTAAAATGTGTGCTCTTACAATCAGAAAAATAATGCACAAAGAATACCTATTTTGGATGAACTTCAAATTTCTTCAATCAGTCTTTTCTTGGTCACCTTTTGGTGTTTTATTTGCAGAGAATAAAAGATGGAGAGATATAGAGTTGGAAGTTTTCCTTTAACCCAATTAAAGTGTCAAGACTTTCATCTGCTTTTAGGCGTGAGTGGTGCTTGTCTTAACTGGGTATACATACATAATGAATTGAAATACTCTTGAACCCCTCTCTTACTTCTGAACCCCTCTATTACCTTCATCGCCATCTCTTCCTCTACCCCCTCTTTCCTATTGATCCCTAATCGGATGGCAGCTCACAATCCCTTTCATGTAAACCATAAACCACCTTATGATACTTCCTGCTTAGCTTCTAGCTCCTCTCCTTCTTCGCAATCTAAAGAGATGGGCTTTCCTTATGAAGAAGATACTTTGTGTTCTCAACTAAAATCATAGTATAATTTTCCTGATGATGATAATTTTATTGATCTAGATTTTGATTTCTCCGATGATGATAAACAATTATGGTATCACAGCCTGTTCATGAAAATGATGTCATTTTTCAGATTTAATACTTCTACTATCCCGCCTAAATTACAAACAATTTGGGAGTTACCTCATCCTATTTTAGTTGAAGTTTTAACTCATGGTATATTTAAACTCACGCTCCAGAGTAAAGAAGATGTTTTCGCTGTGCTAAGAAATGGACCTTGGTACTTATTTGGTGTGCTTATCACTCTACAACGCTGGTCACCCCTTATGATACCCAAAGATGTTAAATTTAGCCATGTTACCTTTTGGATTCAAATCAAAGGTCTTCCCCCTAGTTTAATTACTGAAAAATTTGCTAAAGCTGTAGTGACAAAAATTGGGACATTTCTTCAGTTTGATCGCGAACATACATTGAATTATGAATGCCATAAAGTATTGCGTGCACAAGTTCTTCTTGATCTTAACAAAGCCTTTGTTCAATCCCGGACTATTGGTATTAGAGACGGTGCTCAATTTCATCTTCAGTACCAATATGAAGGGCTTAAATGATTTTGCTTTTACTATGGCAAAATTGGTCATCGCGAACAACACTGTAAAAATGAAGCCATCTTCCCTCAAGACTTCCATCCCAACTCTATGGATTGTCGGCACTACTTTTTTGAGGCTATCATCGCCAAGATTGATATTATTAAGCTAAGGCGAATGCAACAATAATTTGCTCACCAAAAAAACCTTCCTCCACCTCTGGTTCTGGTCCTCCCTATTGGGCCTCCCACGCTGTCACCAGATAGGGTCTTTACTCTGGCTAAATGAAAAAAAATGACACCGACAGAACCAATGCCACTTGCGGCTGAACCCTCTGACATTGTTACAGACCTTCCTACTGCAACAGGGCCAAGTGTCACTTACCATGCTATTCAAAATTGGCAAAGCTTATTTGACAATTTTTACCCTAACAATTTGGCGGTGGTTTTTCAATCTGCAGCTCCGCTGCCACGTGCCAGCCTTATAAGGGTTTTTAACAAATCCTTCTCCTCCTATGGACTGGACCGGGTCTATACCTCAGGATTTTTACCTGGCTGCACAAGTTCTTTCCTCTCTTTGCTCCTTTAATACGCAAAAATTATTTAATATTTTTAATTCCTCTTATATGGATTTATCTCACCATCTGGTCACATGAGAAACCTGTGCAAGGTCACAACTTAGATCATTGTCTTCTCTTACACGTTTATTCCTTCTTCATAAGGCTTACGTTACCACTATCTACAATTACACAACGTCTACTCTACCTCCTCTTAACCATATCCCTGCAATGATGGCTCCTCCTCACATTGCTTCTAAACCATGGTTAGTCCCTCTTCCCCAAGCAGCTTCTCCGTATAATACTCCTTCTGGTACAAATTTAGACTTATAAAATTTTCTTGACAACCAAATTAAACAAAAAAACCATGATTACTCCACTCTTGCGGGGTTTAAGTCATGTCCACCTTTTTTTTACCCTATCTACGTTGCCCTACTTGTGGCCTTTTCTCAACTTGATTTGCCAAGCATGATTTCTTTCCTAGAAAGTTTTCTTTCCTACAGTTTATATGGCCTTCCTCTCTCCCTTATATTTTATGTAAAGCTCATCCCTCAAACCTATTTTTACTTTGTCTCCTCTTATCTATTTCTCATGGATCACCATAGAGGCTGGGGTCGACATTTAGTGTATCATGCTCGTGGTCATTTTGCTCACAATTCCTATTCTAGGGGAAAGGCATGCCACCCACACCCACTTCTCCTCCTACCTGCATGCAAAATGTACAGATGGACCAAGCTTCTACTTTGCCACCCAATTACCCTAACCCTAATATCCCTCTAGATTCTCCCACGGTGACAACCACCATCGTACCAAATCCCTTTGTTACTGCCCAATCTCAAATTTACCTTTTTATGCTAGTATTCCCATTGCTATTACGGTGTTTCCCATTACCATTGTATTGCCCTACTTTGGGGCACCTCAATTTCAACTTTTATAGCTCCCTCCCCACCTATAGGTCCACCACACCGTGTTTTTACATTTGAAGAACTTATGCATAGTGACCCAGCATCTATCCATATTCTGGTAGGCCATGGCTCAGGCTTTGTGTCCTACCTAATTTTAGCTATTCCCATACCCCATTTTCATCCAATTGTGCCAGTTTCAGGGACTATTCCTATGGCACCTCCTACTGAAACAGACAAGGATGATTTCTCCCCACCTCGAGGTCATGAACTTGGGGGAAGGCATTGCATGCGGGAATGCTCTAACATGAATATTGCTGACGACTATGATCGGTATACGGAGGCCTAAGCTTTTAAGAAAAAAACTAAAACTGAGCAATACTGTTAAGAATTTTATTTTCTATTTTCATATATTCTCTCCACTGATTATTGGCTCTCAACACTATTATGTGGCACACCCCTTTAACTTATTTACCTCTGGTAATACATTATCTTTACAATTGTACTATCATAAGGCGGCGCTTATCTTCCCATTCCTGATTACAGAAGAGTAATTACTGTTTCTCATTCCATTTTTACTTATGAAGTGTGTACATCTCAAGATAAGGGAAACTTTGTCTTCTCTCTCCCCACAAATCTCTGTTATTTTTGAGGAACCTCATTTGACTTTTAAAGGTGGGATTACTCCTTTGCCTCTCTCCTCTTAATCATTTTTCCTCGAGCAACGTTTAACTATGGTCCTTTCTCCAACATACTCTTCTTCCCCAACTACTTTAACTGGGGAAGAGTTACTTCTTCTCTTCTCTCTTATTATCCTAATCCATTTCGGTTATCCTTAACCACTTCCATCTTCCCTATTATGTCTCATTCACATCAAAATAGTCTTCAAAATTCATAAAAATGCCGACGAACAGATAATACAGAGGTTCATCCTGTTATTACCTACCACCATCATAGGGATGTTCCTTTGCGTCTATACCCAATTGTACCTTCCTCTATGATCAGTGGTCGTACTCTAGAGGCCAATTTGAGAACCCTACTCATACAAGTCTTGGTTAATGATTTGGAATTGCCACCGTTTATTGGTCTTATCCCTCTAGTTAACCTTGACTCTCCTCCCAGACCTTTACAACTTCCAAACACAACTTAGTCATATGGAGGATCAACTTAATCATGTTACCCATCTACTTGATAATCCATTGCGTCCTCTTTTTGCTGAATACGTAACGTTTATCACTCATGGTGCAGACACTATCTCACGCCCCAAAATCCAATAATTGGTAGCTAGACCAATTACTATCATTCGGGATGTGCAGGTCGGGGAATCCGACCGATTCACCCCCGCAAACAACCGAACCATAAACAAGTTCAGGCTCGGTCATTAACTATAGTAATATCATCAGAGTAAAAGAATAAAGCGGAAGCAAAAGATATATATACATAACTGAAAAAGTAAATACAACATCTCGAATAGAGCACAACGTTAAAAGTTAAGATATCATACAAGAAATACTAAAACTGGAGCAGGAACAACAACTGTAATACCGGAACTAACAGCTGGGACTCTCAGTAAAGCCTGTAACTACTTTACCTCTGAAAAGGGGGAATAAAGTGAGAGTGAGCAAAACTACGGCTCACTAATGCCCAACAAGGCTAAATAACCTACTAATATAACATGTACAGAAAAAGAGGAGAGATGAATGAGATAAAAAATTATTAAAGTATAGCAATATGTGAGTGCAGAAAGGAGAGTGAGAGGAATTAGGAAATATGAGGAATAGAGATATGAGGTATCATGCTGCGATGAGGTGATGATATGCCAGTGATATGATATTATATGATATACTAGGATAATCCCATAATTATCCCAAATGCTGATGATATGATTTACCTTAGTCCTAAGGTTGAATTATTGATACTATCAAAGAACTAGACCTTATAGTTAAAAACATTGGGCTGATCAACCGCTAATGCATAATAACCTTAACAAAAATCTCAGTTGGATGCAATGGGTACGATTAGTAGCAAGCTCGACCAAGCTTGGGATTTATCACTTGATCAGATTGTTCCGGGCTTTGCAACCCATGGAGCCAACATCCGAACTTTATTTCACTTATTCCAAGGGATTTCAACCTCACCGAGGAGAAAGACGGGGACCAAAGGAAGCTGTCTCATACCATCCCACACTCCCGGATGGGTAATAGACATGATAGCGTCTAACCCGACCTCACCCACTTATTTCAACCTGATGTATGAATCCCAGATCATAACGAGGGTCAGCCGTATTGATCTTTGTTATGTATCTGATCCCGTTAAGTTAAAAGAATACAAACCCACTGAAGGAAATAGATCCCAAGGATCAAAATACCCAAGCCGTCAAACCCAGCCAATACACCTAGGATAACTCTCTGCCTCAGAGAAGGGCAAACAATCATAACCCAACAGCCACAACCTGGTCAGCACACACGTAGGATAACCACCTACCTCAGAGGATGGTAAGCATTCCTAACACAGATGTAAGCAGTAACAAATTAACCAGTCACAACATCCAACAACATCAGTCTCTCCAAGACTGGAACACGGCCACCAAGGGCAACCCTCAAGAGTACCACACAATGCACAACTTCCTAAAGGACAAGGGGAAACACACCCTACATGCCTAACAATAGGAAGCAATAATGCTAAAACCATAATTACAACCGAAGGAACAATATAGTTTAAAACCAATCACAAGTACCTCAATGCCACATGCATACTCTAACTAACACAAGTTAAACTAGTATGGAAATTTAGCAATGAAGGGACACTCGCCTGATAAAGCAATAAACCACAAATCAACAAGCAACAGAACAACCCGCCTCAACACCACAGGTTCAACAACCATGCCAACACCAACAACCCAACACCTGCAGGAAATCACAACTCCAATCCTCAACAAAACCCCCAATCACAAACCCTAAAATCGCAAGGGTTTCCACCAAAGCTACAATCGAAACAAACACAAAGGAGAAGAGTAGGGGAAATCACTCACCGAATGATGTATCAAAAATCACGGTAAGGAAATGCGACAAATTGGCAAGCAAAGGAAGAGAGGATTCCAATTTGGAGAGAGAGTGAGAGTGAGTGTAAGTGGGAGAGAGAATGAAATGAAATGGGTAAATTAAACCTAAAATGACCAACACTCACCTTGAGGAAGATCAACGGACGATATCACAAAGAAAAGATCCAACTGGTCGTCAAACACGCCTCTGTTTGAGCAGAAGATATTTCTGTTCGAACAAAATGAAGCAGAATGAAACATATTCGAACAGGGCAAGGTTTGTTTGATAAAAATGATGCAGGAAGAAACTTATTCAAACAAAAAAAGTCTATTCAAATAGAACTGAGCAGAAACAGCCCAGAATTCCAAAAACAAAAGATTCCCTCCTACAGAAGCTAGAGAAACTCAGAGGAGAAAACCTAACACCGATCTGCCCCGGATCACACACCATACCACAACAACAATAACAACACCAAGCCAACCACAGGCTCCCAAACCTCAAAACCCAGAAAAGAAGAAAACCTGATAAGAGGAGAGAGATGCAATACATAATGTATGGTATGAATATGGATGCGTAATGCATAATGTATGAATAATAATAATAAATAAAAAATAAAAAATCTGGGAAACTACATTCTACCTTCCTAAAATAAATTTTGCCCCGAAATTTCACACATACCTCAACCCGAGAACAAATGCGGATAACGATCCCTCACATCCGCCTCTAGCTCCCAAGAAGCCTCACTAGGATCATGGTGACTCCACTGAACCTTAAGGAAAGGAATAACCTTGCTACGTAAAACCTTATTCTTTCGGTCAACAAAAATACACCGGATGCTCTATATACGAGGCATCTTCCTGAAACTCTATGGGTTCCCAGTCAATCACGTGTGTCGGATCCCGCTCATACTTCCTCTACATAGAAACATGAAATACGCTGCAAACTCGGTCCAACTACGGCGACAATGCAAAACCATGCGCTAACTCTCCAACTCTGGCCATAATCTCGAACGGAATAATAAATCTCAGAGCTAACTTCCCTTTCTTGCTGAAATGCATCACGCCTTTCATTTGGGAATCCTTCAGTAAAATGTGATCACCAATCTCAAACTCTAAAGGTCTCCTGCGAGTGTCTACATAACTCTTTTGTCGGCTCTGTGTTATATGCAACCGATCTCTGATAATAGTAACTGCCTCAGTAGTCTCACAAACCAAGTCTGGCCCCAGTAAACTCTGCTCACCAACCTCTGTCCAACTCAGTGGTGATCTGCACGGTCTACTATATAAAGCCTCATAAGGTGCCATCCCGATGCTCGACTGAAAGCTATTGTTGTACGCAAACTCCGCTCATGGTAAGTACTCATCCCAGCTACCCTTGAAGTCCAAAACACAAGCCCTAAGCATATCCTCAAGAATCTGGTTCACTCTCTCCGTCTGACCATCTGTCTGGGGGTAAAATATTGTGCTAAAATATAATCTGGTATCCATAGCTCGCTGGAAACTCTTCCAAAAGTTACCGGTAAATCTGACATCTCGATCTGACACTATAGACACTGGAGCTCTTTCTCTCTCACATATAATCTGCTTAGCTCATCAACTGTCAAAGTCTTGCGAACCGAAATATAATATGCCGATTTGGTCAATCGATCCACAATCACCCAAATAGAATCGTGGTTCTTCTTCGTTTGCAGTAAACCAGAAATGAAGTCCATCGTCACGTGTTCCCACTTCCACTCTGAAATCTGTAAAGGTTTTAGCTGCCCCGCTAGTTTCTGATGCTCAGCTTTCACCTGCTGACATGTAAGACACTTGGAAATGAACTTAGCAATTTCTAGCTTCTTGTTGCCCCACCAATAATGTCTCCTCAAGTCCTGATACATCTTTGTACTGCCTAGATGAATAGTATACCGGGAGTCGTGCGCCTCACTTATAACCTCATGCTTCAATATCTCTGAATCTGGCATACATAATCTGCCCCTGTATCAGATACTACTATCTGAGCTAACTGTCCAATCGGGTCTGCTGTCATCTGAAGCTCAAGACCGTAACATCGTATCCTGCTGCTGAGCTTCCACAATCCAAGAAATCAAAGACGGTTAAACTCTCAAATTAGCAATAAAACCACCCGTACCCTGTGAATATAAACTCAGCCCAGAATCTGCTATGTCACAAAATAACAACCACTCAGGAATCAGCAGGCGAGCAAAAAATCCCCTCGGCAAGCGGCACAAAGCGTCAGCCACCACGTTTGCCTTCCCTGGGTGATATAGTAAGTCAACATCGTAATCTTCCAAGAATTCCATCCATCTGCGTTGCCTCATATTCAGCTCTTTCTATGAGAAAAGGTACCTCAAACTCTTGTGATCCGAAAAGAGGCTGAACCTCTCTTCGTAAAGATAATGTCGCCAAATCCTCAACGCAAACACCACAGCTGCCAACTCAAGGTCATGAGTAGGATATTTTCTCTCGTGCACCTTAAGTTATCTCGAAGCATAAGCCACCACCTTAAGTCTGTAATATTTAGTCCTACCATTATGCCTGACTAGATCTCTGAATCCGTCAAACTCTTGTACTTATAGCTGCTTGTTATGTTATGTGTTGCTTTGCCAAAAAAATAAAAAATTAATGTGTTATAATGATGAAAAAAATTAATTTACAATACTTCTCTTATTTTAATATCCTTTTAGACATTGACACCTCGTACATATTGCCTACGTGGTACTCTACTATTTTAGGGATTTATGAGGAGCACTAAAATTTAAGGGATTTGGGTGGATCTCTCCTTTAAGAGATTTATGAGGAGAGCTCTCCATCCTCTAAATTTACCAAACTTAGTAAAGATAAAAATTTGTTTCATTTTCTGTACTTCTCCTGCTTCCATCTTTTTTTCGACTCCCAATATACCTTATTTGTCCTTCATGTTGTTGTTGTACTGCGTATTAGCAACTCCAAAATAATAGTTGTATTTATTTATGTGAAAGTTAACCAATTTTCCAGCACCCCTTACTTCCACGACATTTATAATTTGTATGCACTCCTGTTGTTGTATAACGCATAGACTGAATTAAAACCTAAAAGTTAATTATTGATTATATTTTTAATTTTCAACTGAATGCTACGGCATAGTAGGCATTTCAAGAAGCTTTAGAAAATAACACTAAATTAAGTTAAATACTAATTCTACACACAATTAATGCCTAATTAATTACTAAACATAACAACCTAGCATGCATGATAGTGTGTGTCTCAGTGCTCGTTTACATTAAAAGATTGTGATAACTATTATTAGAGAATGCGACAGGCTATTTATAAAGATTGTTATGCTCAATTCACGTTAAATCATTTTAGTCACATGCAAAGCTGAAATCATTTCTCGATTAAAAGGTAAAATTCAGCAACTCATATTATCAAATTATGGATGTTTCAAATGATCCAAGCCAATTTTCTAAGTGCACTCAAGATCTTCTTACAACAAGCCTTATTGGAGTCATAAACAGGGATCAATTAGTCTTGTTAATTTTCAAAAATATTGAAATGTACCATATTTTTCTAGGCCTGAATCATATTTGGTTTGTGCAACCACTATTTCTCTAGGTAAGCTTTCACTTACCAAGATTTATTGTCATACGCACGAAAGCTACAAATGTTGAAGGCAATATGGTATTATCTCACTGGCCTAACACATTAATTCATATTTTCTCAAGTTAATGTTTTACATGGCAATACATTTCTTTAAAGGTTGCATAAACATAAAAATTTGACAAATTTTAGAAATAATGAGTATATAATTTTTTTGGGCGACTAATGTACTTCCAATCTTCGTGCGTTGCCCAAGTTCAAACGCTAGTCTATATTATTAGTTAGTAGCTAGTTTGAGCATCTGCGTTAGACTTGCCATATTTGGCTTTAAGTCATATATAGAGAGCCAAAAATGTAAAATAAGACCTACATCTGACTTGCCAATTAAAAGCCAATATGACTAAAGACAAATTTGCAAGCCAAATTTGGCTACCTATATCACTTACCAAAAACTCTAAATTTGAAAATATGTGACATGACAATTCTCTAAAATCTCACAATTTGGAGGGGAATATGACATGGAGGCCCGGCCCTGGCTATAAGGGCAAGAGGCGACCCCCTAGGGCCCCCAAATTTTTACCCAAAATAGGGGCCCAAAAATTTGTTAGTATTGTATCCAAAAGGCCCCTATTTTGATAGTTATATAATATAGCTCAATGGTTGGAGTATGTAGTCTAGATCTTAAGATCAGAGGTTCAATTCCTACTACATTCACTATTTTCTATAAAAAATTACTTTGAAAATGCCTTAAAAAAATTCCCCTGGGAGAGCCCTTTTTTGACCCCACCTTGGCCCTACAAACCTCAAGGCCAACCCTGATGACATGGCATATTTGGCTATATATTTTGAAGATTTGAATGGATTTGGAAAGATTATTTGGCTTTTAATGAGTGTTTAGTTTGACTTTGTCAACCAAAATTTGATTAAACGATTGTGGATGCTTTTAATAGCTATAAACAAAGAGAAAGTGATTTTCTTCCCTACGCCTCCACATCAACAATATGTCACGTGGTGATCTCTTACAGCTACTTTAAGAAATTTTTACACATGGCATGTCATGTCAAAGTATATTTTTTAACACCGTCAACCCAGTTTAATTTTGTAACTTCTCAACGTCGAGTAGTCAGCCTCTTCATTTTCTTTTCTTTAACAGTCAAGATTACGGGCGGAACCACTATAAGACTTACCCAAGCTATAGTCTAGGGGTAAGTTTTCAACAAAATAATATTTTTTGTAGTTTCCCTTAATTTGGGGTGTATGTAAGTCAAAATTTAAATTATAATAATATTTTTTTTAGTCCCAACTACTATGTTTACTCCACTTATCACTCTAAGATTGCTTTTGATAACTTATGTTTCTCTCCACTACAAATCTCTCTTTCACTTGCACACTATTTTTAAAAGTGAGAACTATTGTTTAAATCTCTAGTGTGGAAGTTTCATGAAATTTTTTGAGAATTTAGTGACCTTATTCCTGTAAAAACTGTAAAGAAATGTACTTATTTACCGTAGCCCATATTATATATATATATATAGAGAGAGAGAGAGAGAGAGAGAGAGAGCGGATCCGTGGACACCCCCTTTTGGAACACCTCTCTAGATACCTCAATTTGTGGAATACCTAAAAATGTTTTAAGAAGTTTTATCCATATGGATGCGATCTCATTATGATTTAGATTATACCTGTAAATTATTAGGATATTCCAACATTCCTACATCCTAAAACATAACATCAAAATTTTGATAAAATTGACAGTTAAAAGTATGAACAATATAGGATAAGTTAAATATCTTTTTAATGGTAATAGAAATGTTGGAATGACTTGAATTTTAGTAATGATGCTTTACATAATAAGGAGATCACATCTACATGGTTAAAACTTCTTAAAACATCTTTAGGCATTCTAAAAATTGGTGTCTAGGAAGGTGTTCCAGAAAGGGGTGTCCACGGATCCGCTCCCATATATATGTTAGTATTATGTAAGATCTAAGTATGAATATTGTTCATCGCCCTCTTCGACAGAAATATTTTTCAATATATTCTCATCTGGAGAAGAAGGTATGGGATGTCACCCAAGTTGCATTTGGCGTGGTTATCTTAAGTGGACGTTTTATGCCGATAAATCGCTGACAGATGTGTACCCAACACTCTAGATAAGATTATATTGCTTAAATATCTTTCTCAAAGAAGAAGATCAACAGTAACCATAACTACTTTCTTACATAACAATTCACATATATTTATTAACCCTCTTTCACATATGGATAAGATAAATAGGTCTTATGAAGACTAATCATCTGGATCTGTAAAAACTCTGAATTGGTTAGGTTTGAACAAACTCAACAACTGAATCAATAGATTATATCATCCATCAAGACCTAATTGATTTATAAAAAGTGTATGTTTGACTTTATAAGTCAAAATAATATCAAAATCATGGAGCAATCGATAGGCCTTGTGTAATGTCCCAGAATTTTAGGGTAATTTTTTTGTTTATTATTATGTATTATTACTATGATTCATATATTGTTATTTGTTATGCATCCATTTATTCTTTTCGGCAGGTTTTGTATGTTAGATTCATTTTATGTAGTTTCGGTGGTACGGTGGTTATTCGGAGGAGGAGGTGGCGTTGTGGCATTGGGAACCCCTAGATGGGTTGGTGGTGATGTTTGTTTGATGTGTTTGTGGTTTGGTGTGGTTTCGGTGAGCTGTTGGATTGGCCGTTAGGTTTTCCGAGTTTTCTGAGCAAAGATTCCTTTTCGGGGGTTTATACGTTTTGGTGGCCGTGAAGCGGTAGAGGTGGTGTTTAGGCCTTGGAAACCCTTTGTTAGGGTTGTGATGGTTGTTCGGGTTGTTCCAGTCTTCTGAGGGTCTTGGCGTTGTGTGTGATTCAGGAAGACCTCAGAGTAACATTTTTGGATTCTTCCAGTTCCCGTTCGAACGATCGTTCGAACGACTGGTCGGTTATATTTATATCATTATCCATTCTCTCTCCTTAAATTTCTCTTTCACTCTCTCTTTCTTCTCCTAACCGAATCCTCTCCTCTCCAAACCGAATTCTCTCCTCGCCTTACTCGCCGAATTCGACATGATTCTTCGTCGTGATCTTCGCCGTTTCTCTCGGTGAGTAATTCCTCTCTCTTGTATCTTTGGGTTGATTTCAGTTTTGGTGAAACCCTTATGGCTTGAATTGATTTAGGGTTTGTGATTGTTGTGTTGCGTTTGGGGTCTTGGTTTTGATTCGAATTGGAGAGGGAAGAGCTGCTACTGTTAGAAGGAGTAGAGGCAGCTGTTACAGCTCAGTTGCTGCTGCCCTTGTGGCTGATCTGTTTCAGTCGTTGCCGCCTTTGTTGCTACTGTTTTGAAGTGTAGAGAGAGGGCTATTTTAACCATCTTCAACCTCCGTCAAATCGTCATCCATTTCCGATCGCAGCTGCCCTTTTTCTGTAAGTAATTCCCTGTTGCTGTTCTAACTTTGTAATCTGATTTTCAGTTCAGTATAACTCTCTTGCTTGCTTGGTAATTGATTAGAGAAGATTTTAAGAGTTGTTTATTGTTTGGGGTTAGTGGAACGATTACGGAGATCGTTGTTGTGTCCCGGAGTTCTGAAATCAGTTCGTATAACCTAACTGTTTTTCCCCCCTGATAATCTAATTTGGATAGCTGATTTTCCGTCCTTTTGGATCCCTGAGAGTGGTAGATTTGAGTTGGTTATTGTGATGTTGATTATTGGTTTTTCCTTGCAGCAGTTCGGTGGTGGTGATTGAGGTTTAATGTGATGGGGAGTGAGGTTCAGTTGCTGATTCAGTTGTGGTGCTGATCTGAAATGCAGATTCGGGCGGGTATCCTTTGCTGAAATTGTGTTTGGGCTCCGGGCCTTGATAGTGGCTGATGTGGTGGTGTTCCTGGTCCTTTCCGTGATTGATTTAAAGTTCCGGAAGTCGATTCGCGGAGCACATTTCCGTTAGGGTGCTGTTTGGGCAGTTTCGCCGAGATTGTCGTTCCGAGAATATCGACAGACGAGTTTTATCTTCCTTAATAGCTAGACCATTATATTGATTTGTGAGTTATTGTATCACATAGTTTATCATGTTTATTACTGTGATTATGTTAGTATATGGGTTAATTGCTTATGACACATTTACGGGTTATCCGTTTGGCATACCTTAGGCGAGAGTACTTAAGGATTTGATAAGTTAGTAAAACCCGAGTTAGTTATAAGTTTAGTTACAAGATAGAACCTGTAGGTTATGTTTAGTCAGAGGAGGTTATTCACTGATGTCGCCGATGTGACGATGACTCCTGAGATTCCTCTTAGACTGATTTCATTGAGGGTGGTTATTGCAGATCCTTTCTTCGCTGAGGTTGAGAACAAAGGCATTTCTCAGTATGTTGCGACGCCTCAGCGTCGCTATATTTATATTTATATATATTATATATAGAGTGTGGTATTGCTGGTTAGTTATTAGGGTGCCCAGCTTATTTCAGGGCACTAGTAACTAGGTTTGGCAAATAGTAGAGACTTATGGTCGGCATGTGGTCTGAGATAGTGTAGTTCAGAGACTATAGTTCTCACCCTATAGTATAGCACCTTGGTTAGTTTGGGTTACTGGATTTAGTTCCAGGGTAGTCTTAGGGCGACATAGCTTCAGTAAGACATGGTCTTCGATTCGGAGCTTGTCTTTTTGCCTGTTATTGTTTTGATTAGTCTTAGGACTAGTCTAGACTCTGTGTTCTTGAGATCTGGTCCTTGAGCACTGTCATTGTGATTGGTGGTTGTTTGGAATGTTGGATTCCATGTGGGAGTGTGGTATCTCCTAGACTGTTAGTCGTTGATGGTGAGCAGATGGCTTGCCCGTGGTGGTTGGTTGTGTATGTTGAACTTCCGATAGTTTTCCTTAGGATTGTTTGCTTATCGTGTTGTGAGACTTATTATCCTCATGATTCTTAGAGCTATTAGAGCTTACTCGTAAGCCTTCTTACCCTGGGATGAGGCTGTTAGGGATGTGTTCCCTTCCGTCATCTAGGAGGCAGTGAGAGAGCATGGCTCAGTGAGATCCGCGGCTGAGCCAGGTAGTTTATGAAGTTGTACGTCACCTGAGACGTTGGAATGCGGCTGAAACCTCCTGTGGAATCCGGTTCTTGTACATCCGCGTTGGAGACTTATGTATATGATTAGGAGGATTGTGAGGCAATTCTGTTATTGGGGATTGTTGACTACATGTTGGACACTTGTAGGTCATCCTATTAATACTAGTCTGTGTTGACAGCTAGAGTACTGTTGTACTTGATGGTAATCATATTGCTTTAATGAATCTTAGAGACTAATGTCGTTTAGATGTTGTGATGGTTAAGTTGTTGTTTCATCTAGATTTAGATGGTGCAACTGAGTCACAAGAGGGCATTTGTGTTAGTTTTAGTTGCCACGCACTCAGGCAAGTGGTTATCCTATCGTGTACTGGCTGTATTAACAGAAGTTGTGTTTCAGTCTCTAGGATCATGCTCACATCCATAGATAATATATTCTCTCCTTCTCTCCTATCTTACTGCGATTGGATACATAAACAACTCTGCATCGGCTGGCCTCGATATGTTGATTGGATACCTAGATCGGGATAAAGTTTTAGAGGTGAAGATATGGTTTGATTAGTTTCCTGGTGCCCAGTCTCGTCCTGCTAAGAGACACATGGTTGGATACTATTTCTTGGTGCCCAGTCTTCTCCTGTGAGTGAAGTTATGGTTGGAATAGTTCTCCTGGTGCCCAGTCTCATCCTGCGTGGAGAGACATGGTTGGATACTAGTTCCTGGTGTCCAAACTCCTCAGACGAGGTTGAAATACATATGTTAATATCTTTTAGTCTGGTCGAGCTAGTGCAGTACATCATACCCTTGTATCCAACAATATCCGGTAAGATAAATCCAATTTCAGCAGTTGTCAGCCCACTTTAGTCTTGGGAGATAGCCCTTTGGGTTGACATCGCTAAACCATTACATTTGGGATAGGTGTGAGACTATCCCACTTTATCATAAATCTTTGTGCATCACCATCATCATCATCATCAAGCATTTTATTGCATCTCAGCATACTTCCAATTCGTAGGTTCTTCTAATAGAAATCCTTAACCCTTTCTGCATTATGTTTTAATATAGAATCTTCTACACTTGGGATAATCATAAGATTATCCCTTTCCATCATATCATCATCATACCAAACCATTACATTTGGGATAATTATAGGATTATCCTAGTTCATCATATTCCTCTACTCTTATCTTAAATTCCTCTTCTCCTAATTGATTGCGGTGTCATTGGATTCCTCTTCCTTCTGTATATTCTTCTCCTCTCTGCATCTACTCCTCCCTCTTTTGTATCTAGTTAATTTATTAGGTTGAGTAGTTTGTTAGTTGTTGTGAGCTTTAGGCTGGTATTTGGTTGTGGGCGATCTCGTTCAGCTTGTGGTAGCTTCGGGATTGTGCCTGGTTGGGGTTTGGATAACCCGGTTAGATTATTGTGAGTCGAGGGTGTTTACCCTCATGTGTGACTGTATTCCTGAGGTGGGTTAGTTGCTTGTGGCGCTGAGGGCCACGGTAGTAATTAAAGTGTAGTTAGTAGTACTTGTGACTAGAGTGTGGATTAGCACTCCTTTGCACGAGGTATATTTATAGATAGATTTATTAGAGTTAGTATATATACGTATACCTATTAGTCATCATATATATATTTATATATTTATATATATGCATTGTTTATCGTTATATATTATTATATCCTGTTATCACTAATATTTATATCTATCTCATTGGTTAGTATAATCGTTTAGTTATTCTTAGGAGTTAGTGAGCTCGTTGTTTGCTCACTCTCGCATCCCCCTTTCAGTGGCAGGTTATTTCAGATTTTAGTTGCTGCTGTGGTGATCTTTGGGGAGCTGAGCTGGAGGCTCATTATCCAGTTTTGCAGTTGAGTTTGCTGCGTTGAGTTTTGTCGAATCTTACGTTTAGATTCTGTTATCTTAATCTTCCGTTATTTTTGTTTTCCCTTTTACTCTGTTGTGATACTATTGTGAATGACTGGGCTAGAATTTGTCTACGGTTTGGTTGTTCGTGGGGCGAATCTGTAGATTCCCTGACCTGCACAGTTTCGAATCTAGTAATTGGTCAAGCTATCAATTACAGGATTTTAGGGCGTGACACCTTGATAGTAAATATCATACTTTAAAATTACTTAACCTCAAAGATGTGGAAAGATATTTCAAGAAATACAATTACCTGCATATTGGATGTATTCAAGTTGCATTTAAACCATTAACTTTCCTATGAAATAATTATAGTATTCTTGCATACCTAAGGGATGAAAGAAGCAGAGAGTTTAAATCATCATTAATGGGAATAATTCAAACTAGTCTGTGTCATAGACCAATTTATTTTGATTTTTATCCCAATTTAACCCTATCCTTTACGGATAAATCTATGTTTGATGTTATGAGTTTAAAGATTCAAAAATAGGGATATGATTTTATTCCTGGAGCTGAAGTCATAGTAGTCATTTACCGGATTCATTATATGGTTATGAATACCTTATGCCCTAAAACTATCCTGAAAAGTGAACTAGGTAAAAATGTAGATGTACATATTAATTGTTTAACAACTAATATTATTGTCAATAGACTTATCAATTTGGATGAGCTCTGTATCCCAACATAATTGACACTATCTAAGGCAGTTGTTGCATGACCAAGGTTCAATAATCAGGTCAGTCAAATCACCCAAACTCCTGATGGTGATGTTGAAGTAACATTTGCTTCCACTCCAATCAAAATCTCTCTTAATAGGAGTATGTCTAGTAGTGAAGTGGCAAGTGGGGAAAATGTTCCTTACCATATTGCATGCCCTTCTTTTAGGCCTTGTGTGTCTAGTAGAAGAAAATCTACATCTGAACAAATCTTTAAAGGAATTAGGATTTTTGATCAGCAGATTTCTCATGGAGTTTATATTAATCCCTCTACCAGCACCAGGCCAAAAGTAGAAAGAGAAAGACTTACTTCTCCTGCATCTGAGGCAAGCTTTTATATTTAGTTATTTATGGATTTAAGCCCTAATTCATTTCTGCGCCAACTGATCAGTAGGGAACTCATGTCTTCTAGCCATGAAGAGTTTAGAACATGATATTTCCAAACTTTTAGTAAGGAAAAATTGGCTTTAATCAAGACTTATACTACCTTGGGATTGGGAAAAGTTAAAAGGTAACATTATTTTGTGAGTGGTTCACAAAATGGTACCCTCACCAACCGTATCTCATTAATAATATGGAAGATTTTACTAAAACAATGGGTAAAAATTGACGGTATAGAAGTCTAATTTTTCCACCCTCTCCCTGAATCTCTCCATTTGAGTAATAGAAGTAATGGCTCAAAGGGTTAGGAAGCCAACGCCTTTACTCACCCTAACAACCAGATAACGGATGTTAATCTCGCTATCAAACAAAACAATTGGGCAAATTTAAGTCTTCAAACGATTGGCAATCAACTAAATCGAATAGAAGACCAAGTCCAAAGAAACAATAGTCAGTGTTTTTCTATTAATACAACGAGTATATCCTCCAGCTGGTATAAAGCTAATATTAAACCAACCCTTCTTGTCCATGACTTTAAGCTTTCAGATTCTCAGGATTATGAATTTTTTGACCTACTTGTTGACAGACTAAAAATGTTAAGTGTTAATACTAAAAATTTTTTGACCTACACCTCAAGATCTCTTATTTGAAGAAGATTTTTTCCATAATCAAAATTTATATAATAGAAGGATCATCTACAAATAGAATCTAGATAGATTATCTGATTATCAAATTTATGAAGTTAGTCATAAAATGTTAATGTATGCCTCTGTCTGTTAGGCTACTGGGAATGATGATGATTATGTGGCAAAATTTATTACCAATGGTTTCACATGTAGTCTCAAAGGCTGGTAGGATAATGTTTTCACTTTTTCCCAAAAGCAAGAAATCTTTACGGTAGTTAAGATTAAAAGAAATAGTAATATTTCTATTAAGGATGTCGTCTATTCCCTTGTTCGGACCATAATTATACACTTTGTGGGACTTTTGCCCTAGAGACATGAGAGGAATAAAGAACTTTTACAAAATATTATATGTCCTTCTCTAACCCATTTTAGATGGTACAAAGATGTTTATATCTGTAAGGTAATACAAAGGAGTAACGTTAATACTGAACATTGGAAAGCCAAATTTATTGACGGTCTTTCACCTTTGTTTGTAGAAAAGGCTCGCCAAAAGCTGAAAGGCCAGCATGATAGTAATTTTATACCCTACTATAGTCATACATCTCATCAATATATGTACCCAAGTTGGTCTTAGTATCTGTAACGATATGAAATTACAGTACCAACTTAAGAAACATAATTTAAC